>CM047000.1:83444625-84044625 GCA_025698465.1 Gossypium longicalyx | reverse complement strand
CATGCAATTCAACCACAACCCATGCTATAAAAATTTCAATTAGGTCCCTAGCACCCCATATTTTTCATTTATTTTACAATTTAACCACAGAATATCAACATTTCACAATTTAATCCCTAATTGAACATTTTATCAAAAATCACTTAACAAATGTTGTTTATCTAACAACAACCATACATTCTATCATCAAACAACAAAATACATATATATTCATCAATGGAAAAACTCTAAACCTTTAAAAATTTTGCAAATTAGTCCCTAGGCTAGCTAGATTAATCTGCAACGATATCAAAAACATATAAATCATTAAAAATGGAACAAAAACGAACTTACAATTGAGCTAGCAAGTGATCGAAAGCTTCAAGCTATTTTAATGGCTTTTTCCACCCTAATATTCGGCTAGGAGAAGATGAATGCATCAAATACCTTTTGTTTTATTAATTTATCACTTAATTATCTAATTACCAAATTAACCTTAATAATAAAACATTAAATCACCTAATTAATGGCCATACTTGTCCACTCATAAAAATAATGAGTTAATTACCACATAAGGACCTCTAATTTAAGATTCCATAGCTATTAGACACTTTTAGCTAATAGAACTTAATTTTTACACTTTACATGATTTAGTCTTTTTTTTATCAAATCAAGCATTCAAACAATAAAATTTCTTAACGAAAATTTCACACAATCATGTTATCATGCTATAAACATTAAAACAATAAAAAATAATAATTATTTTGACTTTAGATTTGTGGTCCCGAAACCACTATTCTGATTTGACCAAAAACGAGTTGTTACATTTGCGATGGTGATTATGAAATAAAGAAACTATTCAAACATTTATAAGTCTGTCCTACTAAATTTGTTGCATTCCCCGAAGTGAATGCAAGCATAAAAGAAAATTTAAACCAATATTATTCCAATATTTGGTAGTACAAAATTAGTTGAAAGCTCCAGAAGAGCTAATCTATCAATATCTTAAAAAGTACAAAATTTGTGATGGTTAATGTATTAGTTTTAAAAGATATTCATTGTAATGGATCTCATATTAAAATTGTGAATAAGGAAAATATTATATTTCATATGAATCAAAAGAGGATTGAGTTATTGATTACTCTTATTATTAAATTGAATTGATTGTGACTATCTTTGTGATATTCTTTTGTCATCATCCCCATTAAGGGATTGAAAGAAAAATATTTAACTGTCAAAGATCTACTTATGAGTAATAGAATATGATAATTCTATCTAAAGCTTGTTATGGTTGGATGCACCTGAAGTTGCAAGTTTTTTTTAAACTGTGAGTATAACTCTAAAGTATTCAGAATAAGTTCTCAATTAAAATTATGTAGAAAAATATTGCTGAAGAGAACTTACCAGAGAGAAAACTTATGTATGAAAAGTCATTGGTTATGTATCTATTGTACACCTGGAAAATAAGATCTACTTTCAAAGTTTTGCTATTAATAGATTTTGATTGGATTCAAAGTCTACTACTGGAGTTTAAATTGCTTATTTCTTGATAAAATCGTAAAGCCTCAAAGCAAAAAAAAAGGTACATATTTAAATATTAAATCAACTTGATATATGGTTTAAATATTTGGGATGATCTTCTTTTTAAGTTTTAAATACATGAGTTACATATTGTTTTAAGCATCTCATTTGTTCATGAAAATGAATATTAACTGATTTATTTATGTTGCTATAGTAGGTTTTATAATTAAATAATATATTTGATTAAAACATATCTAGTATGCAAATTTGTGTTAATAAACCAATGAATTTTATGGTTATTCGAATTTGATTTAGTTCAAAGAATTGTTAAGGTAGTAGTTCATACGTTTTATATTATTCCATGTGTTAATTATTTAGAGAAATGACGAGTAATTGTAAATGAAAAGTTCTATGAGCATGAATGATTGGATTTTTAATTAAATTTAATGCTTGTTTATAATGATGGTTACGAAAGAAAAATTTTGCTAGTTTTTTAGTCATATTTTTATGTTTAAGATGTGACTTTTATTAATATATTTAATTTAGGCTTGTTTCTATACATGACCTAGCCAATTATTTTTGGTAGTTAACTGATTATGTAAAACTCTTGTTAAAAGGGCTTTAAAAGTATTTTGAATTGATCTCATACATCATTAAGGCTAAACAAAATAACGAGTTATTCGTTCCACCAGTTTAATTTGCATGTAGCAATTCATAACAATTATGAAAACTTAACTTATTGTCAGACAAATAGATAAAAAGAAGATGGATGATTCAAAATATTGCTAAATGTTTATTCTTAGTGCAGAATGTTCAATGATTTATATTAATTTATCATTTCTTGAAGCAGATGATATCTATATAATCTTATTGGTAAGAACTATGATATATGTTTACATTATTGTTTGAATTATTTTTTGCACATTCCTTAAAGTGAATGTCTATAACTTTTATAATAACTTTTTATTAGATATTTAAAAATTTTGACATATTCCCCTTAATGAATATTATATGTAATTATTTAGAAATTAAATTTAAAAATATAATTACACACTATAAATTAAATACATATATAAAATTAAAATTTTGTGTAATTATAAGTGATATACTTACTACAATAATAATTACACTTTTTACTAAATTTTATTTCATGTTTGGACGCAGTTTTAATAGGAATATATTCTAAAAGAGAGGTTCATACTGTATTTTCAATTATAAATATTAATCTATGAATGCTATTTGGATCACTCCTAGCTGTCAGTCGTATGCATTAAAAGAATTAAATAATGTGGTGAGATTACTCAAAGTAATTAATCTATTTTTATAATAAAAAAAAAAGTAAAGATAGATGATTATATCCAAAATAGCATTGTTGGACCGAACCAGTTATCACTTATTATTCTTTTCTTTTGAAAATTTGCATTTTCTTTTTTTTTTTTTTTTATTACGAGAGAAGAGTGGTCCAATCCATAGCTATTTATTAATCTCAAATCCTTTTCCCTCAAAAACTTGGCATTTATTTTTTTGGGTAAATTAATTTCTATACGTTATATTAAAAAATAAATTAATTATTTTATTAAAAATTTTATCTATTTCTACTGATTAAAATTGGTACGTATATGTCAATATAAGTGCACTGACACATCATCACGTATAGCCTATGCAGTTATTCTCATCGATTCACACTAATTTTTAATAATATAAGTAGATAAAACTTTTAACAAAAATGTCTAATTTGCTCTTTAATTTAATATGTATGAATTAATTTACTCATTTTTTTAATAAATAGACAAAATACAATCTAATTTTTAGTATAAAAACATTCATAATACTTTTACCGAAAATATTTATGACAAATTTAGTCGCTAAAAATAAATTATAAACCCAAATTCAAGAAGATAACATTTTTATGTGCTAATAAATTATGTATCTTTTAATTAGGCAAACTAAAAGCAACCTAAAAGCACTTGTGACAGATGCAGCAGATCATTAAGCCTAAACATAGATAAGCTATCAAACTTTAATCCCGATGCCATGGAATACAACAAAAACCTCAGATTTTGAGGTGTTGTGCTCACAAAACCCTAGAAGAGAACATGGAAATGTGCAAATCTATTTGATTATTGTATGGAACTCTATATAAAGTGCTTCCAAGATTTAGGCCATTGTATGCATATCTATGTATGTTTAACTGCTCTTACTTTATAATACAGGAAAAAAGATTCGATAGGTGGTAGTGAAGGGCAGAGAGAGATAGAGACACGTGCTGTGAGGCATATAGGACAACCTACAAATCCTTTTCCCAATGAAGAAATTTGTAATACAGAAAGTTGAAGGGGCAGAGGCAGACAAAGCCATCAACTTCTGGTTGTAATGCTTCTCACCTCCCTTTTTATTGCCCATGGAAGCTACCACCTAACCTTCATTATATGCCCATTTCTTTGTATATTTGGAAGCTTTACAGGTAGAAATTTGAATATATGGTAATTAATAACAGTGGCTTATGCATATGTAAACAGGAATGATATGCAAATGGGTGATGCATCATCTTTTGAACAAAAAAAAAAAAACTGTGATAAACTCGTGTGGAACAAACATAAGGCATCTGGAAAACCCTATCTTGAAAGCAACAATAAGCTATATTATCCACACAAGTGGGACCAAAAGTAATGAAAAAACTTGCTTATTAATTAATATAAATTTGTAAAAAGAAAAAGTGGTTATTAAATTAAGTGTGATATAATAATGGTTTTATTTACAACCACCACAACACCTTCCTTAATCAAATAAATTAGATTCAACACATCTAGCTAATATACAAAGCAAAACCATGTGACGCTATCCATAATCAAAAGTGTGTTAAAAAGGTGTGTGGTCCTTCCCTTCCGTTAGGGCTTTGTCTATATATCATTGTTTGTCAACCATAGAAACCACCCAAAGCTACAGACAAAAGGATGCCCCTCTTCCCTCGACTGATTCCTCCAACCTGGACATTACATAACCTTCATATATAATTAATTATAATTCATTGAAAGCTAAGCACATGCCAGGCGGCTTACTGTTCTCATACAAATAACTAAACACAAGAAATTAAAAGATTTACCCATTCAATTTTAGTGACAAAAACTGCTTGTTTGCTTAGGGAAAGGACACTTTACTTGTCGACAAGCCAAGCATGCATGCTTGTTTTGAACCATCAATGTCCTAGTTTCTACCCGGAAAATTAAATAAAGGCTCTAACTGTTCTTGCCTCAATCACTACTTTAACAAGTATTATTAGCCTAATCACTTGCAAAAAAGGAAAAACAAAATTCCCTCTTTAGCCTTTACCCCTTTATATATAGGATTCCACGTCAGTTAATGTCATGATTTAGACCGTGGTATGTTCTGTCATCAAAACTTTTGATTGATTTAATGAAAATTAGGTAATTGAATTATATAACTTTACCAAAACACATAAACCATAAGTTAATTAGGGTGAGGATGAATAATCGTCAGTAGTTTTTGTACTCTCAAATTAAAGAGACTTAACTGGGTTGACCGGTTCTTTTTATTCAGATTATTGAGCAGTAGAAAGATTAACCTATTCTGAGTTTTAACTGTTATTCTAACTTGTTTTAAGGTCCCACTAGTCCCTATTCCTCTAATTAATTTATACGTGCAAGTCATATTATTAAGGGGCAAGAAGTCAGTGTCAATAGCTGTAAGGACGGACCAAAAACCTCCATTAGATAATCCTCTCTGTGAAACAGCGCAAGAAGAAGGAGAAAGTTGCATTAAATTTTATATATATAGATCGTAGAGGCGAGTCACGAGTGATTTGGTACCTTAAAACATGCATGTCTCGTGTACCTTCCTTTGCCAAATCTATAGCTTCTTTCTGTCTTACCTAGCTTCCTTCCTAGCGAAGGCGAAACCCCTTGATGTTTTTCAGGCATGTTGGTTTGAGAGGTTGAAGCTGCCAGCATGATCTGGTAATGAATCTAGACATCACTCTTTTCTTTTCCTTCTTTATGTGATATTCTTTAACCAGTCTTGATATAGATGTAGTGTGTAGCGGAGGTGAGAGATACCCGCAGTTAAGTAGATTGTATAGGACCAGTTTGGATCAAAATTCTCGAGTGGAAGAGGAGTTATTTATGTGCTGAAAGCATTTTGAGGATAGGGGTATTGTCATTAATTTGTTAAGGGAATTAATTTAGATGTCTTAAGTAAAGAACCCTGCTTGGACTTAGCTTCATAGATATGGTTCAGCATCAGGTCATCTTGCAGCTTCAATCACTCATTCCCCAACAAAAATAACTTTCCAGCTACTTAAGGATACTTCAGATTTCTCTCTCTTTCTCTCTCTCAACCCACAAGTAAGACCTTCATTTTCCTGGTAACTCATCTACTAAATTTTAATTTTCAATTATTTGATGAGTTTTTTCCCTGAATGATTTGGTGAGAAATTGCAGTGTCTAAATGTTATGTGGTTTTCTTAACCTAAGTCTCTATTTCTTGATTGCCTGCACATGCTGGTAATACAATTTTGTATATATTACTTGCACATGAAGCCACATGCACAAATCTACCTGTCAGAGGTAAAATTAATATGATAAATCTTCAACTTTATCTATGTGCCTGTTTAAACCTCTTATTAATGGCTGAAATTTTTTAATCAAGTAAGTAAAGATACTGTTGCTTCTCTCTCTTTCTTTCAGTTTCTTGAGTTGCTTGCATGCCTGTTTGTGCAAGTTTGTCTTGACTTCCCTGGTTGTACAACTAGAATCAACAAGTAAAACAAAATCCCATTACACAAGACAAGACAAGAATGCTAATAAGGCAACTCACTGTGTTGTAATTAACATTGTGATAGTGATGTATCAGCACCATTAACAGTTGCAGCTTCTTTGTTATAAAATTACCACACAGTTTTCGGACTGCTTGGAAAGTTGAACTTGAATTCAAGAGGCAAAAATTAAGTTTCATCTGATAGCCTCTTTGCCCCTATCCAATATGTTAGGGGACCAGCTTGATGTTTCATGCCCCACCAATTTAAGTACACTTCATTCTAGATGGTAATAACTATTTCATTCAATAGATCATCTATCTATTTATCTATGCATATATATATATATATATATGTGGTAATGCATACTGAACTAGGAGTATATAAACCCTACCTCTGAAATAATGGTATATAAAGATGAATATCTTATAAAATAAAAAATAGATAGTGAATGAATTGAGTGCGTTTGTCTTCCACTTTATATAATTTCTATTTAGTGACATGAGTGTAAGAAATTGTCGATGATTAGACGATCTCCATGTTTGAATTGCTTTTAGGAACATGATTAGGTGATTTAATACTGCTGCGAAAAACTTAGGCAAAAGGTAGTTAAAGTTATTGTTAGAAATGAGTTTAAACCGTATTACTCTATCCTAACTTTCAACTTTCAATAGTAATTAGGCATCCTCTTTTTAAGTGTCTTTCGATTCCCAATAATTACAAACAAAAACGGTTGAATAATATTCTTTAACCATATAAATTACGGCTTTTTTTACATAAATAATATATAAATAAAAATTAATCACCAAAATATTATACTTTAAATTTTTTTTATTAAAATGACATATTTAAACAATGTCTTAATAAATTTAACATCAAATTACCACCATTCATAATGATTTAGGATCCTAAAATGGTAGAAGTGCCTCATCGATACAAAGTCGAAGTAACAATACGACACTATTAGTGCCTCATCGACCTAAGGTCAAAGTATCCCTGTACACTTCCAATCCTATAGCATGCCAATTATATCCAACCTAGCCCGACACTGTTAATAGGGTATTTATTTCACTTAAATTTTTAGATAACAGTTAATATACATTACAATTCAAATAATCATAACTCAATTTGATTCAATACAATGATAGTAATACTTACCTCTATCTAATAAATGCAAATATAATTTTTTTGAAGTTAAGTTTATAAAAATACAAACCGTAATTTTTCAAATTACTCCTCGTCCAGCTTCTCTTTTCATTTCTTTGTCGATGTCTCCGGTACTATGTTAGTTACAGAAATTAAACAATTCGTACTATTAATACAATAACAATTCACAATGAATAATTGAATTTTTATTTAATCCATACCTAAATTTTCAATTTAATACTAATTAACACATTTGTATTTATCACTCAATTTCATACTTCATTTCTATTCAATTTCCTATCATATTCTCCTTAAACATTGAACATTCATGGTAGAACCCTAATCTCAAGTTTCTTTCAATTTAGTCACTCAAACATAAAACTTATAGCTTCTTTTACAATTTAATCCCTTAATCAATTCTAACTTGAAATTTATTCAATTAAATCCCTAATTCAACAATGTGTTCAACATAATCCATGTCTAAAAATCTATTAACTTTCAAAATTTTCACTTACATCAAGTAATATTTGTCCCTAGGACTCCAAAAACATCAAAATTACAAAGAAAGGGGCTTCATTGACTTACCAAATTAAACTTCAAGCTTCAAAACCCTAATTTTTCCCTTTTTTCTTTTCTCCTTTCTTTTTTTCCCAATTCCTTCTCTGTTTCGTTTCTATTCTTTTTCTTTGTCTTTTTCTTTGTTTATTTCTTTTATTTCTTTTATGTTTTATTATATTATTAAATTATTATATTAATATATTATTATATTACATTCTTAAGTATTAAGTATTAATTTATGTATATTATACATACACATGGAATAATATTTTCCATACATTTGGCACTATTCCCTTTTATGGGTTATTTGCTAATTTAGTCCATTCAATTTTCTTTAGTCTATAATTAAACTTTTGCACTATATTCAATCTAGTCCTTACACTAAATTAACCTTAATTCAAGTTAATTCACTTAACTAAAATCTAATTAATCACTCAACTAGCTTCGTAAATATTTCTAATAAATATGTACGAACCCGATTTTCTGAAATTGTAAGGTAGAAACTCGATTTCTGATACCCATAAATTTTGGGTCAATACATTTCTCCCCCCTTAATAACTTTCGTCCTCGAAATTTACCTGAAAACAGATGGGGGTATTGAGATCTCATTGTATCTTCCGGTTCCCATGTTGCCTCTTCAATATTATGACTTTCCCATAATACTTTCACTAAGGGAACCCGTTTATTACGCAATTCTTTTACCTCTCGGGCTAGTATTTTAACCGGTTCCTCTTCATATGGCACATCAGGTCGAATTTCAATATCTTCAGTAGAAATAATATGAGATGGATCTGATCGGTATCTTCTGAGCATAGAGATATGAAAAACATTGTGAATCTTCTGTAATTCTGGAGGTAAAGCCAATCTATACCGTGGGCTTAGTTTACCTTTCCGACCAAATCTCAAAATCTTCTTCTAAGGAGAGACTTTGAGAAATACTTTGTCCCCAAATGAATACACAATGTCCCAATGTTTCAAATTTGCATACGATTTTTGTCTTTCAAAAGCTACTTTTAGTCTTTCTCGAATCTTCTTGACAGTACCCTCTATTTCTTGAATCAATTCTGGTCCAATCACTTTCTTCTCATTCAATTCTGTCCAACACACTGGTGACCAACATCTCCGACCATATAAAGCTTCATACGGTGCCATTTGAATACTTGATTGGAAACTATTATTATATACAAATTTAGTTAATGATAGATAACATTCCCAACCTGATTCAAAATCAATGATACAAGCTCGGAGCATATCTTCTAAACTCTGGATAACTCTTTCTGACTGTCCATCGGTCTATGGATGAAAAGCTGTGCTAAAATGAAGTCGAGTACCAAGAGACTCATGTAACTATTTCCAAAACCTTGATGTAAACCGTAGATCCCAGTCTGAAATTATCGATACAAGAATACCATGCAATCTCACAATTTCCCAGATGTAGCAAGTTTTTGAAGTGACCAATCCGTTCTAACTACTATAAAATGAGCTGACTTTGTAAGCTGATCAACAATCGCCCAAATAGTATTTTTCTTACTTGATGACGATGGTAATCCTGTTATTTGATGACAATGGTAAAATTATACTTTGGCCCCCCTAAAAATAATAAAAGTTTGATTTAATCCTTTAAAATTTACATTTTTACCATCGTAAAAATTACAATTTAATGTCGTCCCCTAACAAAATTTTCTAGCTTCGCCCCAAGATAGAAACTTTATCTTGTTAAACACATGCACTTCAAGTGTTTTTCAAGTTTTTTCAAGCCTCAATACATAATGTTGTGTAATATATATAATTTATATTAATTATTATATAAAATATTTTCAAATAAAACATATTATTAAAGTTATTTATATAATATAATATATATACACAGGACAATCATATATACATATACAATATATATAATGCGGAAAGAAAGAAAACGAAAATGGCTGTAGGAAATTCTGGTATGCAACAATAAAATTTGAAAATTCAATTAGTAAATTGAATTGTCAATACCAAGAGTTGTCTCGGATAAAATAGAAATGGTTTAAAATATGAGTCATCAAATTAAAAATGATTTAAAATATTAGTGATTAAATTAAAAATATAATTGGATGATCAAAACAAAAATACGAGTGACTAATTTTATAATTTACCATTATTAAAATTAATGATTTATACAAAAGTGTTAAGGATATTAAAAATAATTATCACCCAACAATTAGAGACTAATGATTAGCTATGTTAGGCAACACGTAATATTGCCACATCATCCAACATACCACGTAGCATTGTCTACACCCTTTTATCATTTTTAAATTAAAAAAAGATAAGTTGTAGTTTTAACCACTTAACTTTTCAACAAGTTATATTTCAATTGTCAAATTTTATAATTTAGTCACCAACCTTTTACGTTAATCAAATTTTATTTTATTTAATATTTTATCATTATTAATATTTCGTTGTCGACATGACTTCTATAAAAATTTTAAATTTATTATACTTTTTTTTTTTTGTTATTTTTGTTTTCTATATTAAAATTGGTTGAGATGATACTTGAAAAAACATTTGATTATTATAAAAATAATAATTAAGCCTTCACTATTTTTTTTATGAAATTAAAAATATATTTTAACTTTTTATCCAAAGTTGTTAGAATCAGAACTGGTAATCAGTAGTCGAACCAGTCAGACCATCAATTCTAAATTTGATTGGTTCATTCAGTTCGATTAAAAATTCATAAAAATTCAAAATAAAAAAAAGTCAGTTTAATTAGTTTTTTAATCCATTTCAATTAGTTCATACCAATTCGTGAATCAATAGACTAACTCCTTCAATTGGACCAATATTTCGGCCAATTCCTAACCCAACTGATCAAATCGACTAATCTAAACCAGATCAAACAACATTGCTTTCGTCGAATAGTTTCATCTATTCAGTTTTTTTTTTTTAAAGAAAAAATACTATTAAGTTGTCTTCTTTCTGTTTTATATATACTACTTCTTGAGAAACTGTATTAGTGCAGCTTATAATTGCATGAAGCAAATTTGTTTATCTCTAACATTTTGAGTTTAAATATTGATAATGTGATATTTTAAACATTCATAAAAATCTAAAATATTTTAAAAAATTATTAAATCTATTCAACCTATTAAGCTATAGCTTTTTATCTCAATTTTTTATTCTTACCAATTTCAAACAATTTTTGAATCAATCAATTCAACCTCTTTGTTCGGATTGTATTATATCGGTTAGTTTTTATCTGCCCAATTCGGTCCTATTCTAGTAATATTGGTCACATCATAAAACCTAGACAGAATTCAAGTTAAGAGATCAAAATGGATCTAGTTGTCAAGTTTAGGAGCCAAAAATTATATTATCCCTTTATATAATTTATATATTATAAAAAATTTTGATTTTTTTAAAATTAATTAATTTTATATTCTTTTATATTTTTTAATTTTAATATTTTAATATTTTTTTATTTTTTTATTTTTTTATTTTTTATTTGATTTCTTAATGGATTTCATGTTATCAATTGTCATGTGTAAAATAACAACACATAGCATGTTCTCATTGATCAGGTATTCCACTTCTTTTAACATCATTAGCTTTTTGGACCAAAAACTATAATAGAATTATAGTTTGGGTAACAAAATAAGATGAAAAAAATTAGATATCAAATAGAAAAACATACATAGTTCAAGGGCTAAATCGTGACATGGCTAAATCGTGACATAAGTTATTATAAGGTAACGTGTAATAACACAATCATTATCATCAAACTATAATAAGGTAATATTTTGTATAATCACACAAAACATTATATAAGTTGTAAGAAATTGTTTCATCGTGTGACACCTCACATTTGACATGGTTGTTGTATCTGAATGCGAGATGACACATTCATTGTTGAAGCAATTCAAACATCGTTCTTCTTTAATCAAGTTGAGAAAATAGTTTTAACATATTTATATGAATTTATGAAAGATAATTAAAATTAGTTATAAGTTTTAAAATCAATTTAAAAAATTTTAGAATCATTTTCTAAGTGTTTGTAGGTGAACGAGACCGAGTATGAATCTCTGGAGATTGAAACAACTCAAAAAAGGGGAAAACCTAGACTTGTACCGACACAAGTCCCTGGTGCTATCCATTTTTGCTTACTAACTTAGTTGTACTGATACAACTAGTCACTTGTACCGAAACTGATGCGGTCATTGAGAGCACCAAAAATATCCTATTCCCTGTAAAATAATGAAAAAGGAATAGTAAAGGGGAAGTAGGGTCGAATCCTCAGGGACCAGATTATACGAATGCTTGTCTCTCGAAATCCTGGGCAGAATCGTGCCCAAGAAAACCTGCGTTCCTGAAAAAAAATAAAAAAACAAAATTTAAGAATTGATTTTGGAAGCGAAAATAAAATAAAAACAGAATTTAAAGTTTACTGAAATTATGATTACGAAAATAATAAAAATAATAAAGAGAGTTTTAAGAGAAAAGAAATTCTATTGGGAAAGTTCCAGCCTCCGGTTGTCTCATTCCGCCTTGGGCTCAATCCTTGGCTTTTGGATGATCCTTCTCGACTCAAGTAAGCCAGTTATAGTGGAAGAGGACGCCTACGACCACCAGCTCCAAAGATTAGATTTACGATTTTTAGGGAACCTGACTCTAGCCAGTAACCTATGCTAGATCAACGCTTCTCAATGGCGAATCCCACGCCATTTTGTCTCTTTGGCTCGCCAACCTCTGACGCAGTAAGTTAACGAACCAACTATGCAGTCCTTCCAAAACATACAAAGCGGCCACCTTTGCATATGCTGAAAAGCTTACTTCTTAAGGGCCATGGACGGAAGCGTCAGCCCGTAGTGCGGAGAAACGATGAATACTTGGCAAGAAGGCTAAAATGCAGATTCTAGGCCTCAAGAACCCTTTTGGGGAAATATTGACAACTTTTGGCTAGAAGGGTTTTAGTGGCTCATGATAATGGTGGGAAAGTAAATAAAATTATGGAAAAGAAATTTTATTGAAAGAAAAAATATGGAAAGAACAAAAGACTTTTGGGGAGAGTGTTTACGTAAAAAGATGCTCTCCAATAGAGTCACTTCACCCCTATTTATAGTGCTAGGGAGATAGTCTAATTGAACTTAAATTCTAAAAAGATAAATACATTTAATTAAAGATAAACAAAGATAATTAAAATAAAATCCTAAATTTGAATAATCCTAATAATTATCTTAATATTAATTATCCTAATAGAATAAAATAAAATAGAGTCTTACAAAATAAAATCTCTTCTATTTGCTTTTAAGTCCTTGTGCCTTCCATGTTCGTACTTTTGGCACCATATTTGTCCTACGTTGCATATTGGCCCATTTAATCTCCAAATTGACACTTTTTCCCTTGAATTTACTTTTCGCCTCCAATTTAGTCCCTAAAAGATAAAAAGACATAAATAGCTCAAATTAGTAGGCTCAAGCTCAAAATAAACACATGATTAATATATAAAAACACGTCATTTTAGAGTATTATCAGAAACAACTTTGCGTGAACCCAAAAATCACCTTCAAACTCACCTATTAATTTGACCCAAAATCATAACTTGTAAAACTCATAAATCAAGTTCAATATACCTTTTGCACTCATACGAACACATTTAAACCACATGAAACCTATCATGGTCATAAATTACCAAACTTAAATATCAAATTAGTTTACTTGACAAGCAAATAACCTACCATACATATGAATAACATTCACATTCTACCAACTTACATTAGTCATGGCATGATTATCATATTAACATGTCTAGATATAATCATGCACGTTGATTGGTTTACAACTTCAACTATACCATATATTCAAAATTCACAAAATGGACTCCATCAACTACTAGTAACTCTAGGTACATGTTAAGACATTTCTAATATTCATTATGAGAAAAATAAACTTTAATGGAGTTGAGCTATAAACCTTTGGATGCCTCAAGTTGTACGAACAAGATCTATCTCCACCCGATACCTATATAGAACAAACATGTTTGCATGTCGAGCATTAAATGCTCAGTGGTGTTATTATAATTTGAACTCAATACATAAACAAACATAATACATATCTTACTATTAATTCATCATGTCATATCTTCTAGTCAAGTTCATTTTAACAAATAATACCCTTAATAATCCTACCTTAACCTTTAATAAAATATCATAGTTTTAAGTTAATTCTCGTAAGCTAACTTATCGATGCACCATCCGGGATATGCATCTTATTTTCATATATCGAATAATTTCTATTATTATTTACTATCAAATGGCCCCTAGGGCTCTTAATTCATAATATGCATAGTCTTTCACATGCTTTTCATTTGTCTTGTTTCTGTTCTTAATTATATTAATAAGCCCACATGGCTTTACATTCCTATTTTGAATATTAAGCATCTTGGTTCATTTCATAACATCATTCATATATCAATTTCATACTTAATCATATATTATTTTCGTCTAATTCAACCACATATTACTTTTTTTTCAGCCATACAACACTTATATTGTAGCCACTATTAACTGAACACAGACTAAAGGATGGATACATTGATTATTCCACCATCACATTAATGTAAGCTCACAAACACCCAATGCTCATGAGCTAGTGATACGTTTCCACGAACACCTAGTGCTAAGGGGAAACTATTGAATAGAAATGCATCTAGTGCTAAGTGGTACATTCCCACAAGCACTCACACTCGATCCGGTCACCGAATTCAAATGCGAGATATCATATTATGTTGTCGGAGCAACTTAGACTAATTCAATTATCATTCCACTAATAAAACATGATGTTAAATCAAAGGTAAAATAAATAGATTTAATTGATGATGATTGGTCTCTTTTAATACAATTAAGGATTGTACAGGGTCACCAATGGAGTTAGAATTCAAATCTAAAATCTAATTGTCAAAATTCAACATTTGCCTCGAGATAGGGAACTCCATATCTCGAGATAAGCCTCCCATATTTTGGTATTTTTGTTTCGATGTGAACATGTCTCGAGAAATTGAGGTCTATGTCTCAAGACCATACCCTTTAAGTGTAATACCCCAAACCCGACCTAGACGTTACAGTCAGATCATGGAGACTACATCGTATAAGCAAAAGAAAAAAAATTTAACTTTGATGGAAACCAACTTCAAAGAACAGAAAATTTAATTGTACGACTCTTTTGAAAAACACATCGATTTTCTGAAATCACAACTTAATTGTGTTACTAAAATCAAAACCAATTTACTTGAAAACATTTATGTGCTTAAAAGTTTTGGGAGAATTTCGATTAGTCTTGTAGTGAAAACCTTATAGCATTTTTTGTATATAAAAGCACGGTTCATTTTAAATTGTCATGAGTCAAACACTCTTAAATGTTTAAAGCTTTTGTGTAGAAAATATCCAAAATAGTCTTAATGAACTAAACAAAATTAAAAATATCCAAAAATAAATAAAAACCCAAAACAGTTCAAAAATTTCCATTATAAGCAACTAAAAAGTCCATAGTGAATAAATTAAAATCATGAAACCTGAGCTTCAGAGTCATCGTCTATTCCTAGGTCGGAGGATTACTGTAACTCCCCCTAACCCCATCCTATCGCCGAAACTAGATTATGGAGTATTACCGGTCATTATAGTATATTTACACGTAAAACAATGCAATACTATACATTAAATACATCATAATATACTTTTAATGGGCCCACAGTACTTAATAAGTACCTTTTAAACAAATCGGGGTTCGATCGAAACCTTAGAAAATTTTTTGAGAAATTTCAAAGTTTCTCCCTATGAACAGTACCACACGCCCGTGTCTCCTTAGCACGACCGTGTTGTTTACCCGTGTACAACACTGACTTATTACTTATAAATAAGCTAATTTCACACAGCCAAATCACACGTCCGTGTGGTATTCTGTATTACAAAGTTTAGGCGCTGGGGACACATGGCCTATCAACATGCCCGTGTGCAAGCCGTGTGTCTCACACGGTCTAATCACACGCCCGCGTGCCAGACCGTATGGACTCTTAAAATTCAGTTTTTAAAAATCGTCATAAACTCTTAAAATCATGGATTATTCGAAGACATATCTAACTATTTTATTGAAAACATTGTTTGTTTATATTTTTTAAAAATTTATAATTTTGCAACGAAAACTTTTAAAACATTGATTTTTGAAAACACTGTTTATTGTTTGTAATCTGTTACTTTGCAGAAAAATGAATTTTTTTGATAAAATGTTTAAGCAATATTTTATTAAAAAGGAAACTAAAGTTCAAAATCCAACCAACCAAAATGTCGAGACAGTCCAAAATTTACAATATACTTTAACCCAAATTAAAATAATAAACAAATTGAACAAAAAACTTTAATAATCGAGCTCCCGTCACACTGATCCGCCTAAGTTTGAGGATTACCTGAAAATAATAGTCAAATAAAATATGGGTTTTTCAAACTCAGTGTGTAAAAAATACCATAACAGTTAAATTATATCAGACAGATTTAGCCAAAATAGATTCATATCAGAATAGTACAAATACGAACATATAATTCTCCCCCCATTCACTAAACACCAACTCCGACTGTCCCAACACACCATGTGGGGTATGAAACACTCACCAAACCCTACACACCACTTAGTATCGGTTTGATACTTTACAGAATTCTTGTAGTTGAGCTGCCAGATAAATAGGCGATTCATCGCCTTTTACAAAAACACTTCCTCCACATAGCTAAACCCACCTCAGATGCAAATACAAAACGTAACAAAAATCAAACATATTTATAGTATATATGCATAACATAACAGATACGTAGCTTTTTTTTTATTTTTTTTAGCTATTACCCAGTTTACTCATCATATGACGTTTCAGTTATACGAGCAGGTATCTGACTTCATGCAAACAGATGACTGAATTTCATATTTTACAATCTATTTGAGCACCTACTAACCCCAAAGAAAACCCACGGTCAATCAAAATGACGTGTATGACACTAGGGAAAATTCAAGAATTTTGGGCTCATAGCCTGACATACGACCTCACATATGTTCATGTGGCCCACACGCCTATGTGGTACACACGACCCAAATAGCCCAAACCATCTATCACACACGACCTACCACACGGCTATATAGCGTCGACAGTACCCAATTTCGGCTTTCACCATTTGCTATTTTTCGAGTTTCTTATTACACACCTTGGTTGTTTTTAAGGCAAAATCACTTACAACAATTCCAAAACCTAAACACATCAAATAAACATACATTAAAATGATTTATTAGACCTGATTCATAAAAATTCAACAACGTTTTCGCTCAAAGTTTAACAAAATTATGGCCTTGACTTCTCGATTGACGACTTACCTTCAAAGAAATATCAACCCAACATAAATCTAATTAGTCGAGGGTGTGAACAGTTCAGAATCTCCACATATAAAACTCACACCAATACCTCAATATTCATGAAAACCCTAAAATCACCAATACAAACATAAACACCAAATTTTAATAACCTCAACCTAACGAAATAGACATTGAAATAATACCATACTTACCACAGTCTCTTGAACATAGCACTATGAACAACAATCTCAAAACACTTCGATTGCCCCAACAAAAATATTTAATTTGAAAGAACAAGAAAATATCAAAGCAAAGCAAAGAGATGGTAAAGAAGACGGAATCAAATGGCAAAGAAAACAAGGCAATAAGCAAGAAAAAGAAAATGGCGTAAAGTAGGAAGAGAGGAAAAAGAAAGAAACATAAGGGAAAGGTAATAAATTTTTAGGGTCAAAAGATAAACTAGAAAAATAAAATTAAATAAAAAATTCCTAACTAACTAACTCCCCCTGAAACTTATCCACTTACAAGAACTAATTTCAATTCAAAGACTATTACCTGCGCACATACAAGAAACAGCAAAAACAATTTCCCTTTTGTCACGCAAAGGATTTAAACTCTAAACCCCCACCACAATACCAAGACCCTCAACCACTGAAGCAAGCATTTAACTATTGATTGGATTTAACAAATCAGCAACTCATATTTTTGGGGCGTTACAACTTTGGTAGTAGAGATGTTAGTTACTGAAATGGTTACAAAAATCATTTGATTGAGGTTTGATTATCATTTTAAGGCCAAGAATTCATCCTTGTTGCTTCTGCATCGAATCCATATCAGGTGCATAATGAAAACCTGAATTTCTACAAACGTCAAAATTCAGAATCCATGGTTGTCGACACTATACAGCCGTGCATCAGGCCATTCGGTAGGTTGTGTAACTCATTGTTTTGGAATTAGAGTCATACGGGTCAAAGATACGAGTGTACGTCCAGGTCGTGTAACTCACTGTTTTGAAATTAGAGTTACACGAGCTAGAGGCACGAGTGTGTGCTAGGTCGTGTGTACCATACAGGCCAGCCACCCAGGCCATGTGAATCCACATAGGCGTTTGGACCAAAAATCAAGATTTATTCACAAAGGCTTTAATCGTCGTTCGAATAGAACGTAAGCCTACTGTAAGGCTCATATGATTTAAATCAGGTTATAAAACCTGATATTCGATGATCGATTGATGTATAATTCTTTATCCGTACATTTTTCTGAAATGATATAAGCTAAGTATGAACTATTAGCGTATAATGTGCTTTTGTTTGGTACGTGTTTAAGATATGTGATTTATTCAGGTATGATCTGTGCTTTGTTAATTTTGATGATTCATTTCTGTGTTACTGAGTTGGATGATAACATGTGATATTCGAATATGTTGTGTCTGATATTGATTTTGATATGTAATCATGCATGTGACTTCATGACAAATCTGATATGATTCCTTAAGATTTGATCAATCTATCCTACAAAGCATGGAATCCCATGCCTTCTGTTTCTGTTATGGTACGACAGCATGTCCTACATGCTTATCATTCTGATTCTGAATATGAATGACATGACACATTGCATGGGGTTCGGGATGATGCAAACAGAAGAAGTTTCTGGTAGTTTAATAATCTACATTATCTGGTGATTTATCCACAATTCTGTCTGGCAGCTTGTCTGCAATTCTGATGGCACTGTCCATAATTATCTGTTGGTGTGATTTAGTTGGATGAGTTCTGGGGAACTCTATTTTGGTGTATAGCGAAGTTGGGTAGAATATTTTTTTAATAATCTGCATTCTAATTTTCTGAAAAATACCGCATTGGCATAATCATACATCTTCTATTCTGTTATATGATTGTTATGAAAATCTCTGCAAGACTCTAATGTGTTTTGCTCTAGTTATATAGTTGATACGAAATTTTTTATGTTCTCTAATTTGTATATTGTATTTTGTTTGATCTCTGTTTTAGTTATACACTAAGCTTCATAGCTCACCCTTTTGTTTTATTTGGCTGTTCAAGTAAATATCTGACTTAGGACCAGATGGTGTGTAAGAGCTCAGATTGTTTTTACACTTAGTATAAATATGATGAATTTTGTATTTTTTTTTTTGGATCTATTGGGTTTAGAATCTATTTCTAAATTCGTTATGGGTTCTTGCTTAATTCGTCAGTAATTGATATTTTCTAACGCGAGACTGCAAAATCACGTAAGTCAACAAAAAAAAATTCAATTTTCAAAATAATACTCCGAAAAAGGTTTTCTGCTGCAAATTAAGTAAATTCTTCGGTGTTTTCTGGAAGCGAACAAAAAACTTTCTAATGACTATTTGCGAAAGTCGCATTTGCTAAATAGTTACAGAAATCAGTTTTCTAAATGAATTGATGTAATTTCTCTAGATTCGGTCATAACTTTTAGGTCGAGTTTGGGTTGTTACATTGATGACCATTTTCTACTTATTTTGTGTTTTAACCATTTTCTATTTTAATTAATTTAATTAAAAATAACTTATTTAATGTTAAAAAAACCACACCAAACGTCCACCATCATGTAATTTTGTCTATTCTCCCCATAAAACCTTAAACATTTATTAATCATTCATTTTAGCTAATAATAATCAATATCGATTAACTTTCACAATTTTTACGATTTAGTCATTTTTTTAATTAATCATTCAAACATCAAAATCAACGGGCCAAACTTCAATCCACTTATACTAAAACTCCGTAAATATTTAATAAAAATATTTACAAGCTCAGTCTATGAATACGATATCTCGATACCTTATTTCTAAAAACCACCAATTTTCGGTACGTACCACTTGTACCTTGACTAACTGACTAATTTAATAAAATCAATTAAATTACGTTTTACTATAACATTATTTTTAAATTGTAAATATTAAATAGATAATATTTACTGGCTTACTCATCAAAATTGTGGTCCCGAAACCACTGTTTTCGACACCATAGAAAAATGGGTTGTTACAAAAGTGGCATGTATCTCAAGACAAGAGCACATCGAAACTAAATTAAGAAAATAAGAGAGGTTGGTCTCGATACTTAAAAGGGCCTTGTCTCGAGACATGTACTCCTAGGTCTCAAGACATGTCATCATCGAAACAAAAATACCAAAAACAAAAAAAGAGGCTTGTCTCAAGACAGAGATCCCTGTCTCGAAACATAATGTTAAAGTTTGCCAATAAAAGTTATGATTCGAATCCCAACTACGTTATAAACTTTGTACAAACCTTAAATTTATAACATGTAATTAATGGGCATTAATTGAATTGATTATGTATTATATGTAGTGAATGTAAGAAATTTATTTACTTGAATGTCACATTACTTATCGATTGTGATTGAGTCAGTTTGAGTTGCTCCAACAACGTAATATGATGTCACAATCAAGTCCGAATGTGAGACGTCACATTACGTTACTAGAGCAACTCAAGATTGTTCATTAACAAATAACGAGTAAATACCACATAAT
This sequence comes from Gossypium longicalyx, assembly GCA_025698465.1. Lineage (NCBI taxonomy): Eukaryota > Viridiplantae > Streptophyta > Magnoliopsida > Malvales > Malvaceae > Gossypium > Gossypium longicalyx. Next base: position 84,023,759 of record CM047000.1, on the reverse strand, counting down.
TTATTCATATATGATTTATACATTTTCAATTAATGTAATAGATGCATTTTGTTCTTACTTGAACATTTACAAGATATGGGGTTAAATTTAAAGTTGGGACTCGAATCCAAACTCAATTAACAAAATTTTACTAGGAGTCTTGAGACATAAGATAAAAATGACTCTGACATAATGAATCCTATGACATGCCAACTATACTCATAACTCTATCCGAGATCGTTTAATAGGGTATTCATAGTACTCAATATACATACATTCATATTACATTCATTTTATTTGTTATACTTTCACAATTTTTCATCATGTTACAAACATAATTATATATATAAACAATAGTTCAACAAGTCATAAGCCTAATCACTTATATATATACATATTATCACCACTATATCATTACAACCAATAAAACTTAACCTACCTTTCATGAGATTAATCATTAATATCCTTTCATTTTATTTAGTTCAATTTGTTTCTTTTTAAGATTTCATATATAACTCAATTCATAATGTTCTATCACAGCTCATACATGCATAATTAACAACTTATTGTCTATGTTCTCCTATCAACAAGGGTTACTCATTTATTTGTCATTTTTCACTAAACATCACCAATTCAATTCAACATGGCATAACACATTTATTTACCAACTCTTCCATATTCAATTTCAACAAAGCATAAATCCAACTCATATCATTATTCACTAGGTGCAATCACATAAGCATGGTATACATGGCATTTGTTACTCTATCATCATTTAATCCAACACTTACCATTTATATGCTTATTCAACAAGTACATAACATGATCAAAGCAACAATTAACACCAATCTTTTCACAAGCCAAAATATTTAATTTTTTTATGCAATGAAGTCAAATTATGTTAGCACAAACCGTATTCATTGTCCGTCGCCCATTTTCGTCTTTATCCCCCGACATTCTGTCAGTGTTAGTTTCTCAAATCTAGCATATAAACTTATACTTAAACATGTTATAGATACTTTTCACTTTAGTCCCTTAAAACTCTAATATCTGAAATTCTCATATTTTACAATCTACCCAATTGAATCTAAATTTGACTTCGTAACTGTACACTAGGGACCTCAAACTATCAATAAACATCATTTTAATCCAAAAGAACTCATCAAGGGTTTCTTTAATAATCACTAAATCAAACTTCATCTCAACAATACCCATTAGCTACTCGACTCATTTTCACCATGCTCACAACTAAAATATACTAATTACCCATGAAACCAAACTTTCTCATCTATGTTAACTAATTAAAACTTTATTAATTAGAAATTCCAATGCCTGGGCTCTAATTATCTAACATCATTAACTAATAATCTAGCAAAATTCAAGACAAAAAGCTTCCTAACCTTGAAAATTGATGGACGGCAATGGAGAAACATTTGGAGAAAATTTTTGGTCTTTTTCCTCGCATGCCGTTTGGAAAGAATGAACATGAGCATCATTTTTCATTCTTTTTATTATACTAACATGCATTTATTATAAAAATAAGAATTATCCCAACTAATGGTCATCAATCAATGCATGAAAATGTTGGTGGATTTTAATGGCATGGATTAATCCACTCCACTAACCCATTTTATTTATGGTTTATTTGCTCTCAAGTCCTTGGTGTAATTATACTACGAGAACTTAATTCCTCAAATCAATTCTTCTTAATTATGTTGACTTGGAACTTAGTCTTGTACTATACTTAATTTATTTAATTAATTAGTAATTCTAATTCCTAATTTTGTAATCATCAATTCATCACATAAATTCCTCGATTAAAAATTTCAAGACTAGCTCAACTCAAGGAGTTTAATATTGAAATCGTATTTTTTTGACACTTATAAACATCGGGTTGTTACACATTAAATATGTTTAAATATAAAATTGACCGTCAAACTATCACTTTTCTCACTTAGGTATTTTTTTTAAAAAAAAGTGGTCATAGGTCGTACATAAACTATTAATTTTGTATCATTTTACCCCAAATCACAAAACCAACCAATAAAAACATAACACGTGTTATATTTTTATTGGATGTTGTACACTTTCATGGGTAAAATGAAAAGAAATTGAAAGCTTAGGTATAGAACTATTCATGGGTCAGGCCAACCAGCCCGGCCTGAAGGCCTGCCCAAAATGTGGGAGGGTTTGAAAAAAATATAGGCTCAAAAAATGGGCTTGGATAAAAAATAAGGTCGGTTTAAAAAACAGTCCGAGCCTCGAGTAAGGCATTTTTTGTCTGGCCCAGCCCGAATTCACTAAAGGACAAAAATTTATTTTTTTAATATTATTTTCTTATTGTTTTCTCTCTATTTTGCTATCATTTTACTATTATATTGCTACTATTTTATTGTAATTGTTTGGATATTCTATAAAACTTATTTTATTGTTAATTTTGTTATTATTTTGAAGAGGTTTGTTAATTTTGTTATTATTTTAGAAGTATTTGCTTGTTAAGTTGCATCTATTTAATGTTATTTAAGTATACATATTTTTTAAAATTTATTTTCAATTTATTGAGAAATATTTATTTTGATGTATCATATATATTTTAAAATTATATAAAAAATAATATAAAAATTAATATGAACGGGCCAGGCCAGGCTCGGGTTTTAACATTTTTATCCGGGTCGAGCTTGGACAAAAATTTAAGCCCATTTTTCGAGCCAGGCTAAGCCCGAGCCTAACAAACCGATCTAAATTTCTAGTTGAGCTAGACCTGAACCCGGCCCATGCACACCTTTACTTAGGTACCCCTTTTGACAAAAAAAAAAAATTAAATACTTTTTCAAAAGTGATTACAAGTAGAATAAGTATAAATATAAATACACAACAGAAAGAAGAAAAAATAAATTAAAACTCATACTCAAAACAATAATATATTAATTTTTGTTACACAAAAATTATGGATAATCTTTTCCATAATGATAGACAAGGTGCTAAGCAGGATAAACCTTGTTTGAAGCTTATTTTAAGGATAAAGTAGTATTAATAGAAAATTTAAAAGAACGGGGTTCATTGGAATAACATAATGATACATCCACTGCATCTGAAGAAACCGAAAAACGTGATGTATGAGTATCAGATTCTTTTATGCAAAAGAAAATCTAACTTAACATCAAATCTATGAATTTGGACTCAATCAGCCGGTTTAAAGAAATACATATTTAAGCAACTACAAATCTTATGAATTGCACAAGCAAAATTTTTCAAAAGAAGAAACAAATAAAAATACCTATACCCAACCCAACAGAATCCTTTTCTTTTAATTACTACCAACCATATCCATGCTTCTACTTCTTAGCAGCACCTGAGGAGTACTTCTAACCAAAAGATTAGATGAGGAAATGATAATAACTTCCCCTGGCCCTGCTAAAAGAGGTGAACCTCAATCTCCTTTATGCACTTCCACACTTCACAGTTATGTTCCTGTCAGCGGTCTGGCCTGATTGTTTTCGATAAGATGATATCTCCAGCCAATTTCCCTAGATTGGCGAAATTCTCTCACTTCGATTCTTTCACGATATACAACGAATCCGAATATTTTCTTCTCTTTGGTTCGGGCTCACCTAACTGAAGTGAAACATAAATATCCTTATCTGACCCGTTTCTTAATGCTGAAGGACTTTTGGACTCCGGGTTCTCCCCTTGGTAATTATCATAAACTGAAGACTTCCCATTGAAACTTGGAATAAATTGGTGTTCCACATTAACTGCTGCTTCATCCCTATACTTGGTACCCATCATTGGTAGTACGAGTCCTTGCTGAGGCTCACCTTCAACTTGCTGAATATTTAAATTAATCGGCTCAAAGTTCTCATCAAGTTTATCTCTGGATGGAACTCGGACCAGGGGAGAAGACTCCCCAACTGTAGAATCAATCCCTGCTGCAGAAGCACTTCTTTGATCTTGTACAGCAGCTATGTCAATAAGGAAATAATAGAGAAAGTCAAAGCCATTGTAAAGAGACCTGATGCAAAAGAAATTAACCATAAAGGTAACATTGGCCTTTATTCACTTTCTTCCTTTCTCTACCAGAACTTAGTTTAGCTATGATACTTTGCCTAAAATACTGCATTTTGTGTGACTTTCAAGTCTAAATAAATAATCGATGATTGAAAAATTAGAAGAAATAAGCCACATCAATACTAAAAACTGGAATCTAACCTTTTGCAATAAATTACCACTTGACCAGTGTCATCTATTAATGCATCATGATTCAGTCTATTTATAATTTCATCTTTTTTGGTCCAAATTATAGTTTGCATATCTAATGCCATTTAGCCAAATAAATCCTTCATAAGCACCGTGAAGAAAGAATCAACCTAAGCTAAAAATTGGATAAAGAATGACTGGTAGTCTTGGGAATACATACCTTGAAGCCCTTCATTGTTTGTGATGAGATCAAGTTCGAGGAGGTCTAGAAGACGCCCAAGATCAACCCCACTAGTCCAATTTTCAGGGGGTCGACCAACTTTGAGTTTCAACCGACCCCTATTAGCAGTCCCACCCCAAATAATCCCAACAGGCTGTGGCTTTTCCTCATTCTGCCCCATTAGAAGTATGAGGCTTCCACTGTCACCTTCAAGGTCAAAAGTCTGCTCATTCTCACCGACAACAAGAAAATCAGTAAAGAAACAGATCCCTTTCTCATCATTGTACTCTAAAGCATATGCCATTATGGTCCCATTGGTCAAGCCAGAGCTTCTTCCCACTTTGACAACTTGCCTTCCAATGAGACTGCTAATCGGAGACTGCAAGTCTATGATGTGAACATTACCAATCTGACCTATTCCTTTTACAGTTGTAGTTACATTGTTCATATTCAGATCATCAGCAAAAGGAATAAAAGCCCCATCTGCTCGAACAAACGTTTCTGCAAGAGGACCAAACCGTCATAGACATGCAAGGAAGTCAATAAGCACAAGAATTACATTAGCACATATGTAAAGTTAAACATTGTATGTATCAGGACTTTGAAGCCTTCTAAATCTTCATTCAAATTCAAACAGTAGACCATAGCATTTGTTAGGTTTTGATTCAGATTCTGATTTGATTCTGATTGTTGGGATTTGATTCTGATTTTTATTTCTTAGAATTTCCTTATTAGTCTAAATAAAACTTTGCTAACAAATTAAGATATTTTGCAGATTTTTGACAGCACAAAGTATTTGGATGAAAGCATAATTACCAATGTAGTAATTACGCTTGTTTGTAATTACAAATAATTGTCATTTCTTGACTTTTTTATAGATAGAAGGTAAATACATCGTAATCCCCTAAGTCATGTTTGGTAGTACAAATTGTAATTACACAGATACATAATTTATATATTTTTTAAAATGATTAATTATCATAAAAAATTATCAGCGGGTTAAAAAAAGCCTAAATGAATAATAAAAATTAAAATCAAATCATCATATGTAATATATTAGTTTAAGAAAGTAGTTGATAATATGATTACTAATAAAAATAACAAGAAAAATAAACCTCATGTGCAATTTTATTTAATTGCTCTAGCATTTCATAATTGTTGGGTTATTCCTTCTTAACATTTAACACATACTTTTTGTCATCATCTATTGGTCTTTAACCAGTTTTTCCACTTAACCAAGTTTTTCAACATCTAAATTTGAATCTATATCATTAAGATTACCAAGTTCTGTTTCCTCCATGTACTCTTCAAAGTATAGATAAGTTCAATTCCACTTAGGAATGAATTTATAAAGTATGCAACATGCTAGTACAATTTAACATTGTTTTTTTATGCTGAATTGAGGTGATGATGTTAATATGATAAATCTTTTTTCTTTAAACAACAAATGTCCTCTCTCAACCACATTTTGAGATTTTGAATGACTCAAATTAAAAAGTTCATGAGTCATCTCTGGTACTTGTGTTTGGCTTCATTCTTTCAAATGGTATTGTAACCCACAATATGGTGCAAAAAAACTTTTTAAATTTGCATAACTAGCATTTACCACATAATATTTGAGTCTACAGTGCAAGAAATTTGTTGGTTTTATTATAAAAACTTATATAAACTTAATTTGGAAAAAGATTTATGCTAGTTATAACCCTTTTTATAGTACCTATATTAAATTAAAATTAATATAAAATTTAGAATAATAATCTTTATAAAAAAAATTTATAAAAAGTCCGATAACTTTTCACAGCACTTCCTATAAATACTATAAGGCAAAAATTATAACATTTTTTAAAATAAGTATATTATTTTTTATAATACATAACATGGACAAGTAAATAAATTATATTCATACAAGTAAATAAATTATATTCATACTTTTTTGCCATAACTTTTTTTAAATAAATATATCATAAAACTTTTCATAACACGTATATTATTTTTTATAATATAGTTTTTTTTTCCAGAAAATATTTTTTTGTTAGAATTTTATAAAATATATAAATTATTTTTTATAATATAATTTTTTAGGATTTATAATATAACTTTAGAAATTTTTACCAAAATCATCCCCAACACTCAATACATATTTATGTTTATAATATAATTTTTAAAACTTGTATAAAAAATATTTTTTAAAGTTAAATCACGTATAAGTGTTTGTAAAACCATAGGGCAAATTGATTTGAGTGTAATTACCTATATAATTATTCCAATTCTCACTCTCCCCCTAAAAACAGAAAGTTTGATTGGAATGCTCTAATTACACCCAATTCAATAGGACCCACCAAATACAATGGTTATCCAAACATGTCACCTCTGTGTAATTATAGGCAATTACACCCAAATCCAATTAATAGGTGGCTTCCAAACACTAACTAGAATAAGAAATTTGGGTTTTGCATCTTATTACTAAATTGTAAACATCTATATAAAAGGTAAATTATTTAGGAATAAAATAAGTTGAAAGTTTCATTAAATTAAGAGGGAACTCCATTAGAGTTCCATAACCATAGGCAAAAATAGGAATCGAAATGAGGGCAAAGACCCTTTATTCGAATCCAATTCTTGTGCTTCTTTTTTGATGACTCCATCTCGGACTCAAGACCATAGCAATTTGGCATCAAAGCTACACACCATAAAAGAGATTGATGAGAAAATTTGAAGCCAACTACACAAGGCTCTTAGTACAAAGCGTGATTGATTGCAATAGAGGCACGGATTGATGCAAAAATGGAACAAATTGAGACTCTACTCCGCGAGTTTTCACATGGAAAAGAAACAAAAACTTGTGACAAAGGCATTCCAAACTGCATACTTTAGTGTTCACTTAAGCGGTAGAAGCAACAGTGGATAGACAACAATCCACAGTGGCAGTGTAGGTGGGGGAATAGTGCTCAAATACACCAAACCGGATTTTCCCACATACAATGAATCAGATGACCCCCTTGTTTAGCTCCATGGATGTGAGAAATTCTTTGCCAACCAAAATACTACCCCTCATGATAAGGTTGGGTTGGCTGCCTTCCACATGTTAGGGAGGCACAATTGTGGTTTTATCAGCTAGAAGATGAAGAACTGAATATGACATAGGAGATCTTCAAGGAATATTGTTCGCTTCACTTTGAGTCACTCGTGAAAGGCAACCTGTTAGGAAAACCTATAATTTTGAAGCAAATAGATTTGGTTGAGGAAAACCAAGGGCGATTTTTAGCAGCTTTTGGGGCAAGCATCATCTGTGCAAGCCAATCAACGAGTGGACTTGTTTATTACAGACCTAATCAAACCCATCAGACTTGATGTGGAATTACATCACCCACCCAATTTGGTTCAAGCGAAAATATAGCAAAACTATTTTTTTTTAAAATTGCTAATAGGATTGAACCCACATGAGAATCCTAGTTTTGTCTAGAGTCCCAAATTTACAAAAAGAGCAACTAAGATGATTCCAGACAAAAAACTCAGGTTACACCCGCATCTAGCAGTGCCTCATCTACCTTCGTTAAAATGCTGACGAACAGAGAGATGGTTGAACGATGCCCAAAGGGCCTTTGTTACAATTGTGATGAACTGTATGTGCCAGGCCTTCAATGCAAAAAGCTTTTCTAGTTTGAAATAAAGGACGGTGAACCAACAGACACAGAAAGAGATACAAGGGAACCGTGACTTCAAGCTTAAGGACAAGTTTTTTCTCCAAGGGAGAAATGTTATGAATTAGATTCAGATTGTGATTTGATTATGACTTCGTTGGGATTTGATTCTGATCTTTATTTCCTAGAATTTCCTTACTAATTTAAATAAAACTTTACTAATAAATTAGGATATTTTGCTATTATATTTTCTTTCTTGTTAGAATAAGAAATGTAATGAATTAGGATTTTGCATCTTATTCCTAAATTGTAAACCACTATATAAGAGGTAAATTATTTATGAACAAAATAAGTTGAAAGTTTCAGTAAAGTGAAGGTAGGCAACTCCCTTAGAGTCCACAACAATAGGCAAAATAGGAACCAAAATAAGGGAAAAGACCCCTTATTCGAATTTGATTATTGTGCTATTCATCCGGTAACTCATCCCAAACTCAGGACCACAATAGCATCCTGGTCTGAATTTTAATCAATTTCTCTCTTTTCTGCTTAAATTTCTAATGCAATGATCAATGAACTTCCTAGCAGAAGATCTGAAGGCAGACAATTAAATTGGAAGTTAGTTACCTGGATTTATACCAGCAAAGATTCCATACCAAAGGTCATCTGTGATAAATGACGTTGCCCTCTCTACAGCACCAAGGTACACTCCAGGCCCAAGGCTGGGCGGTAAAGGATGAAACATCTTCTGACTTGGATAGTCCAAGTCAACTGCGACATGCCGATTTGTGAGGAAACCTACCTGCCGATTTCCAGTTCGGCTCTTCACTATAGCACCTAGTGTTCCATATGTCTCTTGGCTGGCAACCTACATGTACAAAGAGTAACTGAATGGTCCAAATGGTAAAAACCGGAACAAGTAAAGAGTTATATCCATTTCTTGGAAAGTTCAGGGCTGCAAGTTACTCAAAGAGGAAGTCTTTTTACCATCAATTTTACAAGAAATGTCTCAAGTCTTAACAGCCTCCTAGAAGGATTAGGAAGGGAGTTTGAAATTAAGCTATACACATGATTTTAGAGAAAAAGACACCAAACAATTCTAGAATGAAGAACTAAAGCCTGATATTACCAAAGCTGAAATGCCTGCACATCTATGATTGATTATAAAAGCATAAAAGCTTCCATACTTCAGTAATACTTGCAATATCAAACTGCTCATTGTATAATCAAATTTCTAGCAAAACGTTGTAAAAGATAACTGACAGTTAATCTTTCACATGTGTCATGTTTATTATCCTTCAAATTAATTATCAAAAACAGGAATCTCTATCACTGTATAATTAATACCCAAATGATGGTGCAGGTGAAATGATGGCACAATTATGGCTAAATGATGCTCAGAGAAAGATACATGGATTTCTTTTTCAGCCCAGGGAGGAATAATGCAGAACAGAAGGTAAGTGAAAAAAAGAGGAAACCAATTCTACCATGCACTTTTTCATAGTACAGATTGTTCACACTGTTGTAAAAAAAGGACTTCTATCTCTTTTTCGTTATTATTTATCATGAAAAGTTGACAAGGATTTCATTTTCGAAAAGTTAGCCAGCCTACTTCAATGAAATTAGATTAGGATAATATTTTTGCAGAGTGCCATCTTTTAATTATTAATTGGAACTTAGCGTGCAGAATCCAAAGTCCCATAGATATCTCAGGAGTTACATTATTTACACCAGAAAGAGGTTTTTCCTTTCTTTCCCTGAAAATTAAAAGTTGAAGTGTTTGATAGAATCAAAGAAGGCTTACCATTTTATTGTGCAACCAACTGCTTGAGTAGAAAATCCAATAACGGTAAAAGAGAATACTACAAGGTAAGTGTTCAACATTTATGGCAAAACAGATTCAGAATTAATATATAAACATGAGAGGAAAACATGTTATGCACCATCAGCAGGACATTCTAAGATTTTGTCCCAGAAAGGGGGAAAGGGCAGTAGAAAACCAAATTCCCCCTCTGCAATAAGATATAATTAATACCAAACAATGCCTGCAAGTAGAATGTCAACAAATCATTCAAACCATAGCTAAACATTGTAAACCACATAATCCTAATATCAAGAGATGAAGATTTTAAGATACAACAAATTTTACATATTTCATGTCCGTGCATGCCCATCAAACACCACTTTTATACACTAAATAAGTACAATTACCTGTGAACCAGAACCAATGATTGGATCACTCCCCCTCATCCCATCCGCAAGCTCAGTATATAATTGTTCTTTAGGAGTTGCTGCAGGTGCACCAAAATACGAGAATTCCACAACATCCACATCACACCACACGCCTCCAGGCCCCTGACCAATATTTAAATAAACATTGTAACTTTCCAAACAAGATAAGTCAATTCATGAAAGGTTAGCCATACATTCAAAAATTCCTTGCTTAGAGCCAATATACTTGTTTAGAAACTTCCAAAACTATGAACAACTTGTAACATTTTTTAGCCAAATCTGAAATGAATTTGAAGACCTCTCAAGGACAATCTAGCATCAGATTAGCAGCTATGGATGATACAAAAACCATAAAAATTTCGATGTAGCTTTAGAACAAGAACAGCCCTTCCCTGACCCTACCTCCCATTAAAACTATATTAAAGAAACATAGCAGTTCAGTAAATGCAATTAAGCTAGAAACATTGAACTTACCTCAAGAGCAGTTGGTAAACATTGAAACTGGCTAAGCCATTGCCTATGAACTTTTCGAGCAACAAAGACAACAATAGCTGGTATATCCGTCAAAACACCCCGCCGAATACGGAACCCAATTGCTGTGCCAAGACTAAACCTACGCAGTTTTTTACTATGAAATGCTCTAATGGTCATCAACTCAAGTAAAGTGGTTGCTTGCTGTCCTGATGGCAACCGTCCAAGAGTTTCTGGCAACACTCCTTTCTGTAGGTTTCCGAAGTAGTTTGCTCTATCTTCTGCCGCATCAATTAATCGACTTGAAGTAGGCCATGAGAAGTAAGCGGCATTGCTCTCGGAATGCTGAGCACCAGAAGCAAAGGGCTGATGAGGTGAAGGACTTGATGAAGGCAGACTATGATGATTGCAGAAATTCCTTTCCAAATCTAAGGCAGATTCCTCTGATTCTGTTGATCCAGAGTGATGAAACCTTAAATCCAATCTGGTCCTCTCCATCTTTCAGCTCTCCTAAATAATAATAATTCAACTCAACTCAAAACTCGTTGAATATTTTAGCACATAAAGCAAACCAGAGTACAGACATGATCATGAACATGTACAATACTTATTCTTGATTACATACAATACTAATTTAGAATACCAAAAGAAGGTGATGTTGATATCATTAAAATAGATAAACAAGTATAAGTGAATCATACTAACTCTGTTAAGTCCATAAAGGCCGATTAAGTACGGGTGTAGATAAATGGGCAAACCACACTAACTGCAATAGAAAAAGATCAAATCAAAAGAAGAAAGAAACGAGCAGTGAATTCTAACCTCTGACATGGTGACAACACTAATAAAAACAAATTTATAAAATGTCAATCCTAGGCAACAAATTATTAAATATTGACAGAACAGGTAGCTATCCTCAAATACACCAATAATGCAATAAAAAGAAACAAAAACAGGACAAGGTTATATTTAATGTCCAATGGCCATAAAGGAAAGAAAAATTCTTCCAAGGGTATTTTAAAAAGTGAAAGCCAATCAGATAGAACAATGGTATATCATCCTCTCCAAGCTGGAAGAGGAATGTAAGAGTGAAAGATAATTAGACTAATAGGGTGATAGCTTAAATAGCTGTAGAGAGAGAACATAACAGCCAATTTAAATACCCTTTTTATTGGAGGATGTCGAAAATTTTAACCTTTGGAATATGGGTATTTTAATGGACTAATCCAAATCCAGAAAGCTAAAAAGAACCAATTCAATATATTAAACCCCAGAAATAAATAAATAAAGAGCTCAAAAGAATAGAAAAAAAAATATTTGGACTAAACTTTAGAAGCAAACCCAAATAAAAATATGACCTTTTATGAGAATCCTGAGCATATATTAAGCTAAAACTCACCAGTAAACAATGGGGGACCTGGCATGGAGGACTCAAAGTCAAGCCCTTCTGAGATTTTCATGCCCTAGTGATTCTTGCGCATAACCGGTGTTAAACACAAAAAGGAAAGAACATCAAAACGCTCACTCGGTGGTATTCTATTAGTATCTCTTTTATGAGAAAAAGGCTCTGAATTAGAGCCTGAATTTAGGAAGACTGGAGCTTTTCTAAGCAAAAAAAAAAAAACAAAAGGCTCTACATGAGAGAGAGAGTGAGAGAGAAAACAAAAGCCATAGTATAAAATGTGATGGCCTGATACTGCTATATTTTATTTCAAAAGAACTTTACTAGATCTAACAAATATGTTTATAATATAAAATTATTATAAATATCAAATGGGATTTTAGTTAAAATGTTAAAGTTTAAATATTTAAAATTATATTTTTTTTAAATATTTTAACTTATAGAATTGTATATTTAAATCTAGTAGTTTTTCTGCTTTATGGGTTCATATTTTTAGATTAAAGTACGAATGAAGGAGAGGGTGTTGGATAGTATTACGTAAGGGAGGTGCTCTTTTTTTTGGAGGGCTATTGCTAAGGTGTGGCCTTTACTTCGTGAGAACTTAGTTTGGTATGTGGTGGATGGCAGCTCTATTTGGTCTTGGAAAGATTATTGGATTCTGCACTTAGGGCCATTGATTAAACAAATACCTTCTCATGGATGTTTTGTGTCTAATTGTCAGCTTAATGAAATGGTAACAAAAGAAGGTACGTGGAAGCTTGATATATTTCGTGTTTGACTGTCAAAAGATTGTGTTAGAAGACTTGTGAGCATTCCCCCTCCACACACTAGTCGAGTCGGATCGGATCACTTGGCTAAACACTCCAACAAGGTCTTTCTGTATTAAAAGTGTGTATTGATCTCTTCAGGAGAGTTCGTGGCATTCTAAAGAGAGGCAATGGAAAGTCCTTTAGAGGAAAGAGTCGGATCGGATCACTTGGCTACACACTCCAACGAGTTCGGCTATTCATTTGGCTAATATTTAAACAATGGCTCATTCCTAATGAGGAAAGAGTAAGTAAGGACATCAGTCATAGTCGCTCTTGTTTGTTTTGTCAACATGAGACAGAGGATATTTTACACGTGCTTAATGATTGTAAAGCTACAAAAGAGGCTTTGTTTTAGGTTGTACCTATTAGTTAGCATTGCGGGTTTTTCTCTACAAACTTAGTCTAATGATTGGAGTACAACTTAAGCGATCATTTATGAATGTCTAGTGTGGGGATTAGTTGGTTTTTTCTTTTTGGGATGCTTGCTTGGAGTATCTAGAAAAGTATAAATTTACTCATCTTTCAAAGAATAACTTAGAATACCATTGAGACAGTTAAGACCTCCATTAGTTGGGGAAACAATATGCTTTGACGCACATGAAGACCATATCTGGACAGCAACAAATTGATTCAAACCTTCCCTTGATAGGTAATTGGTGCCTCTTGAATACTGATTGGGCGGTTAAATCGGATATAGGCCTTACTTCTGTTGAGTAGGTGTTGCAAGATCATAATAGAGAGTGGATCCTTGGGTTCAATCATTATTTGGGGGTGTGTTCAGTGTTAGAGGCTAAGCTATTGGGAATTTTGGATGGTCTGATTTTCTTTCAAAGGCGGGGTCTCGATAGAGTGATTATTCGGACAGATAATTGAGAGGTGCTTAAAGTCATCCAAGATAGGCAACCTATAAGTTTGAATTTAGCCTTAGTGAGGAGAATTCTTTAAGTATTACAGCTTGTTGGTCATTGGGGATTATAACATGTTCCTACGGAGGCAAATAGACTTGTGGATTCTCTAGCCAAAATGCCTTATGATAAGAAAGGCAATGTTCAGGTACTTGAGGAGGTCCTTGAGGAACTCATAACTCTCTTTTAAGTCAGATATAGCAAGTGATGCTTTCTTCCATATTAGTTTGATGTAATGGTTTTGTTTATCTTGTCAAAAAAAAAATCAATAATAAACTTAAGGAAATAAGTATTCTGGTGAATATGTAATAGGTGAAATTTGTTTATTAAATTAGATGAGATATAAAATTATTTAATAAATTAATATATATATATATATATTGTATTAAGTTAAGTTAGAACTGAGAGGGTAGAGAATGCATCAACAAGATTTAAATAATGAATATTTGGGCTTATTTAGTAAATTAAGCTACTTTGAGGATTTAATTTTATAGATGGACTTGTATGAAGATAAAGTCTTGTTGATATGTTAATAAGAAAAATATGATTTATGGTATGAAGAAGATAGGTTGGTCATGTAATCTTTCACTTCAATGGATATATGTAACCCTGCCAAATATCTCTGGGGAAAGAATATGTGTAACACATGTGAAAATATTTTAAAATTTATATACTAGGAATACCACCTTGATTAATTTACAATTTATTATTTCAACCAAAAACTAATTCCATAGCATTATTACAAAGTAATTTAATATTATATAAATACTTAGGTAAACATGTAATCCCACATTAATAAATTTACTTGTAATTTATTTTTAAAAAATAAAATAAAATAGTACAATGAATATATTAGAATATGTATGGGTGTGTTTAGATATCAAAATAAGACTATCCACATTTTCTGTAATATGATACTTTTTGGGGGCTAAAGCTCTTTTTATTCTAAAAGAAAATATTGATATAAAAATAATATTTAAATTGATTGAGGCATTAATGTATTAACTAAAAATATTGCATTTTATTTAGTGATTTAATATTAATTTAAAATATATTTAAAAGTAAAAGGTCAATCTTGATCCTATTTATTTCATATTTTCCTTTTAAGAGTTGGAAATATATTTTCTAAATATAGATATAAATAATGCTAAATTTGTAAGTTTAAAATTTTAAAATAATAACAATAATAAATCAAATGTTAATTGATATAATAGATAAAATAACATAGTTTTGACTTAAAAGAAATTTATTAATTATTATTATTATTATTGTTCTAATACAATAATGTTAAATTTGTCCATTAAAACCTAACATAAAATTCATATTCTAGATACTTAGGAATATTTAATTGGATTAATTGAATAAAAAAGGTTAGGTGATAAATTTGGTTACTAATGTTTACATATTTTGTTAAATTAGTCCTAATTGTATTTTTGAGCTTTATCGGCCATAAACCTTTATTTTTTTTCAATTTGCTTCTTTTAACAGATTTAATGAAAGTACTATTAAAAAATTTAACGGGATGATGTGGAATATTTTTATGAAAAAATAAAAAATAAAATAAAATAAAATAAAAGAACACAGAAATTTTTACGTGGAAGCCCTTTCGAGAAAAAATCATGGGCAGAGGAGAAGAAAATTCACTATGTCGAATTCGAATGATTATAAGAGGAATAAACTATGTCTATTTATAGGCTTGTAAAACCATATTCTAGTAAGACTGAAACACCTTATAATCAATATCAAATAGATGGAATTTAATAAGGTTTAAAAAACCTTATTCTAAAATAAAATAAATGTAATTCTATATGGATTCTTCTTTTATTTTATTTTACCACTATATTTTATTTAAATAAGGATTCGGGTCACTTAATTCTAACAATCTCCATCTTGACACGAATTTTCAATGAACAAGTTCTTCATCGCGAACTCTCAACGAACAAGTTCTCCACCTCTTCCATAAAACCCCTTAAGGGTTTAACTTCAACAATGAACACCAACCAAGTTTAAGCAATACTCAAACTTGGTTATAGGAAGTGACTTAGTCATCATATCTGCAGGATTTTCATGAGTACTAATTTTGCTCACAACAATATCACCACGAGTAATAATATCACGAATAAAATGATATCGAACATCAATATGTTTTATTCTCTCATGAAACATTTGATCTTTTGTAAGAAAGATGGCACTCTGACTGTCACAAAATACTGTTTTGATTTGAAGGTCTTCATTGAGTTTACTAAAGAGTCCTTTCAACCAAATAGCTTCTTTACAAGCCTCAGTAATCGCCATGTACTCAGCTTCAGTGGTAGATAAAGCGACTGTAGTTTGTAAAGTGACTTTTCCAACTAATTGCACAACCTCCGATTGTAAAGACATAACCTGTGAGAGATCTTCTTTTATCAAGGTCTCCAGCAAAATCAGCATCAACATACCCAATTACTCTATCTCTAGTTCTTCCAAACTGTAAGCAAACATCAGTAGTTCCTCGTAAATATCTTAAAATCCACTGAACTGCTTTCCAATGTTCTTTACCGGGAATTGCCATATATTTGCTAACTGCACTAACTGCATATGGTAAATCTGGACGTGAACAAACCATAGCATACATGAGAAATCCCACTGCACTAGAGTATGAAACATGTAACATGTACTCAATATCATCATCTGATTGTGGAGACAAAGCCGATGAAAGTCTGAAATGGGCTGCTAAAGGAGTACTAACAGGCTTAGCACTCTGCATATTGAACCTGCAAAGAACTTTCTCAATGTACCCCTTCTGACTTAGGTACAATTTACTTGCTTTTCTATCTCTGAGAATCTCCATACCAAGTATCTTCTTTGCTGGTCTTAAATCTTTCATCTCAAATTCTTTACTTAGTTGGGTTTTGACCTCTCTTATCTCTCATTTATCTTTTGTTGCTATCAACATGCCATCAACATAAAGAAGTAGATACACAAAAGAACCATTACTATTTTTCTTAAAGTAAACACAACTATCAAAACTACATCTTTTGAAATTATGAGAAGTCAGAAAGGAATCAAACCTCTTATACCACTGCCTTGGTGACTGTTTCAAACCGTAAAGGGACTTTTTCAGCAAGCAAACATAGTCCTCTTTTTCTGAGACTGTAAAACCCTCTGGTTGTTGCATGTAAATATCCTTCTCAAGTTCTCCATGCAAAAATACAGTTTTTACATCTAACTGCTCAAGCTCCAAGTCATGCATGGCCACAATACTAAGCAAAGCTCGAATCGAACTATGCTTAGCAACTGGGGAGAACACATCTGTGAAGTCCACTCTTGGAATTTGACTGTAACCCTTTGCAACAAGTCTTACTTTATATCTGGGTTCTTCAACTCTTGGAGTCCCTTCTTTATTTTTAAACACTCATTTACAACGAACAACCTTTTTACCTTTAGGAAGCTTTACAAGATCCCATGTTCTATTTTTGTGGAGTGATTCCATCTCCTCTTGCACAGCAAACATCCACTTTTCTGAGTCTTCACAACTAATCGCCTCAGAATAATTAGATGGTTCTTGATTCGCATCTATATCTTCAGCCACATTTAAAGCATAAGCAACTAGATCAGCCTCGGCATACTTCTTTGGAGGTTTAATTTATCTTCTAGTTCTGTTTTTGGCGATAGAGTATTGTGGTGAAGAAGCAACTCTATTATCAATTTTTGTACTAGCTTGAGGAGTCGACTCTGTATTAATCTGATGCTTCACCTGCTTTTGACTTTTTTTATTGGAAGAGTCTTTAAGAAATAAGTTAGGTAGCATAGCAGTTTCATAAAAAACAACATCTCTACTAATCACAACTTTTCTATTTTCAGGACACCATAACTTATACCCTTTTACACCAGCTTTATAACCAAGAAAAACACATTTAATGGATCTCGGTTCCAATTTTCCATTATCAACATGAGCATAGGCAGGACACCAAAAGATCTTTAAATCAGAATAATTAGCAGGATTACCAGACCATACCTCTTATGGAGTCTTTTTCTCAATGGCAACGGATGGGGATCGGTTGATCAAAAAACATGCAGTAAAGGCTTTTTCAGCCCAAAACGACTTTGATAAGTTGGCATTTGACAACATACATCGAACCTTTTCCATGATCGTTCTGTTCATTCATTCTACAATGCCATTTTGCTGTGGAGTATGGCGAACTGTCAAGTGTCTCACGATCCCTTCTGACTTGTACAATCTATTAAACTCATCAAAACAGAACTCTAACCCATTGTCTGTACGGAGGTATTTTATTTGTTTTCCAGTCTTTTTTTCAATCATAATTTTCCAAGACTTAAATGCGAAAAACACATCACTTTTCTACTTCAAGAAGAACGCCCAAACTTTTTTGGAAAAATCATCAACAAAGGTTAGCATATAATTAGCTCCACCTCTCGAAGGCACTCTGGATGGCCCCCACAGATCAGAATGAATATACTCCAACGTTCCCTTAGTGTTATGGATTCCTCTGGTGAATCAAACTCTTTTTTGCTTCCCAAAAACACAATGCTCACAGAAATTCAGTTTGCAAATTCCTCGCCTATCAAGAAGTCCTCTTTTGCTCAATTCTGCCATGCCATTCTCACTAATATGCCCTAGGCGCATATGCTAAAGTTTAGTAATATCATCATCTGAAAAGGAAGAAAAAGCGACAGCTGCATCACCAGTAACAGTAGAACCCTGCAAAACATATAACCTAGCAGTCTTTCTCTACCCTTTCATCACAACAAGGGAACCTTTGGAAAACTTTAAAATGCCACTTTCTGTTGTGTATCTGTACCCTTTTGAATCAAGAGTACTCAACGAAATTAAATTTCTTTTCAATTCTGGAACATGTCATACATCACTAAGTATTCTGACAACTCCATCAAACATTTTAACTTTAATTGTTTCAACACCTGTGATTTTACACGAAACAGTATTTTCCATCAAAACAACACCTTCAGACATTGTTTCGTAAGTTGTAAACTAATCCCAATTGGGACTCATGTGGAAGGTGCAGCTTGAATCAAGTATCCACTCTTCGCTTATTTTAGAATCATTGACAGAAGCGACTAAAAGTTCACCATCGCTGTAGTCTTCTACAACATCAGCTTCACAGAAATTTTCTAATTGTTTTCCCTTTTGATTCGCAGCCTCCCTTTTAATCTTGTTTTGTAACTTATAGCACTCAGATTTAATGTGCCCTTTCTTCTTGCAGAAGTTACAAGTTTTACCTCTGTTTGAAGACTTCGATCTACCCTTAGATTTACCGCGAGAATTTCGTTCCTGTGTCCTTCCATGATCATTATCAGCATTCCAATCTTGTCTCCCACGAGCAATGAGACTCTCTCCTTGAGAGTCGGGTTTAACCACAAGATGCTTCATCTTATCATACGAGGTCAAAGAATCATAAACCTCATCAACTGTGAGAGACTCGCAACTATATAAAATCGTGTCTCTAAAGGTTGAATAATACGGGGGCAACGAACAAAATAGAATCAACCCTAGATCTTCCTTATCATACTGAACCTCCATGGCCTCCAAGTTTGAGAGAATTTCTTTAAACACTGTTAAGTGTTCGTATATAGACGCACCTTCCTCCAAACGATGAGCATAAAGACGTTGCTTCATATGCAACTTGCTTATTAGAGTTTTCGACATACATATTTGTTCTAGCCTCTTCCATAATGCAGCGGCGGTCTTCTCTTTTATCACATCCTGCAAAATATCGTTGGACAAATACAGATGTAATTGTGTTAATGCCTTTCGATCCTTACGCTTCTTCTCTTCATCTGTTAATGTCGAAGGCATCTTATCTATCCCTAGCAGGGCATCCTCCAGATCCATCTGCGCAAGAACTGCTTGCATCTTAATTTGCCACAACGCAAATCTAGTGTTGCGATCCAACAGTGGAATTTCATGCTTCAAAGACTCCATTACCGTGATCGAGATGAACAAACCAGAAGCTTAGATACCAATTTGTGAAAAATAAAATAAAAAATAAAATAAAATAAAATAAAAGAACACAAATTTTTACGTGGAAACCCTTTCGGGAAAAAACCACGGGCAGAGGAGAAGAAAATTCACTATGTCGAATTCGAATGATTACAAAAAGAATAGACTATGTCTATTTATAGGCTTGTAAAGCCATATTCTAGTAACATTGAAACACCTTATTCTAATCAATATCAAATAGATGGAATTTAATAAGGTTTAAAAAACCTTATTCTAAAATAAAAGAAGTGTAATTCTATATGGATTCTTCTTTTAATTTATTTTACCACTGTATTTTATTTAAATAAGGATTCGGGTCAGTTAATTCTAATAATTTTTAATGAGATGTAATCTATTACTTAGATTACCTAATAAAATAATTACATATGGAAAATAATAAAATAAATAAATCATACATGAAATTAAAAAAAAATAACTCTTAATTTGAAGAAAATAAACATAATTATCTAAAAAAAGGTTTCAAAATGAATGCATACATTTGTTTACGGGGAGGTTTCAAAAAGATAATTAATAAATCAAACTGAAAATACTGAATGTGTGCATTAATTTTATTTTCCACATGTATTTATTTTATTGAGTTATTTTGAGTTATATTTTTAATTTCATGTAAGATTTTATTTATTTTATTATTTTTCACATGTAATTATCTTATTG
Source organism: Gossypium longicalyx (assembly GCA_025698465.1). Lineage (NCBI taxonomy): Eukaryota > Viridiplantae > Streptophyta > Magnoliopsida > Malvales > Malvaceae > Gossypium > Gossypium longicalyx. Next base: position 84,003,233 of record CM047000.1, on the reverse strand, counting down.
GGTTAACTAAGTAATATGTTACATCTCATTAAAGGTATTCCATATCATCTCGTTAACATTTTTAACGGTATTTTCATCAAATTTGTTTTTTTTTTAAAAAAGAATAACAAAAGACTAAAAAATCCAACTAGGACCATTTTGACAAAACATGTAAACGTTAAGCCAATAAAAAAATAAAAAAGAAATGAAAAGATAACATTGGCCCTATTTATTTCTTTTATAGTCAATATTTTACTTCTACATAGCTCCTTAGGGACTGATTTTATATAATATATAGATAGATAGATACAGTAAACTCGAATCCTCCATTGTTCAAACTAATCTAATTGCTAAATAATTTTGTATCTCATCTACTTTACTAATTAATTATTCTCTTTCATATATACAAGCAAATAAACCTAGGAATTTCTTTTTTAAATATTTCTATCTTCTATGTGTTGTTTTTTTTTAGTACAGTAATCGCACTTCATGATTTTTTTTTTTTTTGGTTTTTATATAAAAATATTCTTTATTAATTATTTTTTATTTTTTATTCAGTAATTTTAAATTAAAATAATAAAATTTAATTAGTTTTAAATTATTTTAATTATTATTAAATCAAATTAGAAATTATATTATAGTTTAATATAAGCATTTCTTAATTTTTCAAATAATTTTTTTAAGTTTATTTTTAAAAACTATCATAAATGATAATAAATTTATATTTTTCCTCTCATTTAATTTTTGTTTTTAATATTTTTTATGCAAATACACATTAAATATTTTAAACTTAATTTTAATTCATTTATATATATTAACTTTGAGATAAACTCATTTTTTTTCATTTATTTCTTTAGTTTTATATTTTAATCAATTTCATTTCCATTAAACCTTCGGTAATTAAGTAATTTTGAATAAAAATAATATCATAAATTCATTTAAAGAATAATATATAGTCGAATTAAATATAAGTTTAAAATACTTAATTTTACTTGAAGTTAAATATAATTTAATTTTATAATACTTTAATATAAATCTTAATTAATTAAAATGGAGGAAAATAAATCAAATAAATAAAACTACATGTATAACATCCTACACCCAACACGAAAGTTGATTGGATATAAGATGACACATTAGTTGCCAAAGCAACTCAAAACAAACATTACAACTATGATCGAAGCCAAAATCATCAACAATTGAAAGATGTTACAAGTGATAAATGAATTCAAATGAACTTAAAAGGGCCCACATACAATAAATTGGGGTCAAAGACGGACAAACATGAAGCCAAATTACGAATCATGGGTCAAAATAATAAAATGCAAGGCTACGTCTCAAGATAGTGAAGCAATGTCTTGAGACATGCCTCCCCTATTTGTTGAGATCTAGTGCACTTAGTATAGTATTTTCATCTAAGTATACTTGTATTTTTCAAATAAATTGGTTTAATAATAATATCCATTAATTACATTAATACCCTTTGTATATTGTTCTTGGGTTTTTTGCACACAAAGTAAAATTAAAACAAATTTTGGCTCACTAGTTATATAACGTTTAACTAATACTAAGAGGTATTACGTGGTCGGATCGTAATATAGAAAGACAACTTGTATTAGTAGATAAACCTAAACATGTCCTTAGTCTAATTGAAAATGAGCAAACCGATTGAAAAATTAATATGCCGTCTATCAAGTCCAATTGGGGAGATATTTTGTCTTGAGCATCAAAACAGGTGATTCGTAGAAGATAGAGACATAAATGAGACTAATTGGACTCACATTACATCAAATAGGACCCAACTAGAATAGATTCTAGATTCGTTTATGGATTTATTCACTTGTAATGTTTATAATGTTACATATCTTAATCCTAAGTGGATGATGAACTATGAATGCATGACTCGTATACTTTGATGCAAGCAAAAGTCTGAGTTAAAATAAATAAGGAACTGAAAGCTAGTGTGTTAGGTATATGACTTCTGCTATCATGTCCCAAAAATGGGGTTAGAAGAAATTGAGTTAGTGGACCAAGAGTTGTCATGTTGTGACTCTTAGTTAAAAGTTTGTAAAAATTATTTTAAGAATGAGTTACTGGTTAAATGGTTAAAAGAAAGTAAGGAGAGAGTGTAGCTAGCTTAAAGACCTGAGTTTGATTCGATTCCTTTGCAAAATATTAAATTTTAGTATTTTTGCTCCCCTTGTGCCGCCTATAACTGTCCCCTAGTCAACTATCAGATTTTAGTTCGACTTAAAGAAAAAAAATGATTAATTTGAATAATTAAAAGATTTATCTGAATTATTTAAAAGATATTATTATTTTTTTCAAAGGACTAAATTAATATTGTTGTTTTCTTTCTTTTCATTTTTTTTTCTTCTTCTCTCATTTTTTCTCCCTTGTTGTCCCTCTCTTCCTTTCCTCATTTTCTCCTCTACTAGTGGATGTCGCACCACCTTTTCTCCTCCACCGATGGAGGAGAAAAAATGGGGTAAGAGTAAAAGAATTTTTCTTGGATAGTAATAGTTAGTGAAAATTAGGAGGTGAGCCATGTTTGCTCCCCAAAAGTAGCACACTTTTCTCTCAAATAATTGAAATCAACTATCCATTGAGTTTATTTATTTATTGTTTGTCTGTTTTAATAATAGCAAATTTTTTTATTAGTTAATTGTTTAACTCCTTAGTACAAATTGTTTTATTATCTTCATTCTGTTTCTTTTGTTGATATAGATACTTTAAAAGATTTGAGTCTTGTTGATACATGGTGTTAACAGAAGTAGAGAAAGAGGCGATTGGTGTTCTGGTGAAGAAGTAAAGAGGAAAAAGATAATCCAGTTGTGTTTGGAATAGTCCATTCTATAAAACTTTTTTAAAATTTTATTATATAGTAAGATTAATCGAATCAAATTCGGATTAGATTATTTTTATTAAAATTATATATAACAAGTATATGAATTCATATTATCATAAGATAATATAAATTAGAAATAGATGAGCTAATTTAGGGTAGGAATATAACTCTCAAATATTATCATTACCACTTTTACTTTTTCTCTTTTTAATGGGGTTTATCTACACAATGAAATTTTGCCTTTTTGTTTTGCTTCTCATATTATGACGTGTCATTTTCCATTATATTTGCCTATCTAAATAGTAATAGTAGCCCTTTTTGGTTTGGAGAATTGCCCTTCTAGAAATTAACCAAATCTTCTCTCCCTCTCCACTTGCCACATCTTATCTTCTCTTTCACATACTAATCACCAATTATGATCAGCAAACCCTACTCTACAACAGCCAAGACAATTATTGAATCCATTGTAGGGGGGATTCAACAATGCAATTATTGAATCAGTGTAAACAAAAAATATGGTCCCACTATAGTCAGGCCCTTTAAAAGGAAGAATGGGTTATTTGGTGAGAGCACTCACTCATTGTTCCATTTACTAAATTTTAATAAATTACAATTTATGCACACTTTTTTTTTAATTATCTTTTCACATTCTGAAACATCTCTAATGGCTTAAAAGAATGCAATCTAAGTGGTTGAACCCCCAAAGCTATAGAAAATCAAATTAGAGATTCCATCATAGTGTATATTGGTAATTATATGTATTTAGAAAAAAAAATTCAAAACTTGTATGACTGTTGAATTTTTTTTATTAAATTAGAGTAATTATTTGATACACCGTTAATGAAATTTTTAAAATTTTAAGTGCGATAAGCTTCATATTTATTTATATAATTAATTAATTATTATTATATTACTATACCATATTAAATATCGCAAGGGCTTTGCTAATGAAAGGAATAGTTAAGACTTAAACTACTTTCCTTTTTTTTTACTCAATCATTAGATCCGTAAAGCTTCTAATTTTTTAAAATATATAAACTAGAGATCTTTTTTAAAGAAGAAAATAAAAGCATGTTAATTATATATATATATATATATATATATAAAAGGAGTTAAATGCATATAAAAATTGAAATCTAAATTTATTTATTGATAAATCAAAATTTAAATTTGGGATAACACTTTCAAATGTATCTATTTGATATTTTATTTATCTCATGATAAAAAATAAGTGTTTAATTAGTAGTAATAATTGGTTCGGATTTCATAAAGAAAATTTGATGTATAACCAGCAATATAATTAATTAAAACGAAAATTTTCATACAAACAATGATAAAAGTAAAATATTCTTTAAGAAAATTATTTTTAAACCACTACACTTTTATGAGCTCTAAAGATCCAATTGTATTTTCTTCTCCATTTGGTCAAATCATAAATATTTTGGTAGGCAAATGGTGATGTTGAAAAATCAAAGACTCTTCACATGAGTAGCTCATTAATAAAAATAATCTTCTACTTGTCCTGTAAGACAGACCTATCACATAATGCAGAAACTGTGTACTTCCCTTGCGAGTGAGTTTGTATTCCTTGCTCCATTCAAGGAGCCAGGTTCAGCACCTGACAATTGGAAAAACCCATCCATAAGTGTTCTCATATGGGCTTGATTGCATAATCAACAATAGAACAAAAGAGATTATTACCTTATACATTAGTATTTAATCCAACTTACTAACCTTAAAAGACAAAACATGAGATGAGACCCATGACTTTGTAAAGTCTTTTGATTTTCAAATACACCTACATGCAACTCAGGTGGAAACGGACCATTTGGTCTCCAGAGATGAAGTTACCAAACGATGGTTGAAGCACTGGCAAATTCATCCAGTGCACAATAATGGAATCACTTGAGAAATTACTACAACTTCTCAAAGTCCTAACACATTGATAAAGACTAACCGGAAACCCAAAAATTTAGACGAGAAGAAAAAAAATCAGAAAAAAGAAAAATCTTGTGTATTGTACTGATTACCCTCTCCTACTTATAGCCAAAACAATAAAAGGAAACAAAATAAACAACAGTAACAACTCGATAACAGAAAGGTAGTTACAAGACTATGCTAAACGTATCATTTTATTTAAACTGAAACTCCCCGTTTTGCTTATCCAAAATGTGTCATTTTGATACTTCTATTTTTCATTCCATAACAACTACTCTTTCCTCAAAAAGAATCTTTGTCCTTAAGGATCAAATTGAGGAAACTGGCTCTTGATCTATCACAAAGACTCCCATGTGGCATCTTCAAGGAATGAATTAGCCCATTCCACCAAAATTTCAGTAATTGGACTAATCCATTTCTTAACTATCCTTCAATCCTACACAGGAACTGGCTCTTTTGCCCAAGCACTTATAACATCAATCACAGGTAAAGCTGCTTGAACTGGGACGGACCCTACATGTTTCTTAAGATGAGAAACATGAAATGCAGAGTATACTTGGGATCTAAGATGCAATTGTAATCTATAAGCAACTTTCCCTACTTTAGCTGCTATTGGAAATGGTCTAAAGTATCTAGGAGACAATTTCTGGTTCAATAACCTTTTGACAGAATGTTTCCTATAAGGTTGCAACCTCAAGTAGACTAGATCCCCTTCCTTAAACTCTTTCTCACTCCTATGTTTATCTACCTGTTGTTTCATATGTTGGAATTCAAGACTCCACACACTGTGAATTCGTTCTAGTTAGTAGACATTGTTGATGTAAGACGCGTACTCAATTCGTATATTCCCACATGTGGCAATCACATTTGCGCATGGGAACCAAAGTGCTTGGAATATCCCATAATCGTAAGTCCCTGCTATTAGGTTCACACGATAGGATGCCGTCAACATGTCTTGGTTAGGCCTAACGTGCTCCATGACATGAAAATCGAGGTTCCGATGCGAGTGACACACTACATACATAGTGTTCGCCTTCATTGTGTTCTGTTGGATCTCTTTTATTACATTATTGCACCATGTACCATCACTCGCTATCTGTCCAGCATAAATTGTCGCCCTTTTCGAAAATAGTGGGGCCAAGCAAAAGTATGTTTCTTTGACAACCGAGGTCACCAGAAAATAACACGTCCCCTTCAGAATAGAATTGATGCACTCAGCTAAGTTTGACGTCATCTGCCCATACCGTAGGCCCCTATTGTATGATTGCATCCATTGTTAGAATGGTATATTCGCTAAGTACACCGCACCCTAGGCGTTGATGGTGCTCAGGTTGTTCAGCATTTCATGGAATTGACATTGGACGAGCTCGTAACCTGTCGAGAAATGTCTATCCTTTAATGCAAGGAACAAACACTTGAATTGTGGAAGCATTGTAATGTTTATATTAAATAGTAGGAACTACAAACCCATGTTAATGACTAGGTCTCACTCAGTTTCCAAAAGATATTTTTGGTGGTAGTTCGATCCTACATCTCATAAGCAGTATCGATGATGGGTGTAATCCTAGAGGTTGCCATGATACTCAGTCGTGAACAATATTCCTAGTCCTCTATTTGATATGACACATATGTCGGGCTGCGGGCAATCATGGCGACGCAATCGACTTAGGAAGAAATCTCAGTAATGTAACGACCCAAATTCCAGTGGTGTCGGAACAGTAATTCGAGATCACTAAATCTGACAAATGAGTAGAAAATATTATTAATCTAATGAAAATAAGTTATATGACTGAGATTGTCCCCACCTATAAAGAGATGAAGTAGAGTAGAAAGAGAAACAGAAAGTTACTCCTCAACGAAGTAAACGTTCGGGGCAGAGTAGTTCTATATGGGCTACCCGTTCAGGTATGAGAGAATCAGCTAGTTGATCAGATGTTAGAACACCTGCACGTACCTACGCCATTCGAGCGAGAGAAGAGGCTACAACTCTGGATGTAATTGCTGGTACTTTCTATCTTTATGATGATACTGTGTATGCATTGGTAGACCCTAGGTCTACACATTCATATATTTGCACCATGTTAGCATCTGAAAAGAATTTATCTGTTGAGCCTACTAATTTTGATGTTCAAGTTACTAATCCTTTAGGTCAGTGTGTGATAGCTAATTTAATATGTCGTAATTGTCCACTGATAATAAAAGGTTGTGAGTTCCCCGCTGATTTGATGTTGCTACCCTTTCAAGAATTTGATATTATCTTGGGCATGGACTGGTTAATGAAACATGATGTGGTAGTGAATTGTCGAGAAAAACGAATCAGTTTGAAATGTTAGACTGGAGATATTATTTTGGTTGAGTTTGGGAATTTGGATGATACTGTTAGAATGATTTTATCTATTTCTGCTCAGAAATTGTTGTGTAAAGGAAATAAGGCATATTTAGCCTATATTCTTGATACTCGGGGTTCTGAATCAAAGTTAGAGTAATTACCTGTTGTGAATGAATTCATGGATGTATTTCCTGAAGAATTACCAGGTTTACCACCTAATAGAGAAGTAGAATTTGTGATAGATGTGATCTCGGGAACAACTCCAATTTCAGTGACACCGTATAGAATGGCCCCAGCTGAATTAAAAGAGCTGAAGATACAGTTACAAGAGTTGTTAGATAAAGGATTCATCAGGCCTAGTATGTCGCCTTGGGGAGCACTTATTTTATTTGTGAAGAAGAAAGATGGTTCTTTGAGGTTATGTATTGATTACAGGCAGTTGAATAAAGTAACGGTAAAGAATAAGTATCCTCTGCCTCGTATTGATGATTTATTTGATCAGTTGAAAGGTACAGTAGTATTTTCAAAGAGAGACCTCTGATCCAGGTATTATCAATTGAAAGTAAAAGAGTGCGATGTGCCGAAGACTGCTTTTCGAACCCGGTATGAACATTATGAATTTTTGGTAATGCCATTTGGATTAAACCAATGCTCCTGCTGCTTTTATGGACTTAATGAATCGAATTTTTTAGTCTTAACTGGATAGATTTGTAGTTATGTTCATTGATGATATACTGATATACTCAAAGACAGAATCTGGGCATGCTCAACACTTGAGAGTTGTACTACAAATTTTGAGGGAAAAGCAGTTATATGCAAAATTCAGCAAATACGAATTTTAGCTTCATGAAGTGGGATTCTTGGGTCACATTGTGTCGGCTGATGGAATACGAGTAGATCCGAGCAAGGTGTCAGCACTGATTAATTGGAAAACTCCAAAGAATGTTACGAAAGTGAGAAGTTTTCTAGGATTAGCCGGTTACTACCGTTGATTTGTGAAAGATTTTTCAATGATTTCTTCATCGATGACTCAGTTACTATAGAAGAATGATGAATTTGTATGGTCGGAAGAATGCCAACGAAGTTTTGATCAGTTAAAGAAAATGTTGACAGAGGCCCCAATGTTGACTCAGCCCGAATCAAGTGTGCCATATGTAGTATACAGTGATGCGTCTCTGAATGGCTTAGGCTGTGTACTAATGCAGTCAGGAAAAGTTGTAGCATATGCTTCTCGACAGTTGAAACCACATAAGAGGAACTATCCTACACATGATCTTGAGCTAGCTGCCATAGTATTTGCTTTAAAAATTTAGAGACACTACCTATATGGGGAGAAATGTTATGTGTATACAGACCATGAAAGTTTAAAATATTTAATGTTACAGAAAGAGCTGAATTTGAGACAGAGGCGATGGTTAGAGCTAATGAAAGATTACGATCTTATTATTGACTATCATCCGGGGAAAGCTAATTTTGTAGCAGATGCACTTAGCCGGAAATTGTCATTGTTTGCTCTCCGAACGTTAAATGCTCAATTGCCTATTAATAAAGATGGTTTTGTGTTAGCAGAATTAAAAGCAAAACCTGTATTCTTTCAATGAATTCGGGAGTTGTAAGATGAAAACCCGAAATTAGTGTTAAAATGACAAATTGTCTTGGATAAGTTGAGCTTAGAGTATTTCATGGATGACAGTGGTATGCTATACTATCAAAATAGAATTTATGTTCCAAATAATCCAAATTTGAAGAATGATATTTTATCAGAAGCTCAAAGTAGCATATGTTTTATTCACCCGGGTAGTACGAAAATGTATTGCGATTTGAAGAAAATGTATTGGTGGCCCGGTATGAAACGGGAAATTTGTGAATATGTAGTAAAATGTCTGATCTGTCAATAGGTGAAAGCTGAACAATAGGTACCGACTGGTTTATTGTAGCCCATTATGATTCCGGAATGGAAATGGTGACATGTCATGATGGATTTTGTGTCCAGGTTACCGGCGACACTGAAAAAGAAAGATTCAATATGGGTGATTGTTGATCGGTTAACTAAATCGACACATTTTATTCCAGTCAGGGCAAACTATCCACTTGAAAAGTTGGCGAAAATATACTTTTCAGAGATAGTGAGATTACATGGGGTGCCGACATCTATTATTTCTGATCGAGATCCAAGGTTTACCTCAAGATTTTGGGGTAAATTACAAGAAGCTTTGGGCACCAAGTTAAACTTCAGCACAAATTTTCATCCCCAGACAGATGAGCAACCAGAACAGGTAATTCAGATATTAGAAGATATGTTGAGGTGCTGTGTACTTAAATTTGGCAGTAGCTGGGAAAGGTATTTACCTTTAGCTGAATTTGCTTATAACAATAGTTATCAGACTAGTATCAAAATGGCCCCGTTTGAAGCCTTATATGGAAGGAAATGTAAAACTCCATTGTATTGGACTGAATTAAGTGAATTAAAGTTAGTGGGAGTAGATTTGATTCGAGAAACAGAAGAAAAAGTTCGTATTATACGAGACAGATTAAAAACTACTTCTGATCGTTAGAAGTCATATACATATTTGAAAAGAAGAGATATAAAGTTTAATATGGGCAATCGAGTATTTTTGAAAGTGTCACTGTGGAAGAAAGTTTTGCGGTTCGGCAAAAAGGAAAAACTGAGTCCACGATTTATCGGGATATACGAAATCGCTGAAAGAATCGGTTCGGTAGCATACAGATTGGCTTTGCCTCCAGAACTTGAAAATATTCATGATGTGTTTCATATGTCTATGCTGAGACAGTACATATTAGATCTATCACACGTAATTCCTCATATAGAGATAGAGCTTCAACCGGATATGACTTATTCGGAGGAACCGGTGAAAATTTTAGCATGGGAGATTAAAGAATTAAGAAATAAACAGGTACCGTTAGATAAAGTACTGTGGAATCATCATGGGTCAGAGGAGGCAACCTGGGAAACGAAGGAATTAATGAGATCTCAATATCCACACTTATTCTCAGGTATGAAATTTCGATGACGAAATTTCCTAAAATTGGGGAGAATCGTAACGACCCAAATTCCAATGGTGTCGGAACAGTAATTTGAGATCACTAAATCCGAAAAATGAGTAGAAAATATTATTAATCTAATAAAAATAAGTTAGATGTGAAGTTAGGAAAATGATTGAAATAGTTAATAGTATTTTATAATAAATACTAAATAATTTGGAAGTGAAAACGAGGCATCGAGACCTTGGAATATTAAACCGAGCCATAAATATTTTTATAAATATTTATGGAGTGCTAGTAAGTTAGTATTAAAGTTTCGTCAAGAAATTTTAAGGTTTCGGTGTCAATTGGGTAAAAAGGACTAAATTGAATTAAGTACAAAATTGTGAAATGTGATTAAATAGCTCTAGTAATAATTAAAGGAGGACTAAATAGGTAATTAAACACCTATTATTGGGCTGGACGGCATGTGTGTGTAAGAAATATTGAAATTAGGTGTGAATATGAGGTAAATTTGGAAAAGAAGTAAAAAAATTGAATAGTTGAAAATGGGATGTAATTGGAAATCTAGAGATTTCTTCAACTTTCTTTATCCTCTTCAGCTAAAAATAGCCATTAAATAAACCTTAGAGTTGGGTTTTCATATTTTTACTGCAAGTAAGTTCAAATTTTGATTATTCTTGAATTTTTTTATGTTTTTGAGACTTTTATAACTAGGTCCTATCATCTAATTCATTAGTTTTTGATTTCATGGTTGATTTTGAAAGTTTCCATGAATAAGTGCTGGAATTTTATGATGATTTAGCATGAAATTAAAGCTTTAATTTGTTTATATGTTGATTTTATTGAAAGAATTATATAGAAAGTGAATATTTGGGGACCTAATTGTAAAAGAGCTTGAAATTAGGGTTTTATGTGGAAATTCTAAATTTTAATAGTTGTGGAGTAACTTAAAATGTCTAAGGAAAGTATTAATTAAGAAGAAAAGGATTCTATTGATAAGTTAATTGGTCAGGGACCAAATTGTGAAATTTGGGGTAAAAGTGTAATTTCAGGAATTAAAGGGTATAAATTGTGAGATAAAATAAAATTGAAATGAATGCTAATTAATTAATGATTTTACAATTATAGATCAAGAAATTGAAGTGAATCGTGGAAAGGAGAAAATAGTTGAATAATTTTCTCAAACTTCTACAACTATTGCAAATTAGCCCAGGTAAGTTCATGTGGCTAAATTTTAGTGATCATTGTTATTCTTATGAATTTTATAATGAGTTATACTATATGATTATGATAAAACCATGAACAATATAAAAATAAAAATAATAATATAAAATTAAAAAAATGATCAAATTGAATGAAACATCGGATTGAGTACTTTTGTCTAGTGACAAACGATGAATTGGCGGAAAAAGACCATGGTTGGACCATGGAAACAAGTGATAAGCGATATCCGTATAAGACCATAGCTAGGCTATGGCATTGGAAAAGAAGTGATAAGTGATTCTCGTATAAGACCATAGCTGGGCTATGGCTTCGAATTAAAGTGATACAAGTGATCCGTATAAGACCATAGCTGGGCTATGGCATCGGAGAAAAGTGATAAGTGCTCCCAAGTAAGACCATATCCAGGATATGGCATTGGTATGATATATGACTCGTGTAAGACCATGGCTGGGCCATGGCTTCGGAAAGTGGAACGTGATCATGTGTAAGTCCATAGCTTTACTATGATAAAGTGAAGATGAAGTACTCAATTCCGTATAGTTTCTTAATTTGAAAAGAGATGGTAAGCGATAAATGGGCCTAAAAGAATGAAGTTTAAGTGTGAATAATATTAAGTGAAATTGACTTGGTTTGTGAATGACAAGAGAAATTAGTGAATTGTATAATATACGAATGTTTTACCATATTTGGTAAGTTTACCTTCTAAGCCTATGAACTTACTAAGCTTTCACAAGCTTACTTGAATATGATTGTCATGTCTTGTAGATTAACGTGGAATCGGAGGATCGGGTCATCACCAAGAATCACATTATCCAGACGTTCTCAGGTAGTTTTTGGGTTATTATCTTTTGATTTATAAGGCATGTTTAAGTATTTGGTTGGATAAAGTTATAAATGGTTAAAGTATGTAAAGGGGATGACATATGTGTATGAAACTTAGTTTAATGGTTATGTAGTAGTGTGTTAATATAAAATGCATATTATGGGCATAAATTGGTTGATTGGTTGGTTGTAATTTGTATATAATTGTGTTTAGGTACATGTAATAGATGAAATGGTGAGAAAAGTGGCCTAGAATGTCTTATTTTTGTCCACATTGTTAGACACACGGGCGTGTGTCTAGGTCGTGTGTGACACACGGTAAGCCCACGGGCGTGTGAAATGACCGTGTGTCCCCTGCATCCTTAAATGTAAAGTCAGGATAGTACACGGGTAAAAGACACGGTCGTGTGTCTTGGTCTTGTGAAGGACACGAGTTTCAAGCTTGGTCGTGTGTCAAAATCGTGTGAAAATGGCTTAAAAATGGTGAGAAATCAGTTTACCATATGGGCTGGCCACACGGGTATGTGCCCCTAACTTCAAGAAAAAAATTTCAAAGTTTTCCAAAGTTACCAGTTTAGTTCCAAATTAATTCTAGAGTAGGTATTGGGCCCCGTAGGCCCATATCAGGGATTTTATGGTGAAATTTGAAAAGTTTTGATTTGGAATACAAATTTATGACTCGGTTTTATACAAATGCAAGTGTATAAGTTCGGTAATATTTCGTAACCCTATTTCAATGACAGATATGGGTTAGTGGTGTTACATTTAGTGGTATCAGAGTTTCGGTTTAGTCGATTCTCAGAATATGTATGATGTGAAAAGTGTCTAGAATTACATGCCATAAAAATCTGTGATAGTGTGATGTGTATGATCCGATCTAATCCTTATTTTTATTATAAATTATTTTCGATTTGAAAAGATGTCAGATAGACTGGAACAAATTGAGCAAGAAGAAGTTAACAGTAAAGTACAAATCTCTGAACAAGGAACAAGTAGTAAAGTTCCAATTTCATTGAGGAGAGAGCAAGAACTCAAAAATATGATTTATGGATTTATGAATCAGTGGTATAATGAGAATGTATGAGAAAGAAATTAGACTCAGCAACCTCCTCCCCCTATTTCAATATCAGTAGTACCCCCGATTGCTCCTTCACCTCCTCCGACAATTGAATCCAGTAAACGTTCTCTATTTGAAAAGCTTGGTAAACATAGGACTGAAGAATTTCGGGGAAAAACAGATGATGACCCCGTCAAAGCTGAGTATTGGTTGCAAAGTATAATGAGGGTTTTTAAACTAATGGCATGCTCACTAGATGATTACTTAGTGTGTACTGTGTCATTATTGAAAGAAGAAGCTTATAACTGGTGGGAAACAATAGAAGCCGTGGTACCGACTGAGAAAATCACTTGGAAATTTTTCAGAATAAACTTAAGAAGAAATATGTTGGTAGAAGATATATGGATAAGAAGAAAAGAGAATTTCTCAACTTACGACAAGGAAACAAGTTAGTGGCTGAATATGAAAGAGAATTTGTTTATCTGAGCAAATATGCATGAGATATTGTACCCACTGAGGAAGAAATGTGTATCGGATTCAAAGAAGGGCTTAATGATGAGATTAGAATGATGATAAGGGGCACTGAGATACGGGAATTCGTTGTCCTATCTGATCGTGCTTAGAAACTTGAAGAAGTATATAATAGAAAGATATAACGAGATAGATGGTGCAAAAAATCTTTCAAAAGAAGTACATCTAAGTCATTTTTAGCTTTACCGGTGAAGAAATAAAATGAGAAATTTAGTCAGGCCACTTCAATACTGGAAAAATCAGGAAAGAGCAGATTAAGACAATCTGATTCTAGGACATTTGATATACCTGCAGCTAGTATGAGCAGTGTTCAAAATGCCCCTCGACTTAAGTGTCAGTATTGTGGAAGAAATCACCTTGGTGAGTGCCGGAGCAAGACAGGAGCTTGTTATAGGTATGGATCTACTGATCATTTCATTTGAGATTGTCCCCAACTACAAAGAAATGAAGTAGAGCAGAAAGAGAAATAGAAAGTTACTCCACAACGAAGTAAACGTTCGGGGCAGAGTAGTGTTACAGAGGCTACCCGTTCAGGTATGAGAGAATCAGGTAGTCGATCAGATGTTAGAACACCTACACGTACCTACGCTATTCGAGCGAGAGAAGAGGCGACAACACCAGATGTAATTGCTGGTACTTTCTATCTTTATGATGATACTGTGTATGCATTGGTAGACCCTGGGTCTACACATTCATATATTTGCACCATGTTAGCATCTGAAAAGAATTTATCTGTTTAGCCTACTGATTTCGATGTTCAAGTTACTAATCCCTTAGGCCATTGTGTGATAACTAATTTAATATGTCGTAATTGTCCACTAAGAATAAAGGGCTGTGAGTTCCCTGCTGATTTGATGTTGCTACCCTTTTGAGAAGTTGATATTATTTTGGGCATGGACTGGTTAATGAAACATGATGCGGTAGTAAATTGTCGAGAAAAAAGAATCAATTTGAAATGTCAAACTGGAGATATTATTTTGGTTGAGTTTGGGAATTGGGATGATATTGTTAGAATGATTTCATCTATTTCTGCTCAGAAATTGTTGTGTAAAGGAAATAAGGCATATTTAGCCTATATTCTTGATACTCGAGGTTCTGAATCAAAGTTAGAGCAATTACCTGTTGTGGATGAATTCATGGATGTATTTCCTGAAGAATTACCAGGTTTACCACCTGATAGAGAAGTAAAATTTGTGATAGATGTGATCCGGGGAACAGCTCCCATTTCAGTGACACCGTATAGAATGGCCCCAACTAAATTAAAAGAGCTGAAGACACAGTTACAAGAGTTGTTAGATAAAGGATTCATTAGGTCGAGTAAGTCGCCTTGGGGAGCACTTGTTTTATTTGTGAAGAAGAAATATGGTTCTTTGAGGTTATGTATTGATTACAGACAGTTGAATAAAGTAACGGTAAATAATAAGTATCCTCTGCCTCGTATTGATGATTTATTTGACCAGTTGAAAGGTGCAGCAGTATTTTCAAAGATAGACCTCCGATCTAGGTATTATCAATTGAAAGTAAAAGAGTGCGATGTGCCGAAGACTGCTTTCCGAACTCGGTATGGACATTATGAATTTTTGGTAATGCCATTTGGATTAAACCAATGCTCATACTTCTTTTATTTACTTAATGAATCGAATTTTTCAGTCTTATCTAGATAGATTTGTAATTGTGTTCATTGGTGATATACTGATCTATTCAAAGATAGAATCCGAGCATGCTCAGCACTTGAGAGTTGTACTACAGATTTTGAGGGAAAAGCAGTTATATGCAAAATTCAGCAAATGCGGATTTCGGCTTCATGAAGTGGGATTCTTGGGTCACATTGTGTCGGCTGATGGAATACGAGTAGATCCGAGCAAGGTGTCAGTAGTGATTAATTGGAAAACTCCAAAGAATATTACGGAAGTGCGAAATTTTCTGGGATTAACTGGTTACTATCGTCGATCTGTGAAAGACTTTTCAATGATTGCTTCACTGATGACTCGGTTACTACAGAAGAATGTTGAATTTGTATGGTCAGAAGAATACCAATGAAATTTTGATTAGTTAAAGAAAATGTTGACAGAGGCCCCAATGTTGACTCAGCCCGAATTAGGTGTGCCATATGTAGTATACAGTGATGCGTCTCTGAATGGCTTAGGCTGTGTACTGATGCAGTCTGGAAAAGTTGTAGCATATGCTTCTCGACAGTTGAAACCACATGAGAGGAACTATCCTACACATGATCTTGAGCTAGCTGCCATAGTATTTGTTTTAAAAATTTGGAGACACTACCTATATGGGGAGAAATGTTATGTTTATACAGACCATAAAAGTTTGAAATATTTAATGTCGCAGAAAGAGCTGAATTTGAGACAGAGGCGATGGTTAGAGCTACTGGAAGATTATGATCTTATTATTGACTATCATCTGGGGAAAGCTAATTTTGTAGCAGATGCACTTAGCTAGAAATCGTTATTGTTTGCTCTTTGAGTGTTAAATGCTCAATTGCCTATTAATGAAGATGGTTCTGTGTTAGCAGAATTGAAAGCAAAACCTGTATTCTTTCAACGAATTCAGGAGTTGCAAGATGAAGACCCGAAATTAGTGTTGTTGTCTTGGATAAGTTGAGCTTAGAGTATTCTATGGATGACAGTGGTATGCTATACTATCGAAATAGAATTTATGTTTCAAATAATCCAAATTCTAAGAATGATATTTTATTAGAAGCTCATAGTAGCATATGTTCGATTCGCTCGGGTAGTACAAAAATGTATTGCGATTTGAAGAAAATGTATTGGTGGCCCGGTATGAAATGGGAAATTTGTGAATATGTAGCAAAATTTATGATCTGTCAACAGGTGAAAGCTAAACAATAGGTACCGACTGGTTTATTGTAGCCCATTATGATTTCGGAATGGAAATGGTGACATGTCATGATGGATTTTGTGTCCGGTTACCGGCGACACCGAAAAAGAGAGATTCAATATGGGTGATTATTGATCGATTAACTAAATCGGCACATTTTATTTCAGTCAGGGCAAACTATCCACTTGAAAAGTTGGCGGAAATATACGTTTCAGAGATAGTGAGATTACATGGGGTGCCGACATCTATTATTTCTGATCGAGATCCAAGGTTTACCTCAAGATTTTAGGGTAAATTACAAGAAGCTTCGGGCACCAAGTTAAACTTCAGCACAGATTTTCATCCCTAGACAGATGAGCAATTAGAACGGGTAATTCAGATATTAGAAGGTATGTTGAGGTGCAGTGTACTTGAATTTGGCGGCAGCTGGGAAAGGTATTTACCTTTAGCTGAATTTGTTTATAACAATAGTTATCAGACTAGTATCAGAATGGCCCCATTTGAAGCCTTATATGGAAGGAAATGTAAAACTCAATTGTATTGGACTGAATTAAGTGAATTAAAGTTAGTGGGAGTAGATTTGATTCGAGAAACAGAAAAAAAAGTTTGTATTATACGAGACAGATTAAAAGCTGCTTCCGATTGTTAGAAGTCATTTGCAGATTTGAAAAGAAGAGATATAGAGTTTAAGGTGGGCGATCGAGTATTTTTGAAAGTGTCACCGTGGAAAAAAAATTTGCGGTTCGGCAAAAAGGGAAAACTGAGTCCACGATTTATCGGGCAATACGAAATCGCTGAAAGAATCGGCCTGGTAGCATATAGATTGGCTTTGCCTCCAGAACTTGAAAAGATTCATGATGTGTTTCATGTGTCTATGCTGAGACGGTACAAATCAGATCCATTACACTTAATTTCTCGTATAGAGATAGAGCTTCAACCGGATATGACTTATTTGAAGGAACAAGTGAAAATTTTAGCACGGGAGATTAAAGAATTAAGAAATAAATAGGTATTGTTAGTTAAAGTACTGTGGAATCGTTATGGGTCAGAGGAGGCAACCTGGGAAACGGAGGAATTAATGAGATCTCAGTATCCACACTTATTCCCAAGTATGAAATTTTGATGATGAAATTTCCTAAAATGGGGGAGAGTTGTATCGGTCGAAATTCCAGTGGTGTCGGAACAGTAATTCGAGATCACTAAATCCAACAAATGAGTAGAAAATATTATTAATCTAATGAAAATAAGTTAGATGTGAAGTTAGGAAAATGATTGAAATAGTGAATATTATTTTATAATAAATACTAAATAATTTGGAAGTGAAAACGAGGTATCGAGACCTCAAAATATTAAACCGAGCCATAAATATTTTTATAAATATTTATGGAGTGTTAGTAAGTTAGTATTAAAGTTTCGTCAAGAAATTTTAAGGTTTCGGTAGTCAATTGGGTAAAAAGGACTAAATTGAATTAAGTGCGAAATTATGAATTGTGATTCAATAGCTCTAGTAATATTTAAAGGAGGACTAAATAGGCAGTTAAACACCTATTATTAGGCTGGGCGACATGTGTGTGTGCAGGAAATATTGAAATTAGGTGTGAACAAGGGGTAGATTTGGAAAAGAAGTAAAAAAAATTTAATAGTTAAAAATGGGATGTAATTGGAAATCTAGAGATTTCTTCAACTTTTTTCATCCTCTTCAGCTAGAAACAGCCATTGAAGAAACCTTAGAGCTTGTTTTTCATATTTTTACTGCAAGTAAGTTCAAATCTTGATTATTCTTGAATTTTTTTTTATGTTTTTGAAACTTTTACAGCTAGGTCTTAGCATCTAATTCATTAGTTTTTGATTTCATGGTTGATTTTGAAAGTTTCCATGAATAAGTGTTGGAAGTTTATGATGATTTAGAATGGAATTAAAGCTTTAATTTGTTTATATGTTGATTTTATTGAAAGAATTATATAGAAAGTGAATATTTGGGGACCTAATTGTAAAAAAGCTTGAAACTAGGGTTTTATGTGGAAATTCTAAATTTCAATGGTTGTGAACTAACTTAAAATGTCTAAGGAAAGTGTTAATTGATAAGAAAAGGGTTCTATTGATGAGTTAATTGGTCAGGGACCAAATTGTGAAATTTAGGGTAAAAGTGTAATTTCAGGAATTAAAGGGTATAAATTGTGCGATAAAATAAAATTGAAATGAATGCTAATTAATGAATGATTTTGCAATTATAGATCAAGAAATTGAAG
The DNA here is from genome assembly GCA_025698465.1 of Gossypium longicalyx. Lineage (NCBI taxonomy): Eukaryota > Viridiplantae > Streptophyta > Magnoliopsida > Malvales > Malvaceae > Gossypium > Gossypium longicalyx. The sequence continues at coordinate 83,984,397 of CM047000.1, read as the reverse complement.
TGAATCGTGGAAAGGAAAAAAATAGTCGAATTTTTTTCTCGAACTTCTACAACTATTGCAAATTAGCCCAGGTAAGTTCATGTGGCTAAATTTTAGTGATCATTGTTATTCTTATGAATTTTATAATGAGTTATACCATATGATTATGATAAAACCTTGAACTATATAATAATAATAATAATATAAAATTAAAGAAATGATAAAATTGAATGAAACATCGAATTGACTACTTTTGTCCAGTGACAAACAATGAATTGACGGAAAAAAGACTATGGTTGGACCATTGCAACAAGTGATAAGCGATATCCGTATAATACCATAGCTGGGCTATGACATTGGAAAATAAGTGATATGTGATTCCCGTATAAGACCATAGCTGGGCTATGGCTTCAGATTAAAGTGATACAAGTGATCCATATAAGACCATAGCTAGGCTATGGCTTCGGATTAAAGTGATACAAGTGATCCATATAAGACCATAGCTAGGCTATGGCATCGGAGAAAAGTGATAAGTGCTCCCGAGTAAGACCATATCTGGGATGTGGCATCGGTATGATATTTGACTCGTGTAAGACCATGGCTGGGCCATGGCTTCGGAAAGTGAAATGTGATCATGTGTAAGTCCATAGTTTCTTAATTTGAAAAGGGATGGTAAGTGATAAATTGGCCCAAAAGAATGAAGTTTAAGTGTGAATAATATTAAGTGAAATTGATTTGGTTTGTGAATGACAGGAGAAATTCTTGATTTGTATAATATACGAATGCTTTACCATATTTGGTAAGTTTATGTTCTAAGCCTATGAACTTACTAAGCTTTCGCAAGCTTACTTGAATGTGATTGTCATGTCTTGTAGATTAACGTGGAATCGGAGGATCGGATCATCACCAAGAATCATACTATCCAGACATTCTCTGATAGTTTTTGGGTTATTATCATTTGATTTATATGACATGTATAAGTATTTGGTTGGATAAAGTTATAGATGGTTAAAGCATGTAAAGGGGATGGCATATGTGTATGAAACTTAGTTTAATGGTTATGTAGTAGTGTGTTAATATAAAATGCGTAATATGGGCATAAATTGGTTGATTGGTTGGTTGTAATTTGTATATAATTGTGTTTAGGTGCAGGTAATGGATGAAAGAGTGAGAAAAGTGGCCTAAAATGACCTATTTTTGTCCACATGGTTTGACACACGGGCGTGTGTCTAGGATTTGTGTGACACACGGTAAGCCCACAGGCATATGAAATGACTGTGTGTCCCTTGCATCCTTAAATGTGAAGTCAGAATAGTACACGAGCAAAAGACACGACCGTGTGCCTTGGTCGTGTGAAGGATACGGGTTTCAAGCTTGGTCATGTGTCAAAATCGTGTGAAAATGGCTTAAAAATGGTGAAAAATCAGTTTACCACATGGCCTAGCTACATGGGTGTGTGCACAGGCCGTGTGCTCCTTTGATGCTTTAGAAATTGCAAGTCAGAATTGCCTACGGGCTGGCCACACGGCCATTGGAGCCACGCGGGCTGGCCACACCGGTATGTGCCCCTAACTTCAAGAAATTTTTTTCAAAGTTTTCCAAAGTTACCGGTTTAGTTCCAAATCACTTCTAAAATAGGTATTGGGCCCCGTAGGCTTGTATTAGGTATTTTATGGTGAAATTTGAAAAGTTTTGATTTGGAACGCAAATTTATGACTCGATTTTGTACAAATGCAAGTGTATAAGTCCGGTAATGCTTCGTAACCCTATTCTGATGATGGGTACTGCTTTGGGGTTCTACAAGTCATCTACTTTTTCTTTAAGAGTTATCGCAAAGGCTATCGGTAGAATCCTTCAATTATTGTCCTGAGCAACATCAAACAACAAACGATGTTGATACCTTCCATACAGCCAGGTGCTGTCAATTTGGACCAATGGCTTGTAGTGTCGGAAAGCCTCTCTGCATTTCTCAAATGTCCAAAAGATTTAATGGAACACTTTTTTCCTAGGGACCAATAGATCGCCAAAGTACGCTGGGTGTGTTTCCAAATCGGGTGTGGAACTTGGTACGTACCTATTCAATATTTGACACTATTGTAAGAGATAGTTGTACGAACCTTAATCAAATAAGCCCTAATCACAAATGTCCAATCGGTCCTTGCGCTAGCTCATTGAAACTAGATATGAATTGCATGATGAATTAAATGAACAAAAATGGATAAAAAGGATAAAGTTAGAGAGATATGTTACATTCAGAAATGATTGTGGTTTCTCGCTAAGCATGGAAATGACCTAAGAATTAATTTATGTTTTTTTTTGAATTATTAATTAATTAATTGAAGTTCGAAAATGGATTTTAATTAACTAGTTATTGTGAATCTGTTGAATGAAGAAAAATTAAATATATTTTCTCATAGATTCTTTTAAGATAAAGTTGTCATGATTTTAACAGAATTAGAATTGAGTTGAGAAATTTATTTAATTGGGAAATTGAAATAGCCCGTCTTTCAGTGGTGTCAAGAACAGTGGTTTCGGGACCACCAAATCCAATGAGTAAGTTCGTAAATATTATTATTTAATATTTATGAGTCAAATATGGTTTTAAAAAGGTTTTTGATTAGGTAATTTTTTTATAACGATTTATTAAGTTCAAGTGGTAAGACTTTAAGGTCAAGTGGTATTAGAAAATGAGGTATCGGGACCTCGTTTCTATAAACCAAACCGTAAATATTTTTATAAATATTTACGGAGTGTCATTAAGGTGGTATCAAAGTTTCGTTAAAAAAATCTTAACGTTTCGATAGTTAATTAATTAAAAAGTACTAAATCGTAAAAGATATAAAATTTAGTCACTATTTGATTTGAGTGAGTAAATGGTTTATTTAATAAAAGAAAAGGGAGTTTGATGCTAATTATACCATTTAAGAATTTAGTGGATGGTTTTGGGCAATTAAAAGCTTGAAAATTGGTTGAATTTTAAATGGACAAAATTGTAATTTTATAATTAAACTTTAATTAAATAAAAGTAAAACTCTTATAATCATTCTAGTATCTTCTTCACTGAAATTGGAAGAAGAAAACTCCATAGAAATGAAGCTAGGTTTGGCCATGGTTAAAATTATGCATGTAAGTCCCTAAGCTATTCGTTTTTAATAATTTTTATATTTTTGAGATCGTTACAATTAGGTCCAGCTAGCCCATATTTTCGATTTTGAAACTGTTAAAGATTTTGAATGTTGCCATTAATGAACTTTGTGATTTTAGATGTTAAATGTTGAATTTGAGATATTAGTTGTTATTTAAAAGTATTTTATTAAGTGATTTTTGATAAATTTTTCGATTAGAGAATAAATTGTTAAAATAGTAAAAATACGAGGGTTTGTTGTGAAATTATTGCAAAAAATGGGCTGTTTTGAATGCATGAATATAGGTACATTTGGGTTGTGTAAGTAGCTGGATTTTAGGTGAAAGAAATGGCTTGAAAATGACCTATTTCGAATGTCCACACGGCCTGATCACACGGCCGTGTGACCCCTGCAGTGTGAATTTTTTCATCTTTTTCCATGAAGTTTTAAATGTTCTCGATTTAGTCCCGAATTATTTCTAAAGTGTTTCTAAGGCTTCAAGGGCTTGAAAAAGGGACATTATGCATATGTTTGAATGGAATATGATGTGTTTTATAATTGATTTTAATCGAATGTTTTAAGTTAAAAGTTTCTAGTAATGCTCCATAATCCTATTCTGGCAATGGACATGAGCTAGGGGTGTTACATTTAACGGTATCAGAACTACGGTTTAGTCGGTTCTTGGACTGAACGTAGCATGTGTGAAGTCTAAAAATACATGCCATTATATAACCTGTGATAGTGTGATATCTCCCGACTCTGATGAGATTTGTTTAATTTTTAGACAGAAATGCTTTCTAACTGAGCTAATTCTGATTATGCTAAAAGCGATACTCAAGTATCTGATTAAAAAGTTACTTATGATGAGTCGAGACTCATAAAGGTATGAATAAATGTTTTATAATATATGTTAATGATGAATCTTATGTTATATGTATTTATGTGAGAGTTAAATTTAGATGCTTTACGACTTTCACCCCCTTCACCTGTACAGTCTTATACAATGGAATTCACAAGATTTATGTTGATTAAGCCCACGAGTATGAAATCAAAAATTTCAGTGGTTAAATGAATAATAATGCGGTCAGAGTTGAGAATGGGATAGCAAGTAAAGAGAGTTCTAGAAGAGATATTAGATATTTCTGAAGATCATTTGGGATACGCAACTTCACCATTAAAGAAGAAGTTATTCACGAATAATTGACTTATTCGGGTATGGTATCTAAAGAACGGATTAACAAGAATTTATTCTGAATTGATTTTTTTAGTGGAACGGGATAATGTGGGATTATTGATGACTGTAGTAGTCAGTGGAATAATGTTTGAATTGCAAAGATATTTAAATGCAGCGAATATAGACGAATATCTTATGACGGTCTCTTCAGGGTATTCTATATGTTCTTTTATCTTCAGAAATATAAGCAATTTTTCAACTTCAAATGTGATTCTTATCATATGAGAACGCTAGCTAACCATAATGTTAGATTGGTTGATTTATGATCGATATTACTCTATCTTTCTTTGGTATTCTATTCCATTATGTTTGGTAGAAAATTCGACGATAAAACCCATATGATGCTATTATTCTGTTTCTACTGGTTGTTGCTCTACTTTATATATATGCAAATTATGTTGTCTTTGTCACAACTGATTGTAGTGCGTATGAGCGGTATTCCTCTTTTGGATTTTTTCTGAGGAATCATCGATCTCTTTATCATTCAATATGGGATTTATTCTTGGAAATTCAGTAGAGCTTCAAATCTTGAATTTTATTATCTTGGTTTTCTTATCTTTCTTATAGTCTAATTTTATCTATCAAACATGGTTCATCTGTAAAGGATATTCATTGGCCGAGGTAACTACATTTATTACGGTTATAAATCCTGGTTCGATCATGGGAGCTCGATGATATAGATCTCAGATTATAGAGGTTGTGTTACTGCATTGGTTGTTATTGGGACTATCTTTAGTTTTCCTCTTTTATTTGTGAGTGCACTATTGATGTTGAGGTATAATTCTATCTATATAGTTGAAACGTCGGTCTTATTATACCATTATGGTTTTAATCTATCTGATGGTTGTGACTCTGGTATGGTTCAAAGCTTCGCAGTTAATAATTGAAATAGCTTTATTATATTCCCTTTCAAGCTTTCATCAAGGGGTAGGCATTGACAAAAGTGTAGACAGTGGGAGATCGAGTTTAAACTTGTATATTGGTTTTCATTTGTAACACACCCTAACTTGAATCCATCACTAAAACAGGGTTACAGAGCATTATTGGAATTTACAAATCAAACAGACAGAAAATGCAAACATTTCATATCATATATCATTCATGTCAAAAACCAATCAAAATTATACATATTGTCCCTTATATGAGCCATCGAGGCCCAAAATACACATTAGAAACAAATCGGGACTAAATCGAAAACTCAAAAAAAAAATGGAAACATTTAATAGTTTCAACACTGTAGGGGTCACACGCCTGTGTGATCAGGTGGTGTGATTCACATGATCAAGAGATATGCCAGTGTCTAAGGCTGTGAACTTACTGACTTGCATTTGTTTAAAAGATACAGGGGCCACACGGCCGTGTCACTTGGCCGTGTGTCACACACGGCTGAGACACACGCCCACGTGGATGAAAATAAGCTATTTTATAAGCTATTTTTCTCACCCAATGCGGCATGTATCTATAACTATCATCATACATGTAAAAAAGCCATATTATAGCATCCAAAACAAGTAAAAATCAAGCCTTAAATATATATAATATCTTCATATACAACCATTATTCCTTCAAGCACCTCAGATGATAGATTATAACATGTGTGTTCATGTATTCAATATATTTATATGTATAACTAACTTATTTGCATAATTGTACCTAAGGTTTAGCAAGCTAATTTGCATTATTTCAAACCAAGTCACTTACCTACCAAAACATACCAAAACACATGTATATAAATGCACATTTAGCTAACACTTTACCTTTCGCTATACAAAGATAAACCAACCCACACATTAACCATATAAGGCAAATATGCACAAACCAAAGTGTGCCAAAACACAAACCAAATAAGTGGCTAATATTAACAAAAATCATATAGATCAACATTAACTAGAATACCTATACATGCCATTATGATCAGAATTAAAACATCTGAAAGTACCGATGGATAGTGTGATATAACTCCGATAAAATTTCCAACCCCATCGAGCTTCCGATAATCTGAAAAGTAAAGGAAAACAATTACATAAGCAACGAATGCTTAGTAAGATCGTATAAACTTTAATCATATCAATTCATTTCAAATATAAAATTAATACATATAAAAATAATCCAATAATGATACTACAATACTCATGAAGCTATATTCATTAATTGACAATATGAATAAATTCACAATATCACTTATACATATTATCCCTAGCTTAGTAGGATTTTATATAACTTTAACTCTTCCAAATTTCTTTATTTTCATTTGCATTTCTTTACTTTCCGCACTTATTCCATATGACTGACACACAAGTCATAATCATATGATTCAACCATGGTCACAAGCTAGTGCATTTAATCAATACCTTTTTCGAATTGATCACTTGATAAGTCATTTCATAAGAAATTGCATAATTTAAACCTTACCACTCTTTCGTGAGCACTAGCATATTTTCACTTAAATGCTTACCATTTCAATGCATTGTATAAATAATTATATTACCACTCAACTAATAGCTTGACAATTGCCTAAACATCAAGCAACAACACTGGTTAGCATACTTGCACATATTGCATATAAATTCCACATCGATAAACTTATTTTCTCAACATGTCACACTTTATAATTTTCTTGTATCAACATATCAAGATAATCACATATTTACATGTCATGATACATATCATTCTCTTGCCGTTTTTTCATAAACATATATCAATATTTCATGTATCATCATTTTCATGAATTTCGTGTATATTTATTCCGGTAACAGTTTATAATCATGAGCATACATAATTATCAAGCAAGTTTCATATCCATGTATTTTCATTGTCATGTTTCAATATATCAAGTAAATATCATTTCCATGTATTTCAGGTGTATACCGATAATAGTTCATTTCAATATCATGTTATTTCATATAAAAACTTTGCCCATTAAATCATTTAAATATTGATGGATACACTTATTTCAGATCAATATCAATAATATTCAATAAATCTTTCAATTTAATAACATAATTCTTTTACCAAATCTTACTGAATCGAAGAACGGCTTACGAATATAAGTACATCGTTTTCTTTGTGCCATAGTTCAATTATGGTCTTACACATACATTGCCTTGGCCCAACTATGTTCTTACATTCATAGTGTCATAACCCAGTTATGGTCTGATCATCAGAATTCCATAGCCCAGCTATGGTCTTACATATAAATACTACCATGGTCCAACCGTGGTCTTACGTTCAAAGTGCCATAACCCAGTTATGATCTTATCATTGGTTTTCCATAGCCCTGCTATGGTCTTATTCGTCAATTCATCTTTTACATTAATACCATAGCTCAACTATGGTCTTACATATAAACATGCCATGGTCCAGCCATGGTCTTATTCGTCAATTTGTCCTTTACCACAAAACAAATGTACTCAATCCCGCATTCCACTCGTTTTGAACATTTATTTCAACTTCATAATTCAACAATAATTTTATTTTCAACATTAAATATGAATAAATCCATATTAACATCTATCAATATAATAAATAAACATTAAAGTTTAACCAAACAAACTTACTTGGCTAAATTACAAAAATACCAAGATTCAGGGACATTTTGGTAATTTTTTATTTTTCTCGATTTTCCACCCGATCTTGATCTACAACCAACAATATGAAAACTAGCTTGAGCTCTCCCCCTTTTCTATTTTTCAACCGAAATTTGGAGAAGAAAAGCCTAGAATTCTTTTTAAATTTCAATTTGTCTTATTTGATTTCAATATAATTACAATTTTGCCATTGTTTCTTTTTATTTTATCATTTTTTTATTCATATGCCGCCTTATCCTCTAATTTAAGATTATTTACCCTTTAAGTCCTCCATTGTACACTAATTAAGCCATTTAATCTCTTGTTTTTTATAATTATCAAGTTTTGCACCTTTTCAATTTAGTTCTTTTTAATTAATTAACTATCAAAACATTAAAATTTTCTAACGAATCTTTAATACTACCTTAATGACACTCCATAAATATTTATAAAAATATTTATGGCTCATTTTATAGAATCGAGTCTCGATACCTCATTTTCTAAAACCATTTAACCGAATAAATCTTTATAAAACACAAATTACTAATTCAAAAACCTTTTTAAAACTATATTTGACTCATAAATATTAAATAATAATATTTACGAACTTACTTGCCGAATTTGGTGGCCTCAAACCATTATTTCCAACATTACTAAAAATTGGGCTGTTACACCATTCCTCAGGTAATCTCGATATATGTTAATGAGTTAAAACAAGATGTTATGTTTCGTTTAAGTTAATGCTGTCTATAGAAATCTTTGATTGGTATTCTGAGTGAATTATGATAGATTGTATGTCTGGGTTGTCTTGACAATAAGAAGAAATGATTATTCTGAAATGTTATTATCTTATAGATAAAATCGACTTAGTTGTTTTAATCAGAGCAGATTATTCATTTGAAAAGTTAATTGAGTTATATGTATTTGAGTTTATCCTTAGGTCCGGAAATAAAGTTTGCGAATTCACGGGTAAATAGACAGACAGTCTGAATGAAGAATTCATATTTTAAAAGAAATGATACAGAAATATATCTATCATATCAATTCTAATCAGGAAATGTTATTATGGGTTAAAGTCTTCCCGATTGTTGAAGCTATCGCACTTGTGTAAAATGATGTTGCGTGACGTTTTCTATGTAAGGGGAATAAATATCAGTTGAAAGTTACAAATGCAAACCTGTCAGAAGCATCAGTCAGAGTTTGATAATCTGGGTTTCGACAGACGATCACTAAGGAATTTCTCGATAGTTATACTTTTAATGACAAAGTTATGACAGGAGAATACCATAGCTGCTTAGTTAAGTTCAGACATAATATCAAGTTCTGATATGAGTTCTGAATCGAAATGAATTACGATTGACTTATCAATGAATTACCATTAAAAAGATGATAGAAAGACTCGACTTGATGGCTTGTATCAGGTGAGAAATTTCGAGGACGAAATTTTCATAAGGGGGAGAGTTGTAACAACCTGTCTTTCAGTGGTGTTGGAAACAGTGGTTTCAGGACCACCAAATTCGATGAGTAAGTTTATAAATATTATTATTTGATATTTACGAGTCAAATATGGTTTTAAAAAGGTTTTTGGTTTGATAATTTATGTTTTATAATGATTTATTAAGTTCAAGTGGTAAGACCCTGTGGTCAAGTGGTTTTAGAAAATGAAGTATTGGGACCTCGTTTCTATAAACCAAATCGTAAATATTTTTATAAATACTTACGGAATGTCATTAAGGTGGTATCAAAGTTTCGTTGAAAATTTTTAACGTTTCTTTAGTTAATTAATTAAAAAAGACTAAATTGTAAAAGATGTAATATTTAGTCACTATTTGATTTGAGTGATTAAATGGTTTATTCAATAAAGGAAAAGGGACTTAAATGGTAACTAGACCATTTAAGAATTTAGTGGACGGTTTTGGGAAATTAAAAGCTTGAAAATTGGTTGAATTTTAAACGGACAAAATTGTAATTTTATAATTAAACTTTAATTAAATAAAAGAAAAACTATTATCATCATTTTAGTGTCTCCTTAATCGAAATTGGAAGAAGAAAACTCCATGAAAATGAAGCTAGGTTCGGACATGGTTAAAATTATGCATGTAAGTCCTTAAGTTGTCCGTTTTTAATAATTTTTATATTTTTAAGATCATTGCAATTAGGTCCAGCTAGCTAATATCTTCGATTTTGAAACTGTTAAAGGTTTTGAATGTTGTCATTGATGAACCTTGTGATTTTAGATGTTAAATGATGAATTTGAGATATTAATTGTTATTTAAAAGTATTTTATTAAGTAATTTTAGATGAATTTTCTGATTAAGGGCTAAATTGTTGAAATAGTAAAAATACAAGAGTTTGGTATGAAATTATTGCAAAAATGGGTTGTTTTGAATGCATGAATATAGATACATTTGGGTTGTGTAAGTGACTAGATTTTGGGTGAAAGAAATGGCTTGAAAATGATCTATTTCGAATGTCCACACGGCCTAAGACACGGGCGTGTGTCTTAGCGGTGTGAGTCACACGGTCAGACCACACGGCCGTGTGACCCTTACAGTGTGAGTTTTTCCATCTTTTTCCATGAAGTTTTAAATGTTTTCGATTTAGTCCCGAATCATTTCTAAAGTGTTTCTAAGGTTTCGAGGGCTTGAAAAAGGGACGTTATGCATGTGTTTGATTGGAATATGGTGTGTTTTATAATTGATTTTAATCGAATATTTTAAGTTAAAAGTTTCTGGTAATGTTCCGTAACTCTATTCTGGCAATGGACACGGGTTAGGGGTGTTATATAAATTAATTAATTTAAATTAATTTAGTAAAATAATATTTATTTAATGAAATAGAAAAAAAAAACATGTACTAGGTTGGATTAAATTATAAAGTGTTGGGTTAAAAGTCTAAGAATCACATATAATTGGACCTAGTATTGGAGAGGCCCAGTTCCTTCTTGATGAAACAAAGGGACAACAAACCTTAGTATTTTTACTTAGGGTTGTTGCTGTTCTCTACTAAATATTAGGGAGCTAGGGTTTTTTTCTATTAAATTAATATTATTTTTTTCTACTAGTTCAACCAAGATTCTTCCCACTTTCATTATAATTAGATGACACTAGTAGGCTTCAAAATGCACATAAGAAGAGAGAGAAGCACAAGCCTCTTATAGGTTTTCAATATTTTTATTTTTCTAGAAAGTAATGGAAATTTATTTACTAGAATAAATTCTATTTTTTTAAGAATATCAATTCTACCAGTTTCCTACCAGTTTCTATTTGAGAGAAAGTTTTACTTTCCTACTGAAAGTAAAGAAAATAATTTCTAGTTCTGTGTTTGATTCAAAGCTGTTCGGGCCCACACTCGAAGCAATTCGTGGTATGAGAATAGCAAAGAAGACCACTTGGTCGAAAGCTAAGAACATCTAGGATTTGTCTAGCCCAAAACACAGGTGCGATTTCGGAAAAATGTTTATTATAATAAATATCATAAACTAGCTTGGTTTTCAAAATTTTATTTTTTCGCTGTGAAAGAAAATCGTTTTCGAATTAGATTTTTTTCCAACATCTAGACTATCCACTGTCAAAGTACCACACATCATCTAAGGAAGCCTTCAAAGAGTAATGGGCTACAAGCATACACTTTGGCTTTTTTCTTCTTCCAAACAAGTTTCTACTTCTTAACAAGCAATGTATGATGCAAAGTAGGCACTTTTACTGGCACCGTGCATTTCCGTCTTAGATCATGCAACATTTTGAAACACCAAGGTCTAATATGTCCTAGAGTACCATGGTAATGGAAAATAACTTTGTGACATGTTGTTACCTTCTTTTCAGTCTTGATTAACAAAGGTTTGGTGGAACACTCTCTATGTTCTCTATGACTTAATGCTTTTACAAATATTGTTGGGCTCTTGATGACTATCTTACCTTTTTTCACAAAGCAATGCCTTATTTGCATAGACCTCTCCTTCTAGCTGTAAGTCTTTCATCTGTCTTGTCACTACTTGTGTTAAACTTTTCTAGCATCAACTTGTTTACACCCAGTCTCTTTTAGGGTTCTTTGGCTTCTATCTATTTGACCACCTTTGAGTTTTCCTCTTTTATTTACTTATTTTCTTACATTATTTTAGCATTAACATCACAAACCTATTCCTATTTCCCTGACATGGTCTTGTATGTCTTCAAGAATTCCTCCTTAGACCCTCAATATAATTCTTCATATGTATCCACTTCTAATGTAGTAACCACACTAGTTGCAAATGCCACATAATTGTTCACCTGATCTTATTAGATTATGAGTTGCTATTGGAGTCTTCATTACTACTAGTCATGCAAAGAGGTTTCTTTTTTTTCTTAAAAGTGTTAGCCAAATCAAACTGAATATGTCCATAGTCAAGACACATGGCATTGGATTCCTTTCTTCTTTTCCTTTTCAGTCTCCTTTTTTATTATAATTCCCTTGTTTTTGGTTTTGAGATTATTCTTAGTTGCTTCAAACTTTTTGAACCTTTGTGATTGTTTCTTAAAGGCTTTGTTGAAATTTTGAGTAAGCAAAGTAATCTATTCTTGAAGTTCCTTTATTGCAATCACATGTATTTCTACACTTGACTTGATCTATGTTCATCTCAAATGCTTGTAAAAATCCAATTAACTTATCAATATTTAAGCATTCTAGGTCTTTTGCCTCTTCAATTGCAACTACTCTGATTGAAAACCTTTCAGGAAGTGATCTCAAAACCTTTCTTACAATCTTAGTGTTGGAATACTCCTTATCGGAAGTAAACGCTTGATTAGATAGGTCACAGAGTTTAGCATAAAATTCACCAATGTTTTCTAAGTCTTGCATTCTCAAGGCCTCAAATTTGGTGGTCAACATCCACATCATGGACTACTCGACTGTGTTGGTTCCTTCATGAGTAGTTTGAAGAATGTCCCAAGCTTATTTTGCCATAGTGCACTTAGAGATCCTTTAAACTCCTATAGATCAACACTACAGAATTTGACTTACAGGGCTTTACTATTTGCACTGGCCACACATTCTTCTTTAGCTTTCCATTCCAGTTCAGATTTTGGAATTCTACTTGATTCAAAATCCACAATGGGGGTTTGTCAACTAGTAAGCACAGAGCGCCTGACCCTTTCATCAATTGACTTAATGTAAGCCTTCATCCTTACCTTCCAGTAAGGATAGTTTCCACTTTCCAACATAAGAGGTCGAGTAGTTGAAGATCATTCCATTACTAGCAACTAACACCACCAAAAATCACCACTAATTATGTTAAGCATATAGATTTGATACCAAATGTTGGGACCCAAAGTTGTAAGTTGCCTTTACAGTTTTTGTTAAATGGAAGTGCCTGATTGTAGTGGCCACTTCGACTGCCACTGCGAAAAATTAAGTAAACAAAATAAACAAAGAGCACAGGTGATTGTTTACATAGTTCGATTTCCCTATATCTCTGGAGCTTTTCTTAGTGAGTAGTTTCACTATCTTCAATCCACAATACAATAAGCTTATCACACTCTATCACTCGTCAAGTATAGAGACCTTATTTTTGTACCTAAAGACTAGGACACTCACCTCTAAATTTCCACTTGAGAATTTAGGCTGTAAATACAAACTAGTTACTCTTCAAATGCAATAAAAAAATATCACAAAATAAGTTCCTTAATGAACAATAAAGTGTTCCCTATGCTCTCCTACAAAACCTATACAAGTTTCTCAACATATAAGAGTTTCCGAGACTTGCTAACATACTAGTAATTAATTACAATCTAACCCCTTAAAAATAACAACTACAAAATAACAAAAGCGTTATACTAATAAAGTCCAATATAAAGTGAACTAATGGAGATTCACTCTTGAATGACATCTTCAATATACTTAGATCGATTCTCCATGTTCCAAGGGATGTAATTGATTGACTCAATTCAGTTCAATCTTCAAGAATAATTACTTTAAATGAATTGGTCTTCAAAGTCGAGCTTATGTGTATCCATAGTATCATCATAATTCAAAGCCTAAAAATTTTGTTTCAATAAATTGTCAACTCCAAATATAACAAGGTTTTTGGACTGTTGTAAAATCAATGGAAGTAACTGCTTTCGACTGACACTCAAGAGGTCACTTCAAAAACTTGCCCCCAACACTAGTTAGAATTCTCTTTTTGAATATATGTTATTGGAAATTGTTTTTATGAACCATTTTCTTGATTGCCATTTATTTTTTTGAGAGAGAAAACAAAACTCAAGAAATTAAATTACACCGACTAATTCAAAAAATCTTTAAACTTATCATTAACAAGGTCGTCCATCAATTGGTTTGCATATTTTAAAATGTATAGAATATTAACTAATATAAAAACCATTTATTTATGTTTATCAACAATTTCTTGTCAGTGATTTGACCATTAAAATTTAGCGAGATCAGGAATGGAAACAAGAAGTCCTTTAATGAAGCAATCAAGAAAGCTTGAAAAATAATAGACAAGTTATTGAAGTGTATCCAAGCTGAACGAGGTGACGCTTAAACAAACTTGAGCTAAGGATCCAGAGGAGAAAGGACTATGTTACAAACAAACAACCTATATAGCACATTATAAACAGACAATCCAAGTTACAGAACGGCATCTGAGTGGTGGAAATACACAAAAGATGTACTTCAAACAAATGATCCTGCTCTTGAAACACGAGATAAAGCACCTTCAAACTGCTCATCTTCTTGCTTCTCAGGAATCAAGCTTGGCGGCATATACGATCTGAATATCAGTTCCATGTTCGGAGTTTCCTTCAGCTCTTGGCTAGCAACTTCAAGAGCCGTGTGACAGAATGCGTTATAGAATTTCGTTCTACAGACATAGTAGAAGAGCAGAGACAATATCGGTAGCGGAATCAGGATGGGAGTATAGTAGAACTGAATCACCCCAAAGTAACCCAACATAGTAACTTGGTATAACAGCAGGGCACCCATTATTCGTGTATGCATGTGTGGCCACATTCTTCCATAGCTCTCATATGATGGAACATAGACTTTGAGTGCCTGATTCCGGAGAACAAGCCAACCCAAGGCGAAGTAAAGTACTCCGAATGGGATGATCACAGGAGCTATAACTGAGTAGCACAGAACAATGGTGATGATAAGCATGTCACTAGGAACTCTAGTGGCATAGCTAATATCTCCAGGAAACCAAGCTTCTCTTATCTCTGCTTCACTCTTGCAAAGATATTTCCTTCTCAGATGATATATGATTAGAGGAACTATTCGGGAAAGCTCAAGCCCGTAACCGACGAAGAACCTACAAACCAAAATGTTAATGATAAAAAGGAGTCATAAAAGCAATAATAGAAGATAGACTATAACTCCAACGAAGCCAATTATGCTTACTTTAGAGCCACAAATGTGATGAAGAAAGTTGCATTGCCTGGAAGACTTTTTGCCAGCAAAGGAACAAGGGAGTTAGGCTCTTCCTCAACACTCTTCAATGTATCAAACAAAGTTCCCCCAATAGTAACCCCAATGAACACATTCAACACACTAAAATAAAAATACTTCCCTGATGCAGCCCTTATTACATGGCTCCCTGATGGAATTCCCTCTATCTTGGATAGAAACAACAGAAACATGGGTAGTAATGCCAAGAATATTATGAGTGCAAGCTGAGGAAGATATGCCTCTAGTACTGTCTTTATTTGAACCTGATCAACAATTGGCTTCAAGAATGGCAAAAGTTTTCTCAGATTCTCAAGGGTTGTGATTGCAGAGATAAAACCAATCGGGATCATATAAAAAACTATAGTCAGAAACACGAGGACGTAAACCATGTATTGTCGAACTATCCTTACGAAAAACTTGATAGTCAGATTGGTCCATATAAGTTGACGAGGTTCGGGAGCGTCTGTTACTGTCCATTTATCTATCATTTGAGCATGCAGGCTTTGAGCAGCCAAGGCTGCAGTTACCCTGTCGGTAAAGAAAACTAAAGCAGCTCCGAGCTGCTTTTCTCGGAGGGTCACCTTTTGTTCAGCTTCCAATTTTTGTGTCATTTTTTTTATCTTTTCATTGTAGTACTCAATGCTGTCTACCTGTTTACCACAGAGACCAAGGAAGCCGGTTTTGTTGGTCGGTCTCTTCCCTTCCGAATTGCCTTTCCTTCTCGACTCTTCGTATATTGCTTCAGTTCGTGCAAGCTTCTTTCTGTATCCTTCCAATTCTGCCCAGATTTTGTCAACCTAACAAGGCAAGATGACATATAGAATCAATGAACATATATATGTGATCAAAATATACCATCAATCAATGGAACTTACTAAATTACCTTTTTGTTGTCGGTTACCACCAGTGATCTGTAGAATTTATCAGGATAGATAGATTTAAAATACGAATCAACCTGCTCCTTTCTAGTTTGACCTGGAGTGACATCAGGCAAGTCTCTAACAAGAACAGCAAATTGCTCAGGTTTCACTTCAGGAGACATTAAAGCATTAGATCTTAGTGCAGAAACATGTTTATAAGCCTTCCACGAAAGGACATAGGTGACAAGAGAGACCCAGTATACAGCTATCAGAAATGCCCACAACCTTGGACTCCTCTCCTGTACGGATCAAAATGAAGCTTAACAGTAATACGAAAAGGGGGGTTATTTCCAGGTGATGAGAATGTTATAGCTTACTTCAATATTCGCCATTGACAATTTGTCTAGGTCATTGAAAGTCCCCTTGCTAGTAGTGCTCTTTGCGTTTTTCTTTACTTCATCATCAGTTGAAGCAGTGGGCAGAAGAACTAGAAGCAGTAGCACACCAGACAAAACCAATATTCCCAGTACTGCCATATTCAAATCATTAAAATATATTTTAAAAACTCAAAAAAAGGAAAAATCCAAATTTAGAAGCAAATCACCTCAAAAAAACAACAAACCGACAGAAATTCTAACCTTAATTTAAAACCAAAAAGAACTAAACGTCATGAGAAAAACAGAAACAGATATAAAAAATAAAAAATAAAAAAGGAGAAGGAGAAGAAAACCAGTGCCCAAGAAGACAAAGTAGACGGCAGTGTCAATCCCGGACATGTTTATAATATCTTGTTCAGTAGAAGATAAGGCTTCTCTTATCCAAGCCAAAGGGTTTCGTGTCTTTAAACCGCCTTCCCATGGTTCCAAACCTTTCAAGATCCGATTTGGATAATACACCACCGCGTTCCCTCGTTTTGCCGACAACCAAGTAAAGAGCAGCATCAAAATTATGAATATTAAAAATGAAGTCCCTAAGGACGTCAAAAAGGAGCTAAATTCCATCTGGGTATGTTTTTTTTCTGGTTGCCTAAAACCTATTCAAACAGGTACTTTCCTTGATTAATCTTATGCTTTCTCTGTGTTTCTTTCACTCTTTCTATGTGAAGAGGGAGTGTAGAGTGTAGAGGGTAACCGTTAAAATGGTTATAATGAGACAAATAAAAAAGAAAGAAGAAATTTGAAATGATTGATTGAGTAAGGTTGGGATTAGCAGTGCTTTGTTGAGAATTTATTTATTTATTTATAAAATTTTATTAATTTTTATATGCTAATAAATTACTGTGCTTGATTTTAAATTTTAAATTAAAAAAGAAAAAGAAAAAGTGGAAAATGTTATAAAATGGAAGTGAGGGGAAAAAGAAAAGCTAAAAGCCTTGTTTTGTTTTGTCCTTTCGCATCAGAAATAAAGTGAAGATTGGCCACTCAACCATCTGTGACTCACAAATTCCCACCTCACTCCAAATATGGTCCCAATTGTTATATGTTATTATCCATCTTCCGACACGTGCCACTTCCTTAAAGTAGTATCAGCAACATCTACTCCCCCTTTACCGACTTCAAACAACACGTGGCTGGATAGCTGCAGTACCGACAGCGTGGCTCCTATAAACACGGAATTGTGCCCTTTCTTTCTTTTATGACACTAGGCGGCTTTCATCTTTGTTTGTTTCACTTACCAAAAATGGATTCATTTTTCAATATATATACTATTTAAATAATTTTATGTAAAATATATTTCCTTATTTAGAAATTTCTTTGAAGATTGTTTATAATGGAATAACACAATATTAATTTTATAAAATGCTTGTAATTATAAAATTTTGGGTTTATTTCATAATCAAAACCATGACATTTCTTTTTAAATTTTAATACATCAATTTTTTTTTATTTTTTATTTTTTAGTTTTCAGGAATTAACTTCATTCACTTTTAATAAAGGAAATAAAGAATCCAAAGGACTATTTTAGTACATATGCACTAAAGTTTATAGTAAAAGTGCTAAAACAAATAATATAAATATTTCATCTGATGCATATCAAAAGTAACATTTTATCATTAATATCTTTTGTATATTATTTTTAATAATTTTTACATATTAAGTAAAATAAAAGTAAATATTAACTTATTAATTATTTAATGTTCAACTAATAATAAGTTGCATTATATTGTTAGATCATAATATAAGAAGATAACTTATATTAGCAAATAAACTAAACAATTTCTTCGTCTAATCAAAATTGAACAAGTCCATTAAAAGACTAATATGTCATCTATGAAGTCTAAACATGGGTGTATTGATGTATTCACTTGTGACATTCATAGTGCGACTTGTCTCAATCTTATGTAAATGACGAACTATATCTGCGTGACTCTTATACTTTGATGTATTGATAGCCTGTACTCAATTGGTAATAGAGCCAAAAGTTAGTACTTTATACAGCTTCTGCATAACAAAACTTCACTTACAATAGTGGAATTCATAACTCAATAAAGGATAAATTATTTCCTCTCATTGACATTACATGATAGATGAAAAGTAACATGGCAATAGGATATTTTTCTTTAGGTGAATGATTTAAATACTATTTGTTAGTAATTGGCTTTTCATGAAGGAAAATGTAATGGTTACCATAAGATAAAATATGATCATATCGGGAGAACTAATTTATCCCAAAGAGATTAAAGATATCCTATGAGGGTAACACACATATGACAAAGTCATTGTTCATCCAATTGATTAAGTAACTTTCGTAATTATATATAATAGTGTGACTTACGTCAATCCTAAGTAAGTGACTGACTATGTGTGCGTATCTCATATATTTTAATGTATTGAAAGCCCGAGTTCAATTGGTAATAGAATTGAAAACTGATACATTTGGTATATGACTTCTACATGACATAACTTCACTTATGATATTAGAATTCATAGATTAGTAAAAGGTAAATGGTATCCTCTCATAGGCATTACTTGATAGAAGGGCAAGTAAAACGATCACGAGTCATTTGTCTAGCACGAATGATTTAATTACTATTTGTTAGTAACTAACATTTTCATAAAGGAAGATGTAATGGTTGCCATGAGATAAAATAAGATAATATTGGGTAAATGAATTTAACCCAAAGAGATTAAGGGTATCTTATAAGTAACACACATATGACAAGGTTATTGGATAAGTAGTTGATTATATGCTTTCGTACTGGTATATAATAGGGAGAGATCAGTCATGATACTTTAGTGCAATGACTTTATGACTAAATAATTTTGTAGTTAATAGATGAAAAGTCGAAACTTAATTACAAATTATTTGATCTTTAATTATATATGTTCAATTGTTCCCTCCACTAGCTCAGTATAAACGTGATGGTTTGCATTAATCGACGATATGGAAAATGTGAAACAACGAACTGAAGAAATAGATCGCGTGTATCACTATCTGCAATGAATATGTTTTCTCACTATAAATGAGAGATGATTTGAGAATTAAATTAATTTCTTTGAATTATTATTTAATATTTATTAATTAAAGAATTGAAGTTGAAAATGGAAATTAATTTAATAAAGCCATCGTAGTTTCATGATAACAAGTTAATTAAATTAATTTGCTTATAAATTGTAAATGGTAAAAATTTCATGACATTAACGGAATTGAAATTGTGTTGAGAAAATAATTAATTTGTTTAATTAAGTTAATGAAAGCTTTGTTGAAGTTTTGAGTAAACAAAGCTATTTGCTCTTGAATATCTTCAATCACAATGAACCTTGTAGTGGCCATTGAGTCAATCATTTGCATGTAAAGAAAAATAAAAGCAAATATTGACTATAAATATGAACTATATGTTAAAAAATATACACGCATTATTCTACACCGTTATTTAAATGTCTAAAAGTAGCGGTAACTTATTTTACAAAATAAATTCCATTTTCTAGGTAAAACATGTAATTTTGATTATAGAGAGAATTAATTTTCCTACTGAAAGTTAATACAGTTTTTCATTCTATGCAATCGGTTCGTAACACTTTGAGCCCACACTGAAAACAGTTTGTGGTTTAAGAATAGTAGAGAAGGTCATTTGGAAGAAAGTTGGGATTGACTTAACCACCTTGTACAAAGCAAAAACATAATTTTGGTTAATTTTTATTACTATAAATATCATAATGGTTCGATTTTAAAAAAAAAAATTTAAACTTCCAGCGTGCCTAAAAGCATTGCTCTCTATCCAATATAGACAAGTCACAAAGTTTAGCTTAGAAATCTCTAATTCTTTCATCATCATGCATTACCAAGGTGTCAAACTTTGTGGTCAACATTTGCATATTTGATTGATACCTTCATGAGTAGTCTTAAGGATATCCCAAGCCTCCTTGTCAATTATTGTAACACCTCTAGCCCGACTACGTTGCTAGATTGGGGTTACGGAACATTACTGAACAATCAAAATAACATTTAACATCATAACATTTCAATAAAATCATTTAACATTAAATAAATAAATCTCATTAAAAACCTATCAAACATATGCATTTGGGCCCTAAATCGAGCTTTCGAGGCCTTAAAAATAGTTTAGAAGCAATTCAGGACTGATTTGAAACAAATCAAAAAATTTGGAAAAAAGTTTCAAATTTTAAAAACAGGGGTCACACGGCCATGTGGCCAGGCCGTGTAACAATCGAACAAAGGGACACACGGCTGTGTCCCAGCCCGTGTCTCAACTTGTGTAACTCACTGAGTTGGGTCACACGGCCGTGTCGCAGGCTATGTGCCAGATTGTATAGCTCTCTGACTTGTGACACACGACCGTGTCGCAGGTAGTGTGTTAGGCCGTGTAACACACTGGCTTGATATACTAAAAATTAACAACTGATACATGGCTGTGTTGCCAAGCTGTGTGACAGCACGTGTCCCAGGCCTTATGCTTTATAATTTGACCCTAATTCAAGCCATTTCAAGGCCACAACACACCTAATCTACTATTCCATTTGTGTACACATTCAAGAGACTTAAATACTTTTTAAAACACATATAAACATACCAAATCACTCAACCCATTTCACCTAGCCAATATGTCATTCAAAGATACCATATTTATACCAAAACACCAATAATCAAAACAAAGCAACATAGCCACATTTCAAGCACAAAACCTAGACCCTTTAACTACCAAATTACATCACATACAACCATTTAAATATCATTACAAACATACCAAAAAGTATCATACATTACAAGTACCTAAAGTGACCAACATGACCTAACTTGTCAAAGCTCCAAAGTTCATCAAACCAAACATAAACTTCAAAAGCAAATACATACCAAATCAACCATTAACACATTCAAGAACTATCATTACAAAAGGTCCTATACATGCCATTTATAATCTTGGTCAAAACCCAAAAACTACTGAAATGGTTACTGGATAGTGTGCTAGATCTCCGAAAAGCCTCTAACCTATCGAGCTTCTAATAATCTAAGAAATAAATGAAAATAACTACGTAAGCAACTAGTTCTTAGTAATCTCCTATAAACTCAAACATAACTTACCATTTCTTTATCATAATTATAGAATAAGCATAATATCATTACTAAGAACATAAGCTTAGTAAAATCCTATACAAGCACTATCAAACTCATAACTTAGTAAGTTCATCCATGATACGTATGAGTTCAATCATATAGTAAATAGATTTCATATAAACATCATTTAACTCATTAACCTTTTCATAAGATCATGAACCATTGTTCAATTGTATACATACCTTGCCTTTAAACTTTACTTACCTATTGAACCATCTAGAATTACATTGGATACTCGGAAATGCTTACACTTAGTGTGCCTTTCCATATAACAGTAACCTTTTCTTTTCATTAGTGCTCATACGAGCTGTGAAATGGGCCTACTCACATGAGTTGTGGGTCAGAATATTAGCTACACGATGCTGCTCACATGAGCTGTGGAGAATTCGCAACAAATGCTGGACCTCAACCATCGGTAGGACATTCAAGACTAGCACCCGAAACATGAAATACCTAATGACATGTCATTCGTATCCTAAAAATTATTAAGGTTCAGATGGACTCATTTATCTGTCAATTACTCAAAACATCGATACATGTATATTCAAGTTCATTTATAACTAACATAATATAACAGATAATCAATTTAACTAACATTAATACGATTATAATTCATTCGAACTTACCTCAATAATTATAATCGCAGAAGTAGAGTTGGAACTAATCCGAAGGTTTTGCCTTTCTTCTATTTAAATTCGGTTGTTGTTTATCTTGATCTAAATTGATAATTTCATTCAATTAAGTACTTCAAGTATTCAATTCAATCAATAATTCATATTTATATAAATTTATGAAATTACCTCTAATATCTTAACTTTTCACAATTTAGTCCTCAAGCTCGTAACTTGAAATTTAACCATTTTAATCCTCCATACATGATAGTCGATTCTTCCTTATAATTATATTAATCCATATTTTTTCTCATTTTGCTCAAAATTCATGAAATTTACTATTTAAAAAATTTAATCCCTAAACTCTAAATTCATCAAAAATCGCTTAACAAAACAAGTTTGTTTAATAACTAAGACTGATAATCTATCAACTAACATTAAAGCACATTCAAAATCAACTATAGAAAGTCCCTCAACCTTTAATAATTTTGCAAATTAACCCCTGGGCTAGCTAGATTAAGCTAATATAAGTTCAAAAACATAAAAATTATTAAAAACGGGACAAATTATATACCATGCAAGAACAAAGTGCTTGGCCGAACTTTCCTTCTTCTCTAATGGCACTTTCCTTCTTCTCTAATGGCTATTTTAGGTTTTAGAAACAAAGATGGAGAAGATAGCATCTTTCTTTTGTATTTTATTTACTTAAATTTTCTTGTATTTACTAATTACTACTTTAACCTTATTACTAATCAAAAAATTCAATTAAACCTTGTCCATAACTATCCACTAACTTAATTATGGTATAATTACTATCTAAATGCATTAGATTTCCTTTCCATAGCCATTTAGCCCTTTAAACTAATAGATACCCACTTTTGAAACTTTTACGATTTAGTCATATTTACATAATTAACCATTTAAACTTTAAAATTTCTTAAACGAAACTTTAATACGACCTTAAAATAATCCCGTAGATATTAAATAAATATTAAAATAATAATTCACTGTTTGAAATTGCAGTTCAAAAACCACTGTAACCGACACCACTAAAATCGGGCTATTACAATTGTGCTCTTTGAGATTCTTTTAAACTTCTGAGCATTCATTCTCTAAAAAATAGCATTTAAAGCTTTAAAATTGGCATTTGCAAGTCACTCTTCATCAATAGTCCATACCAATTCAAATTTAGGAGTTCTTCATATTTTTGTCTCAATAACAGGTGGTTCCTAACCGATAGAAACAACACATAATGCTTCTCATCCATGGATTTAATGAAAGCCTTTGTTCTAACTTTCCAATAAGCATAGTTGGAAGCATCTATTTGTTCTAACCTTCCAATAAGCATAGGAGACGAGACACTGAAGATCCCTCCATTTCTAACAATTATCAACACTAGGAAACACCACTAGTTACATTAAGTGGGAAGCTTTGATTCCAACTTTGAGATCCTACATTTGATAATTGCAAAGAGAACAAGGTGTGCAAATGGAAGTGCTGACTGTTGTGCCCACTAAAGGTAGCACTACGACAAGATAAAAGAAAAACACAAACAAGTTGTTTACGCAGTTTGATTTCCTTATGTCTATAAATCCTAGCTCAATGAGATAATCCACTATCTTTAAACATAATTCAACCAATATGATTTAAGTTCTATCGCACCCTAGTACAACAACCTCACTTTTGTACCTAAAGATCTATATCACTGACCTGTAAGTTTTTCATTGAAAAATTAGGTTGTAAACTAAACAATAAACTTGTTTACACTCTTTATGCACTCCTAATAATAGGCTTCTCAATGAAAAGATAAGTGATATAAACTATCGATAAAAAACCTATACAAGTCTTTTCAAATATATAAGCATTTAAGACTTGTTAATATACTATATCAAGTATAATCAATCCCCTACTAAAAATCAGCTAATCAAGCATATACAATCTTCTAATAAAGTTTATGATACTAAAAAAAATTCAAAATTCAATCTTCAACACAACACAAAATAATTACTCAATTTATAGGATCTGATTACTTGATCCGATCCAATTCAATCATCAAGATATGTTGCCCCAAATGGATCGGTCTTCATAAATGGGCTGTCATACTTCCAGAATATCAACAAGATTCACAGCCTAAGGATTTTGTTCTAGAAGGTTGCCAACTTAGAAAACAAGAAGTTATATTTCCAATCGTAATGCTAATTATAGTAGCCACTACTTCTGGCATTGCATGAGCCACTGTTCACATGATTGCCCCAACAATATTTTTTGAATTTTATTAATTTTTTAAAATATTTTTTATATAATTTAAATTATTTGCTAACATGACAAATAAGATAAAATAGTGTCACAACAAGAAAATGATCCACATGGACTACCACATGAATAAAGGTTATTGACCCATCTATCGTTAATTGCCACATTAGCAAATTTAATAGCCAATGATCAAAAGACTTATTTGACCAATATTCTCAGTTGGAGGGCTTAATTGGATGCAAAATATTAAAAGGAGCTTAATTAATGATTTTTTTAAATATTTCAAGAGCCTTTTATACCAATAATCTTAAATAAAAATTATACATTCAACTATTTTTTAAATGCATATAAATATTATTAATTTGAATTGTATAAGATATAAATAAAAATATGATAAATATATTTGTACTATTTAATAAATTTTAATTTAAAATTAACTAATAATTTATTAAACCCAAAAAAAGGGGCTTTAATCCTAGTTATAACTCGGATCACTAGGTGACAGGGATTTTCTAGGTCTACAACTCAAGTGCAGGTAATATTCAAGTAATAAAATCTCTGGAGTTGGAGGTCGATCCACAGGGAAGTTGATTAGAGCTTACAAGAATATAAGTAGTATGCTAGAACAAATATTTAACACTTAACGTTAGAGTGAGTGTCGGAAATGAACGTATGAGCAAAGACATTAGAAATAAAAAAAAAACTTAAATAAATTAACTAAAAATAATAATAAAAATACATGGAAGAAAATATGCTGAGGTTAAAGGATCAACTTTTGGTGTCATACTAAGATAAAATTTTAGTGTTCAATGTTATTATTCAACTAGAATCCACACAAAATGGAGGTCTGACTGCCCTCTCTCCTTACTATCGTGAACAAGGGAGAGGAAATCAACAAATAAAGACAAGAATCGAATAGAACTAATATATGTTGGATTTGGTGCCTTAAGTGTAGTATTTTTGCCTAAGTACATTTGTAATTTTTCAAACAAATTGGTTAATAAAATTATTCATGAATTACACTAATACTTTGTATATTGTCCTCACATGGTTTTTGCATACAAAAAAAGAAGAAGAAGCAAATGTTGTTCACTGGTTGCCTAATGTTTAACTAATATTAAGCAATATTACGTGGTCAGATTGTAATACAGAAAGACAACTTATATTAGTAGACGAACCTAAACATGTTCTTAGTCTAATCAGAAATGAGAAAACTAATTGAAAGACTAATATACTGTCTATCAAGTCCAATTAGGGAAATGTCTTATCTTCGGCCGGAACGGATGACTCCTATAAGATAGAGACATAGATGTGACTAAATGGACTGACAGTACATCAGATAGGACCCAAGTGAAATAGATCCTGAATCCCTTTATAGATTTATTCACTTGTGATGTTCATAGTGTGTCATACCTAAATCTTTAATGGATGACGGACTATATATGTGTGACTTGTACACTTTGATATAAGTAAAAGCCTAAGTTCGAATAGATAAGGAATTAAAATTTGGTGCATTGGGTGTACGCCTTCTACAGTATGTAACATCATTCATAATAGTGGAATTTGTAGCTCGAGACATGGGTAAATGATATTCTCTCATTGGTATTACATGGTTGATGAAAAGTAAACATGGCCATGGGTCTTTCGTTTTTGTGATGAATGATTTAATTACTATTTGATAGTAATTGATTTTTCATGAAGGAAGATGTAATGGTTACCATGAAATAAAATAGGATCATATTAGGAGAAAGGGTTTTATCCTAAAGAGATCAAGGATATCCTATGAGGGTAACACACTTATGACAATATCATTGGACAAGCATTGAGTAGTTGCTTTCGTAATAGTAAGTCGTTGAGGAGAGCTCAATCACGATACTATAGTGGAATGACTTCGTGACTAAATGAGTTTATAATTAATAAACGAAAATCCAGAACTTAATTATAAATCATTTAAGCCCTAATTACATATGTCCAATCGATCTCTCTGCTAGCTCGTTGAAACTAGAAATGAATTATGAGTTTGAATAGAAATGAACAAAATGAATAGGAAAAGAGAAATGAAAAACATTCTGGAATGATTATGGTTTTTTTCTAAAATGGAATCATTTGAAAATAAATGTAGGTTTCCAAAAATGAAAATGAAAGTGGAAATGATCATTTTGTAATTCTATATGGAATACTTAGAAATGATCAAAAGAATGACTTTATGTTTTTGAGCGATTTTGAAGCCTGAAAATGAAAACAAAACAATTCGGTCATAGTGAACATGTTGAGTTATGAAAAATTGAACATATTTTCTCAAAATTTTACTAAGGGTAAAATTGTCAAAAAATTTACTGGGGGTAAAATAGGGATGAGAAAATTATTTAATATGGAATATTAAATTTTATTTTGAGAAATAGAAAAACCAAATCGGATTGGATCACATTATAAAGTATTAGGTCAGAAGGCCTAGAAAGTACTCGTAATTGGACTCGATATAAGAAAGACCTAAAACCTCTCATATAACATGAAAGGGGAGGAAACCCTAGTAGAAATACTAGGGTGTTCCATCCACCCCACTCCTACTTTAAGTAGGAAGTTATGTTTTTTCTATTTGAAATAAATCACTACAACTCAATAAGGGTTTTAGTTTCTCTTCCTATAAATAGATGACATCAGTAGAGCTATTAACACAACTTTAAAAGATTATTATTCTGTCGAAAAATAGAGAGAATTTATTCTCAACTATCAAATATATTTTTCTAGAATAATAATTATACCGCTTTCTATTAAAAAGAGAGAATTTCTGTTGCCACCCCAAATAAAAGAGAGAAAAATTTTTCTAGTTCTGTTTTTCAATTCAATTGGTTCGAGCCCTCAGTTGAAGCAGTTTGGGGTACAAGAATAGAGGAGAAGACCTTTTGGTTGAAAGTTGGGAACAACGAACATCCATTAAGCTGAAAACATGGTTATGAATTTAATTACGGTTTATTGCTATAAATATCACAAACTAAGTCGATTTTCAAAATTTTAATTTTTCACTATGAAAGAAAATTGTTTTCAAACCGAATCTTTTTTGAGCAATACATGTGGTATTTGTAAGTGTAACATGTCAATTGTAATATAATTGTACAACGGGGTACGGAGTACTCCGAGGATCAAACCCAAGAAAGTATGCGATTGAACAATTTCTAGCTAACGAATATGAAAAATAAAGAGTCTAAATAACTACTCGCTAAACATTATGGTACGAAAAATCATAAAGTCAAGAATACTTATGCTAAGCTATGAGCTAGCTACCAAGGACTAAACTAGAAAACGTGCAAAGTTACGAAATTAACTAATAGATAAAAAATGGTGGTTGATTGATTTTAATGTGGTTCACCTATCCTTGAATTAGGGATCCAAATTACTTAAATCTTAAAATGGTTCATTTTATCTCTTAGTCTCAGTTTTACCAAATTAGACAAGTTAATTCGGTTTATCTCTCGATCTCACCGGCTAACTTAGGACTAACGAATTATGCTAAAAAAAATCTCCCCTCGGTCTCACTTGCCTAAATCTTCCCTTAGGGTCATCAATTCTAAGTTTTTAGGTTCATTCAAGTTAGTCCAATTTATTACAATTTGGTCCCCCATCCAAAAATCAACTCACCACATCTTCATTAATCAACCCCCTTAAAAGTTTAGTTACCCATATAAAAAAATTAGCTAACAAATATTAAAAAAAAATCATTGTAGCCATGAAAATAAAACTTGAGAAAATGATGAAAGTTGGGATTTTTAAGTAATAAAACTTGAAAGAAAAATAAAGTTGAGCATTCAATGGTGAAATAAAGGCTAAAAACATAAAATGTAAAGTCTTTAACATCTTAAGCTAAAGAAAATTGAAATACATTAAACTAGAAGATTGAAATGCCATTACAAGAAAAGAAAGGGACTGGATGTGCAAATAAACCTAAGCTACAGTGTTAACTAACTTAACTAACTACAAGAAAAATAAGAACAATAAGGAAAATGCAGAAAAGTAAGCACTACAGTTATGGAAGATGATGAAAAATAAGAACTCTAGAAAAGTGCAGAGAAAAAAATAAAGAAATCCTAAGAGAAACTATCTAAAACTAAGCCTAAGTGTGTTTCCTCTCTCCTTAGCCAAATTTGGTTGTTTTAAGAAACCAATTTTTGACCCTCTTTGTGCCCAAAATGCCCTTGAATGGGCCTTCAATGATTGGCGCTTCAATTGGATAAAGACTAACTTTGGAGTAAATTTTTTTCGCTTCACGATGTTGGTATCGCAATACCCAAGGGCAGGATATCGCGATATCATTGGTAGGCTTAACTTGGGGTGTTCCTTTGGCAGTTGGGTATCGTGATACCCAAAGTGGATATTGTGATACCACTGTAGGTGGTATTCATCTTTAGGCCTGTTGGAGGTATCTTGATTCCAAGGGTAGGAGATCGTGGTACCTTCTCATTTGGTGAAGTTCTCACTCGATTCCAGCCTCCAACGTGTCCCTACAACACTCAATCAAATATTAGGCCCCCCAATGACACCATTGACCAATTTGGGTCCAAAAATAAGTAAAAAGAGACATTTAAGCTTATTAAATCTAAATTCTAAAAACTATGAAAAACTACAAAAAAGACACAAATTTGATCAAGAGCAAGCTCCGTAAGTATAACGGGAAAGCCTGATTTACCATATCAAATTATGGCAAATCAAGGTCCCAATTAGATAATCTAGCAATGTACGTCCAATAATTAAGTATATGAATCCATGAGCAAATGTATGTCTATCAAAGGAGTGTCCAATATGATTGTTCAATAAGTCTGAGAGTTTAGCAAATGAACTCATAAGCAAAGGATGGTGCAATATGAAAGTTCAACTATTTAAGTTTAGTTCAAAAATATAACATATGGTATTATAATCACTTGATTACTTCAAAACTTATAAAAAAGATTTCAAATATTTATTATGCCAATTTTTATATGTCTACAACAAGTCAAGGTTAATTTATCCAAGCATTCATTGTGTCATCTATTGTCTATAACAAATAAAAAATCTTACTTTACAAGTATGATTATAACAAGTGATTAATAATTAATTTTACCTCAATGACGAGTATAAAATTTACCTTAATATTGCCAATAGTTTCACCTGTTTGCCTCAACATTGAAAACTTAGAATGATATAACAAATTAAACAACTCAAATGTACATGAAAAAGACATATTAGATATAAGAAACTTGAGATTTTACACAACTAAAGAAACAAACAAAAACTTAACAAGAAAATTATCTTGACCTCAACTTCAAGATGCCTCCTATTATGAAGCAAAGGCTATTTATAGAGGTTTATGAAGAGAAAAATGACAATGCAAAGGACTTGCTAGTAATATATTGCTAGGCCCACTTCTTTGTCATCTTTTGGAGTCATTTTTCACATGTTGATTGATGACTTTTTTTGTCCAAGTTAACGTGTCCCAATGGGAAAAATCTAAAAAAAATTGATTAAAGGTCTGCATTTTCTACATTCACTGTAGAAATTTCAGCTCCAAACTCCAAGTATGTTAGGAGATATGATCCAAACATAAAAACGCGTCAAAAAATGCCCATCAATTTGAAACTTGTAACTTTCTCTTTATTTTTGGATTTCATCTTGATGCATTTTTGGAATTGGTGTTCTAATATTTGAATAGATCTTCAAACTCCCTTTCTGACGATAGAAAGTACACCCAAAATAGAGTCATAGAGCTCGATAAATGATAGAAACATTAAAAAAGTGTTCTTGTTGAAAATTTTGAATGTGTCTGAATTACAAATTTTAAATCTTTAAGTATTGAAGTGTCACTTATCATCTTAGGTTAACTTTAGGCCTAGTGCATTTAATATCATAGTTTCATATATTGACATTATTTTTCAAATCTATTTTACTTACAAATTTCATATGGAATATTTTATTGAAACTAAATACGTGAAAAACACTAAAACACACACCATATTTACAGTATAGACATAAAAAAAAATTTAAATTAACAAAAATAAATTTAAAATATATAAAATTATTAAAAAAACTAAATAAAATATAAATAAAATATAACTCAAAATAATCTAATGATGAGACTTACAATTAGTAGGAATGAAAAGATGGTCATAATCTACTGAGGATTTGACTTGTCAAAATGTTTGTATTTATTTTGTGCACGTAAAGTTGTGGTTGTGTTGGCAAATTATGACACTTTGCTTGAAGGGAACCACCTTCGCCCAACACTCCTCATTTCTTTCCTATAACATTCGGGAATGTACATCAACCACAACTCAACTGCTTACTTCTTACCAATAATTGTACCGTCTTTCGCCAATCATGCATATATGCCCTCTTCCAAACTTGAATTAAAATAATAACCCTCAAAATTTATATTTCATCCCTAATTTTAAAAAAATTCAAAATATATATAAAAATACATAAATAATAATTTTAAAAAATAATTATTGACAAGAAATAATAATAATAATATATAAAATTTAAAAATATATTAAAATATATGAATATTTTCAAAAAGTATAATAAAAATTTTATATTTTATATTTTATATTAATATTAAACAATAATAAAAAAAACCCTCCCCTCACCCACTCTGCAGTAGAAAACCTGGATTTTATATACATTTTGTTTATTACTATTGTTCTCATCCTTCCTTTCGTTTATGTAAAAATAGAATATTAATAATGACAGGAAAAGAAAAATATATATAATACATAGATTTTAAGTGAAAATTCTTTGGAAAAAAATCACAGACAGAGGAGAAGAAAATTTACTATGTAGAATTCGAATTATTACAAAGAGTATAGATTATGTCTATTTATAGGTTTAGAAAAATTTATTTTAATCAACATCTAATAAAAGTAATACAGTATGGTTGAAATATCTTATTCAAATTAATATCAAACAATAAACTTTTATACGAATTTTCTTGTGCAGCTTGTATCGTACCGCGGGGCCTCGGCCATCGCCTTCGTGAATTCTCCTATATTATCACTCAAATTTTATTTTAATAAGAATTGGGGTAACAACTAACAGTAGGTAGAATTGTCTTCAACATTTTCACAATGTAGTAAACTCAAAGCAGATTGACAAAATTGTTTACCCCTTGAAATTAAGTAAACAAAAATCAAAGAAGCGATCAAAACACTATGAGACTCTAAAAAATGTGAACACTTCAAGTGCTTTTTTTATTCAACTTCTCCATTTCGATTTTCTCTAGCTCTACAGTTGGTGCTCATTAATTACAATAAAGGCACAAAACTTATTTCTTTACAGAACAACCATTACTTGGCTCAACCTTATTGTTTACACAG
The DNA here is from genome assembly GCA_025698465.1 of Gossypium longicalyx. NCBI lineage: Eukaryota > Viridiplantae > Streptophyta > Magnoliopsida > Malvales > Malvaceae > Gossypium > Gossypium longicalyx. The sequence goes on along the minus strand of CM047000.1, from coordinate 83,952,433 downwards.
CAATAGCAAAGAGTTTCAACTTAGTTTCTATTTATTTTATTATTTTTAAATACTCACTGCACTAGAAAACCTGGGTTTTATATACAGCAGCAGAAGAGAGGGACGAGGGACGAGGGGAGGGTTTATTTATTTATTTATTTAATATAAAAGTTCAATTTATTATTATATTTTTGAAATTATTTAGCTATTTTTTATTTTATTGTTTTTTTAAATATTTAGATATTTTTATGTATTTCTTTGAATTTTTTAAAATTAAGATCAAATTGAAGTCTTTTGTAAATTTGGAGGGTTACTTGTTTTAAGTTATGACTAAATTGATATAATATCTAAAAGTTGAGGCCTAAATTTATTATTATACTAATTTTTAACTGCTACTTCACCCTACCCTTAGTGCAATTAATGAAAATAGACAAAAAAAAAAACAAAAAATCGATTAATTGAGTAACCAATTTAAAAAAAAAAAAACAATCATAGTTGGCTGATAAAAACAAGAAACAAATTCGTAGTTAGTGACTAAATTTTTTAAAAAAATATCATAATTGGTGACAAAAAAATGATCCGTAGTTGGGTGACCTGTGGTGTAGTTTACTATTTAATTTGCATAAGCTTAAATCGAATCGTCGTTCAATACTTGTATCGACTGATAAGGCGATAATGGGGAGAGAAGAAAGATTGTTTTGTTTCCTCGCTAGTTGGCTGATGCACCCAAATTTCAAGGATGTGGTGAAACAGTCATGCTCAGTAGATGATAGAGTTGTTGGGGATTTTCTGATTAAGGGACCTTTTTTCCAAAAATTCCTTTAGATCTACTCCGAATTCTTGAGGCAAAGGTGTCAATGGAAGAGATTAGACACTTACTTTTCAGTATGGCACCTTTAAAGGCACTTGGGATCAATGGTTTCCATGCGAAATTTTTTCAGGCGAACTGGGAAATAGTGGGAAGTGGTGTTTGTGAAATGGTACTCAGTGTGTTTATGGGTGGTAATTTGGATCCTTGCATCAATCTAACGCTTCTTGTTCTTATCCTTAAGAGTTGTTGATGTAGAGTTGATTAAGCAATACAGGCCAATTAGTTTGTGCACTGTCTTGTACAAGGTTATCACGAAAACTATTGTTATTCGCCTTCGGCAAGTGATGCAAACTCTTGTTAAGCAAAACCAATCTAGCTTCATACCGTCTCACAATATTTCAAATAATATTATAATTGTGCAGGAAGCTATTCATACAATGAAACACACGAAAAGAAAAAAGGGATGGATGGCAGTAAAACTGGATTTCTTAGAGGACACTTTGTATGAGGCGGAATTACCATCTCCTCTTATTCGTATAATCATGAGTTGCATATCTACTTCGCCAATGCAACTTCTTTAGAATGGGTCCATTACTGATTCCTTCAACCCATCGAGAGGGGTCAGGCAGCGAGATCCATTATCTCCTTATTTGTTCATTCTGGGAATGGAGTGTCTAGGACATCTAATTGAAGTTGCTTTGGAGGAGGGGAGTAGGGAACCTCTTTTTCTCTCTCGATGGGGACCATGTATCTCACATCTTTTCTTCGCAGATGATCTGGTTCTCTTTTGCAGAGCTAACAGGAAAAATGTAGAGTGCCTCCAAAAAGTTCTAATGACTTTCAGTCATTTTTCTAGACATCGGGCTAATCGCCAAATGACCCAGGTTTTTCTTCTCAAACAATGTTACAGAGGAAGAATCAACTAATTTATGTAACAGTCTTGAATTTACAAAGGTGAGGTATCTAGGTATGTATTTGGGCGTTCCCTTCTTTCACAATCGAGTTGGTATTGGGACATTTAAATTCATTTTTGATAAAGTTGCACTCGACTTAATTGATGGGAGGCACGAAAACTCTCTGGCGAGTCATCTAACATTGGTTAAGTCAATGTTACTTGCTATTCCAAGCTATTTCATGTCAATGACCAAAATTCCTAGCTTAGTTTGTACTGAGATTGAGAAATTGGCTCGTGGATTTTTATGGGGTTCAACATCTTCTGTGCAAAAGCCGTCACTTGTGAGTTGGGAGGATTGCTGCAAACCTCGGGCGTATAAGGGGCTAGGTATTCGGAGATTATAAGACCAAAATAAACTTTTTTCTCATGAAGTTGGGGTTTAAACTAGTTACTGGTACAAAGGAGTTGTGGGTTCAGGTTTTGGAAAATAAGTACAAAGTGCATGGATTACTGCCAATGCACATTCATTGCAGTAACTGCTATATATGGTGTTCCATAGCCAACATATGGAGTGAAGTCAAAAGGGTATATATTGGGTTGTTGGTGATGGTAGGCTAGTGAAATTCTGGAATGACGATTGGTTACGTGACTTGGGTATTCTACGACACTATTACATTGGTCATGAGGCCTTTCAAGACTCACTCTGTGTTTGTGATGTAGTGTTAGAAGGGGCATGGAATGTTCATTGGCTAGCTGCGATTCTTCCACAGGTGATTGTTGAGCGTATTTTGGCTTATATACCTCCATCGGCGAATGCAGGCTTGGATCACTTAAGTTGGAGATGGCTGTCAAGGGGTAAGTTCTCCATTTCGGAATCTATAAACATCTGTTTGCTGATAACGTATCAATTAGTGTTGTCAATGATGAAATGACATGGGAAGTTAAGGCATCGCAAAGGGTTCAGACCTTTCTCTGACTATTGGCATGTGGTAGACTTCTAACTAACGAGGAATGAATTAGGTGAAGTATGGCGATTTTTCCTTTCTGCGATCGTTGTGGTTTGGACATTGAATCTATATTGCATGTAATTAAGGGTTGTGTTTTCTCTAAAGTAATTTGGCAATCTATCATACCTAGACGGCTCTTGAATGATTCTTTACTTTACCTATTGTCCAATGGATTATTTGGAACATTAAGAATGAAGGTAAAATAGTATTCAAAAATAGTGAATGGCCTACCTTCTTTTCCATTGTATGTTGGTTTCTTTGGAAGAACCGAAATGCTTTCATTTTCATACAGACTAGTGGTAGTAGTCAGTCTCTGCTAGCATCTATGGAAGCTTGGACGAGACCTTTATTTGGTACAAGTGGGCCTCATAATTGGAGTACTACTTCGATGACTAAAGGTTGGTGGCAACTTCTACCTCATAGATGGATTAAGGTGAATACGGATGGTTCTGCGTCAAGTACTAGACCAAGGGCAGCCATAGGGGGAGTAGTGGGAGGACCAAATGGAGGATGGATGGGTGTTTTCAGATGGTAATAGGATTGCCCGATGTTTTTCAAGTTGAAGCTCAGACACTACTTGAGTGCTTAAAGTTAGCTTAGGCAAAAGGATACCACCAAGTGAAGATCGAGAGTGATAATGGTATGTTGATTTCCGTCGTACAAAATAAGTTAACAGTGAGCAACATTTACAGTGAAGTTCAACTTATACATGATTAATGATTGAAAGATTGGAATGTGACTTTCCGTCAGATTGTGAGGAATATTTTCTTTTATTCTCCTACTCTTCTTTTATTCATAGTGGAGGAATTGGCTTTTCTAATTTCTTATCTTTATCCCCTTTCCAAGTAATATCATCTAATGTCTTTGTTTGTCCCCTGTCCACCTCCAATTTTTTGTCTTTCTTTACTGCTGCTCAGTATTATGCAATGGCTGTACACAACACATGCTTAGGGCAAGATCGCAGTCCTATCAATTGTGTAAGATGGAGTTCTCTCCTATTCCATGCAGTGACAATCTTAAACAACGAAAGTATGTTGTTTTTCTTTTGTACTTTTCTTCAAATGGCCTGCAGATGCTTCTTAAACCTCTCAATGAGCTGAAGCAAACAGATGGCCGCCTTAATTTGACACAAGGGGTTCTGGAAGGGGTGTTCCTGTAATATATCGCATCATCCTTTTGCCCTTTTTGACTTTCTCACCCTTCACACCATGTATCTCTGTTTGACATGTACTGGGTTGGTAAAGAGCTTCTTTGGATGGATGCCATCTTCTCAGCACTTGCATTTGTGAGGCTTCTGGGATTAATTGGAAAATGGGCTCAAAGGAACCATCAAAAAAATAATTTTGACATAAGCAAATTGTAGACCTGTTTTACGTTATAAGGGAAGGAAAATAAAGAAACAACAGAAAAAAAGAATTAAATTACTCAAAAAGAAAAAGTACAAGGATTAGCTGTACAATTTGTATGAAATGATGATACCATTGGTTATATAATAATTTTTCAAAGTTCGATGACCAAAACTAATTTTAAACAAACATAAGTGACTAAACTTGTACTTCAGTTATAAATAACACAAATTATTCCATTTCTCCCTTCCTAACAAGTATAAGGTTAGGAAGTCCTTTTGACGAGTTCTAAAGTCATTTCTATGAGTTCTATATATTAATCATAGGTTATTCATGCGGTTGAAACCGCAACAAGGAAGGCTTCCTCAATCAAAGTTAGCTTTTCGAGAATCACCAGGTGACTCGATCCATAACATGACAATTCTGATAAAACCCTGAACAGTAGCTTTTATTGAAGCTACAAATAATTTCTATGTTACGAAGACTCCTCAATTTTCTAAATGTATTTGTCCCATGAGATATGGGTATGTATGAAAATATGATCAAAGAAAAACTTCAAAAAGATTAAACACACATACCTATATCAAAAGTCACACTCAAGTCTGATTAACATAAATATTTTTTATTGTGAACACAATATAATTGTCCTCCCATCAAATGGTATGAATGTTTTTCAAGTATCGGATCCACTATTTCAAACTTGCATAACCAAGAGGAGTCTTTTTTCTTCTGTAGGACTTGAAGACGCAAATAAACTTCCAGCAAACAGCTTAAAAATAATCGCATATATTTAGAAAACATGGCATCCCTAATACAATTTAAAGAAACCTGATACTCCTCTTAAAATAAACAGAGAAAAGAAATAATATATTAGGAGTGAGTAGGATATTCTCATCTAGCACTAAGACAACTTTCTGATGACAAGCCCTACCTCATTATAGGTCTATGGGAACCCTCAAACCGTCACGTGCAAGTTGTACATGGATTCCTTCCCTACATAGAGATTACATGGAAAATAGCATCTTATATCAGTTTCTTCCTTTTCCATTTTTATTATCTTTTTGAGGAACTCAGTAGACTACATAAAATTTGTAAAGCAATTGGAAACCGGAGTACCTCTCAGACCATTCCATAAGAAACTCATTGTCCTTGTGGTGATCGAACTCATGTGTCATTCCAATTAATAGAGCTCGTTTTGGACATATCCTCTTTATAGCCTCAAGAGTCTGCAAAAATAAGTGGATAGATATGAGTGACAGTGACAATTGAAAACTAAAATGAAGAAAAATAATAGGAAAATGTCGAACAAACCTGAGGTAAGCATAAGTGAACATTAAAAGATCCTTTCTGGTATGCAGAAAACAGAAGACATTACTTCAGAGAAGAATATACATAGCAAGCAAAGCAATATATCACTGAAAGGACAATAAAAAATCATTAAAGACAATAATTAATAGAGTGAATTCAGTAAGAAATCCATAAGCCGGCCATGATCAAACTAAGCTGAGGAAATTACACTTTAATGCACTAGATTGTACTCACTCTGTCTCATTCAAATTTTCACATTCTGACTTTTACTGGTCAATTTTTTTCAACTTTAACCTTTAATTATGTAAAATTTATTCTGGATACAAATTTGAAAAAAAATATTATAAAACCTTTCATTAAAGCAGTTTTTAAATATTTTTTGTTAAATTTAATCAATTAAAATATTTAAAGTAATTTAGGTCAAAATTTAAAATAATTTGCCTAAAAAATGTGAACTATGATATTCTTATTGGGACAGAGGGAGCATATAAAGATCTCAATCATCTTCTTGATTAGAGAGAAAAACACAAGAATTCTTCAAGGGTTAGGTTAAGGTAATATATATAGTTTATTCTCAAAATTTTGTTATATCAAACTATGTGATTGTTTTTTTATATTCATTTATAATATAGTTTTTTTTTATATCAAACCAGTGGTTAAAAATTAAGTTAATAACAATATTAGACAACATTACCATTTCACCATGCCCCCTTTCCCAACTCTTACAAATCAACAGACCATCATTGGTAACCCAGAAGTGAATCCAACCTCACTTGACATGTCAACTATATTAAATAATCATTTATGGTACCAAACTAGGATGTAAGAACGTAAGATGCACTGCAGCACAGAGATAGACAGATATAGGTTAAGATGCATTGCAGTACAGAGATATAGACAGATCTAAGTTATGTAAGAATCAGCATGAATAAAATTCTGTAAAAGATTTCTCTAGTTATAGTAGACCTAGACAATTCACCAACAAAATGCAGGCAGTCAACATTATAAAAAGGAAAGAATCAAGAGAGAAACATACCTTGTATAAACAATCCAATATCAAAAGATCCAATTGTCCAGCACCATTTTTGGAAATAACTGATCAAATACATTTTATGTCATAGTTTATTTACCATGAAAACTCAGATCAAAAGCAAATCATTCAGAAAAAAGGAAAAGTCTAGGAACACCAAAAACTTAGAAGTGAGAGAACATGTGCTTTGCTTTCACCAAGTCCCTCTTAACGTAAAAGATGACCAGAACACTCAGTAAAAGGATGATCTTTAAGCATCTTATCTTCATTTTTAGGTCAAGTCATAAAAAGGTTTCCTGTTTGTGAAACTTGCTGGAAAGTGGTCTCACTAAGAATACAACCTATTATCAGTAAAAGAAAGAGTAAAGAATTAAAAGCTTGAAAGATATACTGATGTGTGAAGCTAGCTTTACAGCAATCTATATATTTCCTTGATTATTAACACATGAAACAAAATCTAACATGCTTAAAATGCTAACATTTACAAGCTCATCAAGATGACAAAGTAGCAGATAGAAGTCTCATCCCTACGTTTAACATCACCAATAAAATGAAAATGTTTGAAGGCGTAAATGTATGTTAGCACACAAGAAAAGGAGAAAATGCAGCACCTACCATACTCCGTGTTTGAAGGAAAACGTGAAACATCAGATATATAAGCCACTTTACACTTTTCACCGAAAAGATAACCTAAACAGAGATAATCTTCTCCATGCATCACCTATATTGAAGGTACGATCAAGCACTTAGACATATGAATTAGAGATGGCAGAGATGTTATATTATCTAAGGAGACAGGGGACTGACTGGCAATGGAAAAAATTTCAGTCCTGATGCAACAAACGGTTTGTCATACTGCTCCTCTATTATCTTCCAGTCAAGCTGTGCCACCCGCCTTACTTCTTGGCCTTCTCTAAGTTTCTTCTGAACCAAATACGGAAATTTTGTGGCAATGCTGTTGGACAAAAACAAAGAAAACATCAGCCAAGGTTTGCTTGAGATAGGACAGCATAAAACGTAAGACATCCTTTCTACCATTTACAGCAGGTTTGGACAACCAGCTCCAATTCTAATGTCTTGAAACCTTACTTTTGACTTTGCTATTTAGAGCATATTATACAAATAACCTCTCATATTATACAAATATATGAACAACATATATATTGGTAATGTAACTGCATAACTGGAGATAGAAAAGTATTTATGCACAATAAAACCAAGAATAAAAATTCATATTATACCTATCCATTGAATGTCGAGTTAGGTAAATGGCGGTGGGATCAATATCGTTAGTAGGACTATGAGGTTGGATGGCACGAATATCATCCAAACCAAGAATTGCATCAGCATGTTCATGAGTCAAAACAATCTAGAGTTCACAAAAGGAAAATTAGTACTAGTTTGGAATTGCACTAGTCAATAAACTAAATATAAGATGGTCACTATGCTAAGCTTAAACTCACAGAATCTACACGAGGAATCTTGTGGAAAGTGAACCACCGAAGAACTTGTTCCCTAAATGTCTTGCCCACATCAATAATAATATAATTGCGTATACCATCGCTGGAACAATAATCTATAAGCAAAGATGTATTGCACCTGAAAGGATAAAAAAAAAAATCGAAGCTGGAAAACCTTAAATTTCTTTGAGAAACTATAACCAGAAATTATCACATAATGAAAGCACAGATGTGGAGAATCATTTGAACTTGTGAAAATGAACAAGATTGTTAATTATATTCCTAAATTGCATTGCAAAAATATTTTATTTTTACATTAAGATTTCTTCAATTAACAGAATCTATTGTAAAATGCATTTTTATCCAAGAAATTACAGTATTAAAATATTTTTATATCAGTTATTATAGTACTTGAATTATCAATATTTTTCTCATTGTCAATAAAATTACTTTTTCACGTTAATTGTGAGGATTTGTGCAGGAATTGGGTATAATAAACAAATGACAGATAATCAATACCAAACTTAAACTAAGTTATTTTCTTTTACTACTAAATTAACAGCAACAAGTTACCAACGATATTTCATAAATTATATAAAAAATATCAAGACAATGTTGATATCACACAAGAATGACTAGTGAACAAAATGCACGGAAAAGTTTAGATCTGCAGTATAGAAGAAATTGTATGCACAATTAAATTTTAGGGAAAAAGTAAATGGGAAAGGAGACCTGTAATTAGGGTTACGATCGGGGGGGATGGAGAGGGATTGGGAGCAGACTTGACAGGGAGGATCAGAGGGCTGAATCAAGCACATAGCGTTTGGGACGGCACTGGAGCAGCCGGTTCCAAGAAAGATCAGAGCCGATCCATCACCACTGCGACCACCGTTTCCGACGGCACCCTCAAGAGCTCCATTTTGGAGCGGGTTTTGATTTTCCATTATTATTATTATTATTGGAAATTTGAGGTGCAGAAAAGAGAGGATGAATGGGAAAGAAGAAGGAAGGAAATTTACCAAAGGTGGAGGGCATTTATAGGGAATAATCCGTCCGAAAATTTTAACGGCTCCTGCCCTTTTACTTTTTTGCCACGTGACAGTTGTTCAAAACTTTTTAGGGTAAACTGACTAGTTGATCACCCAGCTTTTAAGATGCTTTCATTTTGGTCACCTATATGAAATCCTTGCAATTTGGTCACCTAACATTTAGGGCGCTTTCTTTTTAGTCACCTAAGCGTTAAGTATATATACATGTCATATCATGTTTATACTTTCATTTTAGTCATCCGGCTTTTAAGTCGCTTTCATTTCGGTCACCCAAAAAAATCTTTGTAAAATATTGATTGGATTAAAAAATCAAATATTAAAGTTAAAAAAATAGTAAAAACTAAAATAATAAACAAAAAATTTCAAATTGTACTTGTCTATCTTATTGCCAAAAATTCTAAATTTGAATTTTAAAATATAAAATTTTAAATATTAATATTTAAAATTTATCAATGAAAATTATTATCTTTAATAGTTTTTCATGAAACCAAATTTCTTTTAATTATGTGATATTGAATCTTTCATGCTAAGCTAAAAGTAAAGAAAAATTATTGCAATTAATTAATTTTATCTTCTATTTCAAACAAAACTCGTAAATTTTTTCATAACTTCTTTTATCAAATGAACAACATGCAATTAATTCAAGTATCTTTTCATTTATTTTTAGCTTAGCATAGAAGGTTTGAGATTATATAATCCATAAAATTTAACATTATGTTTGGTTGGCTATAATAGTAATGCATTATAGCCTAATTCAGTGGGCCTATTACCAAAACATTGTTTGGTTGCCTGTAATAAGCTATTACAGTCATATTCCATTACGGGATTATTCAGCTAAAAATGTATCATACCATTCAGTACTCTCCGCACTAAATGGTGATTCAGGCTTCTCTTTTTTTATGCTTCCTCCCCAACTTCATCTCTTCTACACTTAATTTAAAAAAAATAAAATTAATCACATTTCCTCCCAACCTATTTCGCACACCAAAAATCTTTTTCTCTTCAAAATTGGAAATTCCTAATAGCTTAATCCACTGAAAAAAGAAGTGAATCATTTTTTGGATCATCTCGTAGGATTCAAGATCTGGTAAGTTTTAATTGAGACCTAAATTTCAAATCCCCTAAATTTGTACAGGTTGTTATAATGTGTAGATCTAATCTCCTAATTCTTAGTTTATTTGATACTTTTTTTTTTATCAAATTGTAAGCCTTTTGCATTAATATGAATATTTTATTTTTCAATGTATCTAACTTAGATAATGGCTGAAAGAATTGCATACAACTCTATTTTCAAAACTCCATTCCCATTATCTTTTAATAGAACAGGTTTCATCTTTGTTTCTCTTGATTAGGTGTCAAAATATTGTTCCTTTATGTTCCTAAAGATCCTGTGATTGTTGAAACAGAGGAAGAAATAGAGTTAAAGAATGAAGTACAAAGAACAGTGATGAAGATTCTTGAAGATAAGGACTATGTATTTTGAGATAAACAATTATGCATATATATCAAGGTATGAATTAATCAACTGAATTCAAATAAAATTCAAGGATTTATAAGTTGATCGATTAATGTTCAACTATGAACCATCTAATTCATTAGTAAAACAACAACAAAAAATGTATAGAAATGAAACCTAGTCCTTACTCACAATCAATGCTACATATCAGGCTTTCTATTCTTTAACCATTACTACAATTTCATCCTTTTATAGCTACAATGACAAGTCCAATATATATATATATATATATAAAAAACTCAACTCAATTGATGGACCTTTGATCAGAAATTGATCAAAAGGTGCCTTCAATTGATTACAACTTTGCAGTGAAGTCTTCATCTCTTAAGAAGGCACCTTTCATTTGTATGTAGGACCAAAGGCAATGTTATGGACCAAAACAGAAATCTAGGACATTTAAGAAGTTAAGTAAAATGGTACGTTAACTCTCGTAATTAAATCTTGACTTTATTTGATTCGCTCTTTTTACTTTTTGGATCATTTATCAACCTTACAGAAATGTTTTTGGATTTGATTAATGAGATTTGATCACTTGATTTGGAACTTGAACTCTTTCCAGAATTTGATTTTTTTTTTCCATTGTGTTGTGTTTTCAAGGTAAGATTTCATTTTTCATGTCGAATGTAAATGTATCAATCATTTGGTTTTCTCATGGGACCCTGTTTTAGTATTCAATTTGTTTTCCCAACACTTGTTCAACTCAATTTGATTCTCATGTTTAACACATAAAATTTCAGAAATTTCTACTCTTTACCGTCTCGAGAATAGATTATATTCTTTGGAATAAAACTCATGCCTAGAATACTTATTTCTTCACCCATTGATGTTGACATTTTGGGCATGTTGCAAGCCTGCAGATTGTTTGTACAACTCCATTTCTTCATTCTTGTGTAAGCAAATTTTTGGTACTGCTGGTACAAAAGCAAAAGAAAAAAATGAAAAAAACCAAAGGGTTATTGAGTACTTTTTAGTATTGATGTTTATTGAATTCTTTTCTGTAACGACTCGATAGTCAGGGATGTTGGAAATTGTATTTTCGAGACTCCATTTTTATAAACCGGATCCATAAATATTTTTATTAAATATTTACGATGCTAGTTTAGTAGTGAATTAATTTTTGGATTAGTAAATTTCGTGAAATTCGGAGTTATTAAGGTACAGAGACTAAATCGCATGTGAGTTAAAAGTTAGTTTATAGGTTGAAATAAATAGGAGGGACTAAATTAGAAAATATACCATTAATAAAATGTTGAGTGGTGGCCGGTCATGGTTTATTGAAATTGTATGTGTATATTATATATGACATATAACTTTAATATAATAATTAATAAGATAAAAATCTAATGTATGTATATGTATATGTATATATTATATAATAGTAATAAATAATAAAACCATCACATGCAAAAATTAAGAAAGAAAAGAAAAAGTGAGACGAACGGCCTAGGAAATTTTGGAGTTGAGACGGCCTAGGAAATTTTGGAGTTGAAACTTAAAATTGGTTAGTTCAATTTAGTTCTGTAATTGTAATTTTTATATTTTTAGAATTCCAGTACTTAGGGTTACTTGACTCATGTTGTAATTTTTAGTATTCTTCAATATTTTAGATGTTGTTATTATTGAATAGTTTAAATATTAGGGATTAAATAGATAGATTTTTAAGTTAGAAGTAGAAAAGAACTAAATTGTGGAATTAATTGTTGATTTTGATTGGGACTAAATCGAGAAAAATTTAAAATTAAGGGGTCAAATTGAAAAAGAGGAAGCAAAGTTTAGTTTAGAGTGAAATTAGTATAAAAATATAAAATTAAATGTGAAGGTCAAAAACTAGTCTCAGTTTAGGGACTAAATTGAAGAATAAGAAAAATATAGTGTAAAAATTAAAATTTAATGTGAAATTGAATTGTGTAATATTAATGTATTTTAATTGTTTTATTCCGTAACTAACGTCATACCAGAATCCTCGAGTAAAAAGGGAAAGAATAAAATCGACATCGAATAGCTCAGAATTCACAGTTTGTGTTTCTATAATCCAAGCTAAGTTATAAATTATTGCATTTTGAATTGTTGCATATGGTAAACATTTGAGGTGAATACTTTTGTACTTTGAAATTGAATTGAATTCATAGTCGATTAAAATCGATTGATTTGGTATATTATGAATTTATTGAATATATGAAGATTGAATTGAATATGTGTTTATATGTGATAATGTGCATATATGATAATTGGACCTTGGATATATTTGAAAGTGAAATGGAACCCTATTAATTGTTTCGGGTTAAGTCGGATATAGATGTCATGCCATAGGACAGGAAGAGTTCAAGGATTTCTTCGACCTCGAGTCGATGAGGCACTAGGTGTCAATTTATATAGCGCTGGGCGCAGTTATTACTTCGGATTTGTCAGATGAGGCATGGGTGCCAAACTGGTGTGTTAGTTGGATCCATGTACAGATTGAGTCTGAGTCGTGTTAATAGGGGAAAATAAATTAATAATTTATGTGATTGATATTGAAATTGCAAAGATAAGAAATGATTATGAGATGAGAAAATATTAAAATGACAACCGTTCGAGTCCTAGTCGTGTTAATAGGGGAAAATAAATTAATAATTTATGTGATTGATATTGAAATTGCAAAGATGAGAAATGATTATGAGATGAGAAATGAAATATAAAATGATGAAATGAGATGTAAAACCTAAAATGAATTCAAGTATTCACTAAAGAGGTGAATCATGCCATTGCATGGTTTGAAGTATTCAGATGCTATATGAAATGTCATTGATATATATATTTGAACATGTAGAATTTAGTGTATGTAATAAAGAATGAGAAATTTTGTATTATTGATTGAAACATAAGTGCATAACATTTATTGAGATATTTTCACATTTTGATTACTCATATTAAGTTAAATTATTCAGATTATAGAAATACCACTGAGTTATATCAGCGTGCGATTTTGTTTTCTGTGCCCAGGCTAGGTACTTTCCAACTTATCGCCAACTCAGCATCTAACAACGAATCTCGAGCCCAAGTGTGGTGATGTTATATTTTGTAATAGCATGTACCTAGGAGGTCATTTGGTTGTGATGAAATTTTAGATTTCAAGTGAATTGATGTTTATATGTATATATGGTTGTGGTTGAAGTTAGGTTGTGGTATGTGTTTTTAGTTTTAAAGCTTGATATCCTAAGTAGCAAGATGTTAGTTCAATATTGGCATTGGTATGGATGAAAGTCTTAAATGGTTGATGCATTGTTGAAATGTTTGAATATATAAAATGAGGTACCAATGAGGGTACATTGGTTAGGCATATTAGGTGATGGGTTTGGTATATTTTGAGCATGTTTAATTGTGTTTTGAGTAGGTTAAATGATTGCTAATTGAGTTGCTTAGTGCTCAAGTAAGTAGGAAATGATAAAGTCGAGTTTTAAGGTACATTTAGGTACACACGGTTTGCCACACGGCTGTATGTCACACACAAGCAACACACACAGGTGTGTTGGAAAATAGTATAGGTGTAGTTTTCACACGGGCTGACACACGACCGTGTGACCCAAGTTAATGAGTTACACGGGCTGAAACATGGGTTGGGACACTGTCGTGTGTCTCAAATTAGTGAGTTACACAAGCAAGGACACGGGCTGCGATACAGCCGTGTGTCCCAACTTCAAGAGTCACACGACCTGGGGCATTCCAAATGGTCTGGCCACACGACTGTGTGTTCCATGTTTTAGGAATTTTCAGAAATTGTCCTAAACTTTCAAAACTATTCCAAATTAGTCCCAGCCTATTTTTGAACTATTTTTAGGGTCCACTAGACTCGAAATAGGGATTGTAAGAGTAACTTTTACTTTGAATTGAAATGAATTAACAAACTTAAATTAAGTACATTCTAATAACATCGTTGAAGATGAAAAAAATAGTCGGAGTATGGACCAATACTCTGATGCTAATAATTGGAATAGTCTAGTTATGAATCCAACTTTTAGCTTTTAAGAAGGGATAAATAGTGATAAGAGTGTAGACAATGGAAGACCAAGTTTAGCATTGCATAGCATGATTTGTTATTTGATTTTATAAGAGTCTAGTATGAAATTATTAGTTTGACGTGACCTGCCTCTGTATATTATAATGTTAATGGCTAGCTTACATGTTTAATTATGATTGATTATTTGTTTTGATTTGTTAGTAATGCCCCTTAAACCAATGACGGAAAGGGGTTAGGGCGTTACAGTTTCTTCCTATGTTCATAGTCTTGTTCTAAGTACATTCTCGTTGTAAAATCTTTATTGTCATTTGGTTTGAATTAGTAGATAAAGAGATACTCAAAAGGGTCATTTTGTTTGAATAAATTGGTTTTAGTCATTGATAGCAAGTTAAGTTTGTGCTTTTAATGTATTTATTTTTAGCTAATATTTTAATAAAATGGTACTAAACTCGTGTCTTTCTTATTAAGGATGAAATTGGAATACCGAAATTCAAAATAAAACAAAATGGGCTAAATTGGAACGAAAAAGAAAAGAGGACGGTCACATCGAAGAATTGAAGAATTGGTAGTTGACTAGTTAAAATCATATTTTTATTTTGAAATTGTCAAAATTCTATGAATAGTATGAATCTGATTTTTAGTTGATATTTTTTAGGAAAAAATCTTGCTAAATTTAGCATGACAAATGTGTATAAATACTTAATGTTGGTGGCCTTTTAAAACGAATTAGAATGCACTTAGAAATTGAATGAAATTTATTCCTTTCTTTTCTTTCAACGTCAAAGTTAAGTGCAGTCATTCTGTCATTCCTTTTCCATTTCTTTATTTTAGTTAAATTGCTTCTTAAGTCCCTCCCCCTTTCTACTTTCCACCATTTCCATTTAAAATCATTTCCATACACCAACAAGCATGATTAATCTCATGCTTATCTAATTTCTTTTTACCTTTAGCCCAATTAAACGACCCACGCGATTAAGGCCATTGATTTGAGTTGGGCTTTCAAAACACAAGGCTGTCGAGGACTTGAATTGTGAATTTGTGTATCGCGGTTAGATAATCAGTAAGAGTTGATTTGTAGGTCGTACCAGAATCAACTACACAAGGAAGAATTGGTGGTTGGGACGTTCTTGATCGCTATAATCAACTTATCACTTGGAAGGGAAAATCCATTTTTCAAAGATCGATTCAAGTTAGGAGTGTATCGAGGCAGAGGCTAAGCTTTAATATATTTAATTCAGTAGTTTATTTTATTTCACTTATTTTTTTTTTGCGATCATAATTCTATTTTCACTTTACTTTATATTTTTTTATATTATTATATTTATCAACTAAACCCCCCTTTTTATTTATTTTTTAGCTTTGCAACGCAGGTCATGGGCACTACTGTTGCCGTGATAATAATTCTAGTTGCTAGAAAAAGCGAAATCAAATAACCAATCCCTATGGGTTCGACCCTACTACCCCATACTGCTATTTAGTATTATTTTATTGTAGGAATTTATATTTGGTGGCTCGGTACCCATCAAATTTCAGCACCGTTACCAAGGATTGGAAATATTTTTTTTCTAATTTTCGTTTGTTTTCCTTATGATCAGGTCAAACCAGGAACCTTAGAATATAAACCAGAAATCAAGAAATTAGATCGAACGCTACACAAAGAAGCTACTTGACTCAGAAAACAACCATAAGTGAGAAAGGACGAATACGAAACATTATCTTACACAGAAGCAGTAGACGATACATTTAGTGAACCTGAATAAATGACAAATCAAACCATTCGACAATTTGATACGGCACCGGATGAGCAACAACTGTTGTGCATAACTTATCCAACGGGAGTAACACCATTTGAATTAAAGTTGGGCTTAATTCATTTATTTCTCACTTTCTGTGGTTTGAAAAACAAGAAATACCACACTCATCTTAAGGAATTCCACTTGGTTTGCTTAAGCATGAAACTACAGGAAGTAACTGAGGATCAAATTAAACTTCGAGCTTTTCCTTTTTCATTAGCCGACTCTGCTAGAGAATGACTAATTTATCTACCTCCTAGTTCAGTTAATACATGGTCTGATATGTCTCGTTTATTTCTTAACAGATTTTTTCCAGTAGCTCAGGCAGTTGAATTAAAAAGAGGCATTATAAGAATTCGACAAAAGGAGACTAAATCGCTCTATGATTACTGGGAGCGATACACAAAGTTGTGTGCAAGTTGTCCACAACATGGTCAGACTGAACAATCGCTTATGCAATATTTCTATGAGGGGTTACTCCCAATGGAAATGAAGATGATAGATGTTGTTAGTAGAGGGGCACTTGTAAATATGATGCCTCAAAGAATAAGTAAGTTAATTTTGACGATGACTGCGAATTCTTAACAATTTTGACCAACTACAAAACCCACAAGAAAGGTTCATAAGCTAAGTACTCTATCCTTAGAAGAAAAAATTGGTAAGCTCACTAATGTTGCTTAAATTTGCTTGCAGTAAAATCGAACCCAGCTCGGTTGTGTGAGATTTGTACCATGTCTGATTATCCAACAGACTCGTGTCTAATTTTACACGATGACACAACAACACAAGTAGATCCCATTGGGAACTTCCTAATCCCACCTCTAAGGAGTTATGATCCACCTTCGAATACTTGTAATGTAGTGTGAAGAGACCACCCAAATCTAAGTTATGGATCGAACCCTCAATACAATCAACCATATCAGCCAAGGCCGTAATACCCCCTACCAGTATTCGTTGCCGGAATAGGGTACGAGGCATTTCCAGAGTTTACGAATTAATTAATATTTTTTTACTCAATATATCCCCTTTATAGATATCTAACCTTCCCAGCAAATTTTAAACCGAGACCAATCCACATCAACCAGTCCAATTCAACATATTTTCAAGATAAATTCATGCATATTTATAAGATAACCTCATCACATAGGAAAACCAAGATTTGTTATCCATACCAATGGCTGACCTTACATTCATTTTATATTAACATTTATTTTATTAGCTTATACATGCCATTGATTTCCAAAATAAAGTTTCTTTATATACCAAAATCTTGAGGTTGATAGTGTGATGTATCTCCGACCGAATCCGACCTCCGAGCTCTTGACACTACAAAACAGGGGAAAAGGAAACAGGGTAAGCACTTTGTGCTTAGTAAGCCCATGTAACAAGAATTATACTTACTTAATATTTTCAATACAATGCAATATTCATATATCCATTCAATGCATTATTACCCTAACATGCACAACTCAACATTCAAGTTAGTCCAATAATTTTCATGTGTCAATAATATATATACCATGATTGATGAACTCATCAATACCATGATTATCATTCCCTTATTATTTTTCCATATTTATCCCGTTGAATTTCTTGGAATTTTTGATGGATTTTCAAAGGTACACTTTTAGTGTACATTTCCAGGTCCGTCAATTCATATTCATGTGCACACATTTCCATTTCAGAGAGCACGCTCCTGCGAACCTCATCCTTACAGCGGGATTACCAGTCCAGGCTAAATCCCCTGTAATATAAACTCATAGAGTATTGTCGGGATTACCAGTCCAGGCTAAATCCTCTGCAATGACATTTACTCTAATGAGCTTGGATCTGAATTACCAGTCCAGGCTAAATTCAGACCCTAATTCGGATTACCCGTCTGGGTTAAATCCATTTTCCACAGATTCTTCGGGAGGGCTATATTAAGATAGGATCACCCGTCCGAGCTAGATCCTTTTTACCGTCAATTCCTTTTTAGAGATCCATCGAATTTTCCTTTCATTCAACCGGAATTTATTCCCCTTTTTATCAAATATATCAATGTTTCATCAATTATCATACAATGAACTTTCAAATCATATTCACATCAACAACATACAATCTCAAGCATTTAAGAATATAATTCAAGTTACACGAACTTACCTCGATACTTGTTCGTTTATAAAAATCTACTAATCCCGAACTTTTTCTTTTCCTCGATCTAGCTTCGTATTTGAATCTTCTGGATCTAAATAAATAAATTTAATTATCAATTTAATACATTTCATGTTCATATGCAACATTCTCTATAATTTCATTATTATTTATAGTTCATTCAAAGCTGTCTACTTGAGTCATAGTTACTAAATTATTTTTATCTTGAGCTAAAGAACTCCAAATTAGGATCCAATAATTTTCCCTGAAACTAGAATCACATATCTTATTACCATAAAAGTTTCAAAAAATTTTATTTAGCCAATAAGTACAGTTTATTCTTTAAAGTCACCCCTGTTCTGCTGTCTAACAGTTCTGACCCTTCTTCACTAAAAATTAATTATCTCTTCATACAGGATTCATTTGATGTTTCTGTTTGTTTTTATTGAAAATAGACTCATTCAATATTCTAAACATATAAATTTAAGCTCATAATTATTTTTATTAAATTTTTTATGATTTTTCAAAGTCAGAACAGGGGAACCCGAATCCATTCTGACATTGTCTCACAAAATTCATTATATCTCATGATTTACAAATTCATTGCTTACACTGTTTCTTCTATGAGAAACTAGACTCAATAAGATTTAATTTCATATTTTGTTAATCTTATAATTCGATTTCTACAATTTATGGTGATTTTTCAAAATTAGTCTACTGCTGCTGTCCAAAACTGTTTTAGTACAAGCTATTTATTACCATTTTTCCCCTAAGCTTTTAATAAATAATAATTTCGTCCCTACTCAATTAGCCTCTCAATTGAGCTGATTTTTCTCAATTAACACTTTATTCTATCACTTTAAACTACTTTATAACCTTTAGGAATCAAAATTTTAGCAATAAACTTTAATTCCAAACATTTTCACAATTAGGTCCTAATAAACAAATTAAAGCTTTAATTTCATTCTATTTCATCATAAACCATGGTGACTTTCAATTTCATCCATGAAATCAAAAACTAATGAATTTAATAGTAGGACCTAGTTGTAAAAGTCTTAGAAACACAAAAATTATAAGAAATAGGCAAGGATTAACTCACTTGGTGCAAAAATTATGAAATATCAGGTTAGAAAACCCTCCTATGGAATTTTTGGCTGATGAGAATGAAGAAAAATGAAGAGATTTCTAGATATTCTAAATTAGTCCTACTTTTATTTAGTAAATTTTGTTTTTTTCCCATTTTGCCCTTGTTTCAATAATTCTCCTGATTTTTCTCAGCTTACGCCGCCCAAAATATCTCATTTGGGCTTATTTTCTCTGTAGGTCCCTCCTCATTTGACAATTGAGCTATTTAATCCTTCTAGTAACTTTTACACCTTTTTTTAATTTAGTTCTTTTTATTTAATTACCTACCCAAACGTTAAAATTTTCTAACGAAATTTTAATACCACATTACTAACATTTTATAAATATTTATAAAAATATTTCCTACTCAGTTTTACGAGATCAAGGTCTCGATACCTTGTTTTTACCTAATTCCTTCAATAATTCCTTTTTTTAACTAACCACTAAATCGGTAAAATTTTTCTATCGATATTTTAATACGATTTTCCTATAATATAAATATTCATGCAAAAATAATAAAATAAATTTCTCTTTAAATCGGATTTGTGGTTACGAAACCACTATTCCGATAACCTTGAATTTAGGCTATTACAACTCTCCCCCCTTTTTAAGGATTTTCGTCCTCGAAAATCTTACCACTAAAGAGGTTTGGGTATTGTTTCCTCATTGTCTCCTCCGGTTCCCATGTCGCTTCCCCAATCCCGTGCTTTTGCCACAATACTTTCACCAATTTTATTTTTTTATTTCTAAGCTCTTTTGTTTCTCGTGCCAATATCTTGACCGGTTCTTCACTGTAAGTCATATCCAGTTGAATCTCCACTTCTGTCGGAGAAATAACATGTGAATGATCTAACTGATATCGTCGTAGCATAGACACATGAAAAACATTATGGATTCTATCAAGTTCCAGTGGTAATGCCAATCGATAAGCGATCGGTCCAATTCTTTCTTTGATCTCATATGGCCCGATAAATCTTGGACTCCATTTACCCTTTCGACCGAATCTGAGAACTTTCTTTCAAGGAGACACTTTCAACAATACCTTGTCACCGACCTGAAATTCAATCTCTTTTCATTTAAGATCGGCATATGATTTTTGACGATCGGAAGCTGCTTTTAAACTATCCCGAATAACCTTTACTTTTTCTTCTGTTTCTCGGATCAAATTAACCCTATGTATCTTCTTTTCACTGAGCTCTGTCCAATATAACGGTGTTCTACATTTTCTACCATACAAAGCTTCATACGGAGCCATTTTAATACTGGACTGATAACTGTTATTGTAAGCAAATTCAATCAAAGGTAGGTACCTCTCCCAATTACCTTCAAACTCTAGTATACAACATCGGAGCATATCTTCCAATACTTGAATTACATGCTCAGATTGGCCATCTGTCTGAGGATGAAATGCAGTGCTGAAATACAACTGAGTACCCAAGGCTTCTTGCAATTTGTCCCAGAAACGAGACGTAAATCTAGGATCTCTATCCGATATAATAGAAACAGGCACTCCATGTAGCCTGACAATCTCAGATATGTATAGTTCAGCCAATTTATCTAAAGAATAATCCATACGTACTAGAATAAAGTGCGCTGACTTTTTCAATCGGTCAACAATCACCCAAATAGCATCTTTTTTTTCCTCGGAGACAACGGTAACCCCTATACAAAATTCATAATGATTCTTTCCCATTTTCATTCCGGTATAGTAATTGGCTAAAGTAACCCCGAAGGTACCTGATGTTTAACCTTAACTTGCTGACATATTAAACACCTTGATACAAACTTAGAGATATCACGTTTCATTCCCGACCACTAGTACATCTTTTTCAGATCATTATACATTTTATTACTCCCCGGATGTATAGACATAGTACCTGTGTGAGCCTCGCGTAGAATCTTCTGTATGAGCTCTGAGTTCTGAGGTATACATACTCTACCTCTGAATAATAAACAACCATCAGAATCGATCTGAAATTCAGAATCAGTACCTGACTCACACTGTGCCGTTTAACCTGTAACTTCTCATCATTCTTCTGAGCTTCACATATTTGATGTAGAAATATCGGTTTAGCTCTCAATTCAGCTAGGATTGAACCATCATCAGTCAAT
This sequence comes from Gossypium longicalyx, assembly GCA_025698465.1. Classification (NCBI taxonomy): domain Eukaryota; kingdom Viridiplantae; phylum Streptophyta; class Magnoliopsida; order Malvales; family Malvaceae; genus Gossypium; species Gossypium longicalyx. The sequence goes on along the minus strand of CM047000.1, from coordinate 83,930,872 downwards.
GATAACTGTGTATTCATAGCTCGTAAAGCAAACAAAGATTTTCGGCTCAAAGCATCAGCTACAACATTAGCCTTACTCGGATGGTAATCAATAATCAAATCATAGTCCTTTATTAGTTCAAGCCACTTGCGCTGTCTCAAATTCAAATCTTTCTGTGTCATCAAATATTTCAAGATTTTATGATCAGTATAAATATGACATTTCTCACCGTACAAGTAATGCCGCCATATCTTCAAATAAAAATACAATAGCGAAATAATTCAAGATCATGTACTGGGTAATTTCTTTCATGTGGTTTAAGTTGTCTTGAAGCATAGGCTATTACTTTACCTTCTTGCATCAAGACACAACATAAACCATTTAATTAGGCATCACTGTAAATAACAAATTCCTTACCTGGTTCAGGCTGCACTAATACAAGTGCTTTTGTTAGTAAATCTTTCGATTGGTTGAAACTCTGCTGACATTCATCAGTCCACTCGAACTTTACATCTTTCTGCAATAATCGAGTCATCGGAGAAGCTATCATAGAGAATCCCTGTACAAATCTTTGATAATAACCAGCTAAACCCAAGAAACTACTAACTTCAGATACATTCTTCGGTGGATTCCAATTGACAATAGCTGAGATTTTACTTGGATCTACCCTGATGCCTTCGGCGGATACAATATGTCCAAGAAAACCTACTTTTCAAAGCCAAAATTCACATTTACTAAATTTAGCATATAACTACTTCTCTCGTAGAATTTGCAACACAATTCTCAAATGTTCTGCGTGTTCTTCTTCATCCCGAGAATAAACCAAAATATCATCAATGAATACTACCACAAATCTGTCTAAATACGGTCTGAATATTCAGTTCATCAAATCCATGAATATTGCAGGTGCATTAGTTAACCCAAACGGCATGACCAGAAACTCATAATGCTCGTACTTGGTTCTGAAGGCTGTTTTTGGCACATCTGACTCCTTTACCCGTAACTGATAATAACCTGATCGAAGATCAATCTTTGAAAACACTGTAGCACCTTTCAGCTGATCAAATAAATCATAAATCCGAGGTAATGGGTACTTATTCTTTATGGTTACTTTATTAAGCTGCCGGTAGCCGATACACAGTCTTAAAGATCCGTCCTTCTTTTTCACAAACAGAACCGGAGCACCCCAAGGTGAATGACTCGATCGGACAAAACCCCTGTCAACAAGTTCTTGCAACTATGTCTTTAACTCTTTTAATTCTGTAGGAGCCATCCGATACGGAGCTATGAAAATCAGAGTAGTTCCCTGAATCAAATCTATAGAAAATTCCACTTCTCTTTCTGGTGGCAACCCTGGTAATTCCTCTGGAAACACATCGAAAAATTTGCATACCACTGGCACGGCATGTATCTTTGACTCAGATACCTTGGTGTCGAGTACATAAGCCAAGTAATCATTATACCTTTTTTTGAGATACCTATGTGCTGTCATTACTGAAATCACATCAGATAACCCCTCTGTTTGGTCAGATTTAACCAGGAGCAACTCACCATTCTGACATTTTAGCACAATATGTTTCTGTCTACAAATTACTACTACATCATGCTGAGTTAACTAATCCATGCCCAATATCGTATCAAATTCATCAAATGGTAGTAACATCAAATCAGACAGGAAACAATAACCTCTTACCATCAGTGGACAATTTTTACAAATTTTATCCACCAAAACAGATTGGCCTAGGGGGTTTGAGACTTTAACCACAAATTCAATAGGTACAATAGATAAATCTTTAACACATGCAAGCTTTATACATATATATGAATGCGTAGAACCGGGATCAATTAATGCAGTAATATCAGTGTCAAGTAAAGAAAATGTACCAATAATAATATCGGGTGCTGAGGCATCTTCTCTGGCACGAATGGCATATGTCCTAGCAGGTACTCGTGCCTCAGACCTGCCTGCAGTATCTTTTGTAGCTCCTCGGCTACCACTGACATTACTGGATGGTCGAGATGGTCTACCCCTCGAAACTGGATTACTCGGCTTCGATATCTGTTCAGCAAAATGAGCTTTATTACAATACTGGCATCTCGACTTAGGGGTACCAACACTGCCAACACTGGTCACTGATGGAGTGGAAGGTCTTGGATTAGTGCGTTGAAAACCTCACTCTCTACTCGAATACCCAGTGGTTGAGGTAGAACGATCCTGGTACTTCTTCAATTTCTTTGGAGCAGAAAACTGGGATTTTTCCATTGGTCTTTTACTAAAAATTCGAGCTTCCCTCTCAGCCTGTTTCTTCTCTTTGCTCAATTCTTCTACTTTATAAGCTCTCTCTGCCAATGTAGCAAACTCTCGAATTTCAAGAATTCCGATCAGTAGCTTGATATCTTCATTCAACCCTTCTTCGAATCGTTTGCACATTTCAGCTTCTGATTGTACCCATTCTCGAGTATATTTACTCAAACGAACAAGTTCTCTTTCATACTCAGATACCGATCTATTGCCCTGTTTCAGCTCAAGAAATTTTTTTCTTTTATGATCAAAGAACCTCTGGCTGATATATTTCTTTTTAAATTCGTTCTGAAAGAACTGCCATGTAATTTCTTCTTTCGGAACAACTGAAGCTTTAGTATTCCACCGATGATAAGCTGTGTCTTTTAACAATGAGACGGCACATTTCAGTCATTCTTCTGCTATGCAAGATAATTCCTCCAAAACTCGAATAGTATTCTCTAACCAGAATTTAGCCCGTTCAGAATCATCATCAACTGCTACCCGGAATTTTTCGGCCCCATATTTTTGAATTTTATCTACTAGAGCTTCCTCTTTTCTGACAGATTCAATACCTGTACTCTGTGGGATCTCGAGAACCGGTGGAGGATCAGGAGGGGGAGCTTGAACTTGCTACACTATATGGTTAGTTCTTAAGTATTGACTAAACCATTCATTCATCATTTGAAAGAAGGTTGTTTTTGCCTCATCCCCTCGACCCTCTGTCTCGGGCCTTCTCCTGCTAGTTTCTTCTCTTTGTACAGAAGCCAAAGTATGACTCCCAGCTTCCTCGGATTGAGCTCGGTCGGATGACATTACTATAAGAAAAACACAATTTAAATGGTCAGGGGATATCACACTATCAATAATAATTTAAATGGCATGTATAGCTAATTCGTATTTACTACGTTGGTCCTAGAACCGACTAAACTATAGCTCTGGTACCAACAAATGTAATACCCCCTACTCGTATTCGTTGTCGGAATAGGGTACGAGGCATTTCTAGAGTTTACGAATTAATTAATATTTTTTTACTCAATATATCCCCTTTATAGATATCTAACATTCCCTTCAAATTTTAAACCGAGACCAATCCACATCAACCAGTCCAATTCAACATATTTTTAAGATAAATTCATGCATATTTATAAGATAACCTCATCACATACGAAAACCAAGATTTGTTAGCCATACCAATGGCTGACCTTACATTCATTTTATATTAACATTTATTTTATTAGCTTATACATGCCATTTATTTCCAAAATAAAGTTTCTTTATATACCGAAATCTTGAGGTTGATAGTGTGATGTATCTCCGACCGAATCTGACCTCCGAGCTCTTGACACTACAAAATAGGGGAAAATGAAACAGGGTAAGCACTTTGTGCAACAAGAATTATACTTACCTAATATTTTCAATACAATGCAATAAACATTCATGTATCCATTCAATGCATTATTACCCTAACATGCACAACTCAACATTCAAGTTAGTCCAATAATTTTCATGTGTCAATAATATATATACCATGATTGATGAACTCATCAATACCATGATTACCATTCCCTTATTATTTTTCTATATTTATCCCGTTGAATTTCTTGGAATTTTCGATGGATTTTTTGAGGTACACTTTTAGTGTACATTTCCAGGTCTGTCAATTCATATTCATGTGCGGACATTTCCATTTTAGAGAGCACACTCTCGCGTACCTCATCCTTACAACGGGATTACCAGTCCAGGCTAAATCCCCTATAATATAAACTCATAGAGTATTGTCGGGATTACCAGTCCAGACTAAATCCTCTGCAATGACAATTACTTTAATGAGCTTGGATTTGAATTACCATTTTCCACAGATTCTTCAGGAGGGCTATATTAAGATAGGATCACCCGTCTGGGCTAGATCTTTTTTACCGTCAATTCCTTTTCAGAGATGCATAAAATTTTCCTTTCATTCAACCGGAATTTATTCCCCTTTTTATCAAATATATCAATGTTTCATCAGTTATCATACAATGAACTTTCAAATCATATTCACATCAACAACATACAATCTCAAGCATTTAAGGATATAATTCAAGTTACACGAACTTACCTCGATACTTGTTTGTTTATAAAAATCTAATAATCCCGAACTTTTTCCTTTCCTCAATCTAGCTTCCTATTTGAATCTTCTGGATCTAAATAAATAAATTTAATTATCAATTTAATACATTTCATGTTCATATGCAACATTCTCTATAATTTCATTATTATTTATAGTTCATTCAAAGCTGTCTACTTGAGTCATAGTTACTAAATTATTTTTATCTTAAGCTACAGAACTCTAAATTAGGATCCGCTAATTTTTCCTGAAACTAGAATCACTTATCTTCTTACCATAAAATTTTCAGAATTTTTTATTTAGCCAATAAGTACATTTTATTCTTTAAAGTCACCCATGTTCTGCTGTCTGACAGTTCTGACCCTTCTTCACTAAAAATTAATTATCTCTTCATACAGGATTCATTTGATGTTTCTATTTTTTTTCTTGAAAATAGACTCATTCAATATTCTAAACATATAAATTTAAGCTCCTAATTATTTTTATTAAATTTTTTTATGATTTTTCAAAGTCAGAACAGAGGAACCCGAATCCATTCTGACATTGTCTCACAAAATTCATTATATCTCATGATTTACAAATCTATTGCTTACACTGTTTCTTCTATGAGAAACTAGACTGAATAAGATTTAATTTCATATTTTTTTCATCTTCTAATTCGATTTCTACAATTTATGATGATTTTTTAAAGTTAGTCTACTGCTGCTGTCCAAAACTGTTTTAGTACAAGCTATTTATTACCATTTTTCCCCTAAGCTTTTAATAAATAATAATTTCGTCCCTACCTGATTTTTCTTAATTAACATTTTATTCTATCACTTTAAACTATTTTATAACCTTTAGGAATCAGAATTTCAGCAATAAACTTTAATCCCAAACATTTTCACAATTAAGTCCTAAAAATCTATTTCTATTGAAATTACCTTGTAAAATCTTCTCATAAACAAATTAAAGCTTCAATTTCATTCTATTTCATCATAAAATTATAGAACTCAACCATGGTGACTTTCAATTTCATCCATGAAATCAAAAACTAATGAATTTAATAGTAGGACCTAGTTGTAAAAGTCTTAGAAACACAAAAATTATAAGAAATAGGCAAGGATTAACTCACTTGGTGCAAAAATTATGAAATACCAGCTTAGAAAACCCTCCTATGGCATTTTTGGCTGATGAGAATGAAGAAAAATGAAGAGATTTCTAGATATTCCAAATTAGTCCTACTTTTATTTAGTGAATTTTGTTATTTTCCCATTTTGCCCTTGTTTCAATAATTCTCCTGATTTTCCTCAGCTTATGCCGTCCAAAATATCTCCTTTAGTCTTTATTTTCTGTATTTGAGAATTGAGATATTTAATCCTTTTAGTAACTTTTACACCCTTTTTAATTTAGTCCTTTTTATTTAATTACCTACCCAAACGTTAAAATTTTCTAACGAAATTTTAATACCACATTAATAACATTTTATAAATATTTATAAAAATATTTCCTACTCAGTTTTACTATATCAAGGTCTCAATACCTTGTTTTTACCCAATTCCTTCAATAATTCCTTTTTTTAACTAACCACTAAATCGGTAAAAATTTTTTATCGATATTTTAATACGATTTTCCTATCATATAAATATTCATGCAAAAATATTAAAATAAATTTCTCTTTAAATCAGATTTGTGGTTACGAAACCACTATTCCAATAACCTTAAATTTAGGCCATTACAAAGGCCACCTCCACCTCAATAGTTTCAACCTCCAAAGTCCCCTCTTAAAACCATAGTAGAGAGGTTAGTTGTTAGCACCAAAAAGTTCCAACAAAAGGCTGAAGCACACTTTCATGTATTAGATCAACAAATAAGTAAGCTTGCGCTTATAGTTAGTCAGTCGGAAACCTAAGGGAAACTGCCATCTCAAACTGAGCTGAACCAAAATGCGAGTGTTGTAGCCTTAAAAGATGGAACGATTTTAGAGCCAGTACCTTTCCCGAGCCATGATCAAGACACTGAATGGGAAGAATCGAAACCTGAACCAACAGCTCTTACGGAGTTGGCATCACTGAAACCATTCATGGTACAACCCCCATTCATTGGAAGACTTGCCTAATGTAAAAAAAGAATGAGAAGAAAGAGAAATCCTTGAGACGTTTTAAAAGATAGAAATTAACATTCCCTTACTCAACACAATCAAACAAGTTCCATGCTATGCAAAATTCTTGAAAGATCTGTGCACTGGAAAAAAGAAACTCCAAGAAAACGAGAGGGTAAATATGGGAGAAAACGTCTCTACAGTTCTACAAAAGAAAATCCCACCTAAGTGTAAGGACTAAAATATGTTTTCTATATTTTGCAAAATAGGTAATATTAGCATAAAGAAAGCTATGTGTGATTTATGAACGTCTACTAATGTAATGTCTTTATCTATTTTTAAATTGTTAAACAAGGGTCCTTTGAAAGAAATAAGGGTGATTATTCAATTGGCAGATAAGTCATGTGTATATCCAGAATGGGTGTTGGAAGATGTTATCATCAAGGTAAATGAGCTAATTTTTCCTGTAGACTTTTACATCATTGACATGAATAAAAAAAATTAAAAAATTCTTTCGATATTCTACTCGAGAGACCATTTTTAAGCACTGCACATATGAAGATTGATGTTCGAAGTGGAACACTTGCAATGGAGTTCGACGGTGAAGCAATAAAATTTAATTTTTGTGAGACGATGGGCTGACCCAGTATAACGTCAAATGTCTCTAGTATTGATATTATTGAACCACTAACAAAATTATATTTTAAATATCATGAACAGGATGAGTTACAAACTGTGCTTTGCAGGAGTTTAGACCTCGATGCTATGGATAACCTAGAGGAATTAATGACGTTCGAAAAGTTAATTCGTGAAGTTGTTATTTTTATGGAGACTCCACAAGCTCCTAGAAGTCAAGGTAAATATTTTGAACTATCTCCTAAAACTAAACTCTTGCCTTCTATTTTGTAGGCTCCGGAACTGGAATTTAAACCGTTACCAGAACACTTAAAGTATGCCTTCTTGGGTGATGGCAACACTTTACCAGTGGTAGTGTCTAGTAAACTTTTAAGATTGGAATAGAAGAATTTAGTTCGAGTCTTAAAGGACTACAAAGGGGATATCGGGTGGACGATTACTGATATTAAAGGTTTAAGTCCTTCAACTTGTATGCACAGAATTCCGATAGAAGAGAATGCGAGCCCAAATAGAGAAGCTCAAAGATGTCTTAATCCATCAATGATGAATTTCCTGAAAAAGGAAATTTATAGGTTACTAGACATTGGGATGATTTATCCTATTTCCGATAGTAACTAGGTTAACCTGGTCTATGTATACCCAAGAAAATCAGTGTAACCGTAATAGAAAATTTGGCAGGTGAATTAGTTCTCACTCGTGTCCAAATCGGGTGGAGAGTCTGCATAGATTACATGAAGTTGAATTCTTTAACTCGAAAAGACCACTTTCCATTTCCTTTCACTAACCAAATGTTAAAACGTTTAGCTGGAAAATCTCACTATTACTGTCTTTATGGTTATTCAGGTTTTTTCCAAATTCCAGTGGCACCGGAGGACTAAGAAAAGATGACATTTACATGTCCATTTGGCACGTTCGCCTATAGACAGATGCCATTTGGACTTTGCAATACGTCAGCCACATTTCAAAGGTGTGTGGTAAACATATTTTTCGACTATGTCGAGAAAATAATTGAGATATTTATGGATGATTTCATGGTGTATGGTATTTCTTTCAATGAATGTCTATCAAATCTCACTAAAATTTTAAAAAGATGCGTAGAATTTAATCTCATTTTAAATTACGAAAAATGTCATTTTATAGTAGATAATGGATTAATTTTAGGACATAATGTCTCCACTAAAGGGACCGTGGTCTATAAGGCCAACATTGATGTTATCAACTCACTTCCGTACGCCACAACTGTGAGGGAAATTTGCTCTTTTCTTGGTTATGCAGGTTTTTACAAGCGCTTTATAAAGGATTTTTCGAAGATTTTGCGACCGCTCTGCAACCTCTTGCACAAAGACAAAGATTTCGAATTTGATCATGCATGCAAGGATGTGTTTGATACATTCAAGCATAAGCTTGTTTCAGCTCCTATAGTACAGCCACTGAATTGGGATTATCCCTTCGAGCTCATGTGCGATGCAAGTGACCATAGTGTGGAAGTTATCCTTGGGCAAAGAATTGGGAATGAACCCCATGTCATATCTTACACCTCTAAAACATTAGATGCCACCCAAAGAAACTACTCAACCACTGAAAAAGAACTATTAATTATTGTATTTGCTTTGGAAAATTTTAGATCATATTTGTTAGGCACTAAAATTATTGTTTTTTTTACCATGCAACATTAAAATATTTGATCAGGAGGAAGGAGGTGAAACCAAGGTTGATTCGATGGATTCTACTCTTACAAGAATTCAGTCTCGGGATTAAAGACAAAAAAGGGAGTGAGAACTTGCTAGCTAACCATTTAAGCCAAATACCCTTACCCAAAGATGTCACTCCTATCAGCCCAAGCAGTTTACCCATGGTACGCAGATGTGGTAAACAACCTCGCTACAAGTATTATTTCTTCTGACTTATCACATTCTGAAAAGGACAAAATCAACTGAGACTCACGATATTATATATGGAACAATCCATACCTATGGAAACACTATTCTGATAAGGTAATTCGATGATGTGTCATAGAAACCGAGGTATAATCTATCCTAAATTTTTGTCATTATTACACTTGTAGAGGGCATTTCATCCCTAAATGTACTGCACATAAAGAACTTGAATGTGAATTTTTTGGCCACACATTTTTCATGATGCTTACTTATTTTATAAGACTTGCGAGAGATGCCAAAAAGTGGGTACCTTAAGTCGAATGAATAAAATAGCCCTAACACCTATACCTATATGCAAAATTTTTTATGTATGGGGCATCGATTTCATGGGTCTATTTTTTTCATAATTTAATAATATTTATATTATTCTCGCTATAGATTACGTATCTAAGTAGGTAGAAGCTAAAACTACCCGTCGTGATGATGCTAAAATTGTAGGGAATTTTTGAAAAACTTTTTTTCCAAGTTTGGCACACTGAAAGCATTAATCAATGATCAAGGAACACATTTCTGCAACAAGGTAATCGGTGCACTACTAAAAAAGTATGGGGTAACACAACATATGGCCACAACTTATCACCCACAAACTGTAACAGCTTGATTTTCAGTGGTGACAGAACAGTGGTTCAGGACCACAAATTTCTATTGTGTCAACTCATAAATATTATTTTTAGAATATTTATAGAGTCATTTGAGTTGTATTAAAATTTGGTTCAAAAATATTAACGTTTAGTTAGTTAATTAAAGAAAAAGGACTAAGTTGTAAAAGATGCAAAAGTTATTAATTAAAGCATTAGGATGATGTAATGGCCTAAGTAGTAAATATCGGAGGATCGTTAGGTAAATTAGTCCTTATTTTGGATAGTGGATGGTAATGGGTATTAAATTTAAAGAAAAATTGAATAAAAACTTAGTATAATGGCAATTTTGTAATTAAAATAAAGTTTAAACAAAATTAAGTAAAGATTAAGCCTTTCTTCTTCATTCTATCCTCAACATGCCGAAAAACCATGGAAAATTAAACTTGGAGAATCGGCTAATAGTATCATCTTGAATGTGAGTGAAATTCTTGCTCGTTTCTTGTAATTTTTATATTTTTGAGATCGTTGCAACTAGGTCTAACAAGCCCGTACCTTTATTTTTTATTCTGTTAAAAATTTTAGAAGTTTCCATTGATGAATATTGAATGATTTTGATGAATACCATGTGTTTTATGCTTTGATTGTGTTGTTTAATGATTTTGTAAAGTGATTTTTTGTTAGATTTCGGTTTTTGGATTAAATTGTGAAAATGACAAAATTTTAGGATTTGATAGTGAATGTAATATTTATTTCAGACTATTTAAGGGCCTAGTATATTTGGTTAGGATTTTTATTTGAGAAAAATGTGATGAATTTCGGTTTAAAGGACTAAATTGTAAAAATTGTAAAAATTTAGGGTAATTGTGTAAATTAGAAAATAAAAGGGAATTAACAGTAAAGTGGATTGAAATGTGAAATGTAAGCTAATAATTGATAAATTTCATATTTTAGATCAAGATCCCGTGGATACTCGTGGAAAAAGAAAAAATAGCAGAATAGTCCCTAAACTTCTACAACTGTTACAATTCAGTCCAGTTAAGTTTGTACGGTTTAGAATTTGTCATCTATATGATTTTTTTAGTATAATAACTTGGCACAACATATATATATTTAATTGTTGATGATGAGTGATTATTTGAGATATATTATTGAATTTGATGCTAGGTTTGGATTGAATGTGGGATAGAATGCAGTTGTGATTTGGTGTGTTATCAAGGTTTGGAGTGGAGATGGTCTTGAAGTGATGTATATATATTACCCGAGTAAACTGAGGTTTAGTATTTGTTGCGAACTCTTGTATTATACTATCTATTTGGTGTGTTTCGGAGGGACTAGCTCTTTTGAGCATTGGTGTGCTCCGGTTGGACTAGCTTTTATGAGTAATTGTGTGTTTTGAAGGGATTGGCTCATGTGAGAATCTGGTGTGTTTTGGTCGGACTGACGATATACTTTTATCTGTAAGTCGTTCTTCGAATTGAAATCTCAGTAAGGTAATTTGTTGATGAATTTGATGGATTTGCTATACATTTGAGTATTAGATTGAACGTATATGACTTATCGGTTGAGATTGTGGATGACAGGGAACCTTCGTGGTTGAATTATTATTATTTGAATTGTTGTTTTATATTTGGTAAGATTTATTGTTTTAATATGTCAAACTTACTAAGCTTCATTAAGCTTACTTGTGTTAATCTTTAATTTTGTAGATACTCGAAAGGTTGGACAATCAGATCTACACTCAAGTCACACTATCCATAATTTTTTGGTAGTTTTTGGAATGTTCTTTTCAGTTTATATGACATGTATTAGGTGTGTATGTTATTATACAGGTTTTGGATGTGTATAATGTTAAGTATGACTTATGTGCATATTGTTAAACCTTAAGAAAAATGTGAATGAGGTAGATATTTCAGTGCAAATAGAAATGGTATGTGTTAATGATATGTGTATTTGAGGTACCTATGATAGATGCATTGGTTAAGTGTGGATTTGATGAATTGATAAGTTACGTTTGAGGTTATATTTTGATATACAATTGTATATACTTGTGGTACCAATGAGGGTACATTGTTTAGGCACTTAATAGGTTGATTTGATATGTTTTTGGCTTGTTTAATATCACTTTGAATAGGTGTTTTGGTGAGTATTTGAGTTTTTTAAGGTTCAAGTAAGCTTGAAATGGTAAACATGTGGTTTAAGGTTCATTTTGGGTCCATATGGCCTGAGAAACGGACGTGTGACTCAGTTGTGTATGACACACGACCATGCGACACGGTTGTGCGTCCCCTATAGGTTTTAAAGGTTGCATTTCAAATGTTACAGGACTTGGCACACGGGCATATGAGGCCATTTCGAAGGTTACACGGCATGGCACACGGACGTGTGGCTTGGCCATGTGATCCAAGTCAGAGAGTTACACGGGCACGGACATGGGCTAGGACACGACCGTGTGTCCCTATTTCAATTATTACACGGCCTGAGACACGGACGTGTGTCTCATCCGTGTGAGTCACACAGCCGTGTGACCCTGCAGTCTAATTTTTTTGACTTTTTCTTAAACTTATCATATGTTTCCAATGTAGTCCCGAATTATTTCTAGAGTCTTTTTAGGGCCTCGAGAGCTCGATTAAGGGTCATTATGAATGTAATTGAATGTAATTAGGCTATGTTTTGATAAACCGTCATTTATACATATTTTTACCCCATGCTTAGCGCATTTTATGAATGACTTTTCCTTACAATTGGTGAATTCGATGCTCCTAATGCCTTAATTTCATGTTTTATACTTAGGTGAGCTTAGGAGAGTAAAAGGAACGAAAAACAGACCAAAAACGGAGAAAATTGGCCAACGTACGAAATCAACACGGCCTGGACTTTCTCACACGGGCAGACCACACGGCCGTGTCAATTTGGTAGAATCGAAGCACGACTCACATATGTAGACCACACAACCGTGCCATTCTAAGAGGCTTGACCATGGCCTGAAGTAATCGTACACAGGCGCATCCCTGCCGAGCCCAAGTTGAGTCCAATTCGGAAAAGGCTAATTTTGAGGGCTTTTAGGCATTCTAAAGCCTATAAATACAGCTTAAAGGAGGAGAAAAGAGAGACACCGAGGAGGAAGCAAGGAATTGTTCAAGGAAAGACGATTAATCCATATGAGAAGTCGGATTCACCGTCAAGACGGAAGTTCTCCCCTCAATTCCCCTTCAAGAGTTTTGGGTTTTCTTTATGTTTTGTATTCATTATTCTTCTGAGATGTTTTCCCTTTTATTTATGAACTAAATCCCCTAAATACCTACGGGGGATGAAACCTAAGACGAATCTTGTTATTATTTTCTGAATTGTATGATAAATATTTGACTTGTTCTTAATGATGTGTTCGTAATTCTTATTTTGATATTCCAAGATATTGATTCAAGTTACGCTCTTATTCAGAGGAGGAATAGACCCTGTCTAAGAGTACAATTGTCATAATTAAGCAGAGTTGATTGTGCGCCTAGAGATAGGGTGACAAGATTTTGCCAAATTAGGGTGAAACCTAATAAGGGGATCCATAGATCGAGTTAATGCAACCCTAGGAAGTTAATTAGAAAAATATTTCAATTATTCAACCTAAGGTTAGACGTTGTTAGTCTCGAGAGAGATAATAATATAACTTAGGGATCTCTACAGAACAAGTTAAATGAATAAATCATCCGATTCGGAGTCAGAATAACAAGTAAAGTCTAGGTGGATTCTTCATTAGGTATTGTCTTAATTCAATCATTTTCCAAAAGTAATCCCCCAATTCTATTTTCTGTGAGTTCTTAGTTTAGTTAATTAGTTAGTTAAAACAAACCCCCTTATTCTTAGGCTAGATAATAAAAAGGCAGTCATTACTAGTACTTTTAGTTCCTTTGGGTTCAACAATCTGGTCTTGCTAAAACTATACTACTGTTCGATATGTACACTTGCCTACATCATGATAATAATTAGTTTCAAGAACGATTGATTATAAATATTTAAAACCTGTCACAAAATAACACGATCATGTTTACATTGATGTATGAATCGAAAGGTTTATTGTTCCGTTTGTTTGGTAATGCTATATAACCCTATTCCAGCGACGAATACAGGTTAGAGGTATTACACAAACAAATGGACAAGTGGAAGTTTCAAACCATGAAATAAAGTCAATTCTAGAGAAGATCGTGAAACCAGATCGGAAAGGCTAGAGCCAACAAGTAAACGATGCATTGTGGGTGTACCACACTGCTCACAAAGGACCCATAAGTATGTCCCCTTACTGACTCATATTCAGTAAATCTTCGCACCTTCCAGTGGAGTTGGAACACAAGGTATTTTTTGCTATAAAGCAATGCAACATGTAGTTGGACGCTGCAAGTGATTATCAAAGATTAAACATTGAAGAGCTCAAAGAAATCTGGTGTGACGCATATGAAAATGCGCAAGTCTATAAAGACAAAACCAAGGCGTTCCATGACTAGAAAATATCCTGCAAACAATTTTTAGTAGATCAGAAAGTGTTACTTTACAATCCCGCACTAAGAAATTTTTTAGGTAAATTTTGAACCATATGGCTTGGTCCTTTTGTTATTACTCAATTGTTTCATCATGGTGTAGTTAAAATTAAAAGCGATGAGTCCGAAAAATGTTTTAAAGTCAATGGGCAAAGGTTAAAACCCTTTTATGAAAATTTTCAAGTACATGTAGTGGAGGAATTATTTTTTTAGGAGCCGAACAAATAAAATTTACAAGTCGTCGAGCTAACCACGTTAAACCAAAGTGCTCTTTGGGAGGTAATCCATATTTTAATTTATTTTAAATCTAGTTTAATTTCTATTGAAAATAAATAAATAAAAATAATCATAAGATTGTTATTTATCCATTTTAATGTGTTATTTTCTAAGGTGGAGGCTATCTTTTTTTTTTTAAATCGGATCTCGATCATGGCTTTCGCAAAAAAAAAAACTCAATCCATCACCTATCTAAATCCACATAACCTACAAAATAAAAACAAAAAACAAAGCAAACCTAAATAAAAACCCCTAAGCCCAGTTAAGCCCAAAATAAAAAGGGAGAAGAAAAAAATAGGTCAAATAAGGCCCAAAAATATTAAAAACCCATATCGGGTTTTATTTATAAAAAAAACCCACATTTCAAACCCCCCATCTTTCTTTTCTTTTCTTTCCTTTCCCTCTTCTTCTTCTTCACCTACCTTTCCTAAAACAAAACCCTAACTTTTACCCTTCTCCACGCCGTCATCGTGGCTAGTTGTCGCTGCCGTTCAACACCCTCACTAGACCAAACCAACACCCCAAACACCACTGTTCGCCGATCCCTTTCTTCTAGCCATGCACCAAATCACCCCCCAAACACCACCGTTCGCGTCCTTCCACCGCCAAGCCTTCACCTATGAAAACTGCCACCTTTTCAAAACCCTAACCCCCACTACACCTCATCTCTAAAACACCAAACCTCACCTATTTCCTCCATTAATGTCACCACCGTTAAACCCCCACCACAACCTTAAAAACACCATCGCAATCCTCTACACAACTGCCCAAACGTCATTCTTCGCCATCATGAGCCATCATCATTATCCGCCATCACGAGCCACCACTGTGAGCAACTCTAAAAGGACACCGTTGTTTGCTTTTCGAGCTCGAACGAAAGCCATGGTTCGCACTAGAAACCAATCGGCCGACGGGTTTTCAGTTTCTCTTAACTGAGGTTGAAATAGATTTTCAGCGCCACTGGTCATCGATATTGACGATGAAGACTCAGAATCATCTCCACCACCATCGATACATGTTGTTGGACTGAGTCGATACCAACGTTGAAGAAGTTCGACACCAGGCAAAATGAAAGACCCATAAGTTCGTTTGGATGCTTCTGACGAAATAAGGTACAACATTCCAAATTCACAATCTGTTTTTCTATTACTTACGTATCCTACAGGTCATTTAGATGAAACCAGCACTTTAGATTACAATGACGCAGAACCATCAAACCGAAAAGAGTAACCACCTTCGCGCCAAACAATGTCAGCCATCACACATTCTAGACGACAATCACCAGACTAACAAAGAGAAAAGCCAAAGTCAACCCCAAACAGTAGTACTTAGGCTGCTGATATGCTGAGTCTACCGAACAGTCCAGCTAAAGAAGAATACCAACCTCCAAGAAATAATAGTCGCGACTAGTGAAGACGTACCTATACGATGCCGTCAGAAAGAGAGTTCAGGGATTTTTTAATTTCACGACCTCGGAACACTATACGAGATATGAGGAAATTCAACATCGTCCTATCCCAGTCAGTAAATATATCTTTCTCTTTACCCTTGATACATTCAACATGTGTGATTCTTTGTTTAATTATTTCGATGCTATTGGTTGGATGTCATATGCGAATATTTACTTTGCTGCATTTTTTGAGCTCATATTCGAATTTTATGTAACATTTAGGTTTGATATAACTGTTGTTAGAATTGTTGAAACCCCAAACGTAATTCAATTCAGATTGTTGTCTGTAGTCTATACACATTCTCATCGTGTCATCTTTCTTTTTCACAAATAACACAGGAGCACCCCAAGGCGAGAAACTCGATCTTGCAATCCCTCTGTCTGTCAACTCTTGCAACTGAGCTTTTAATTCTTTTAACTCTGTTGGTGCCATTCTGTACGAAACTATCGATATTGGCGTTGTACCCGACATTAATTCAATACCAAATTCAACCTCTCGGATCGGTGGTAAACCCGGTAACTCTTCAGGAAACACATCTGGATACTCACATACAACTGGCACTGATTCAATCTTCTTTACAGTCACTTTTGTATCAAACACATAAGTAAAATAAGCTTCGCAAACCTTTCTCACATATTTCTGAGCTAACATCGACGAAATCACTGCTGGCAAGCCATTCAAATCATCTGACTCAATCCGGATAATCTCATTATTCTGACACCTCAAATTAATAGTTTTTCGTTTGCAATTCACAACATCATCATGCAACATTAACCAATCCATACCTAAGACTATATCAAACTCATCAAATGGAAACAATATCAAATCGGCCAGAAAGTAATTATCCCGAATCATCAAGGGACAATTCTTGCACACTTTATCAACCAACACACACTTGCCTAAGAGGTTCAATACTCTAATTAAAATTTCAGTAGACTCTACAGGAAAAGACTTACTGGATACTAAATTCACACATACATATAAATGGGTTGATCCTGGATCTATCAATGCAATAATTTTAGTATCTTAGAGAGTAAAAATACCAGTGATAACATCTGGAGATGATGCTTCTTCGCGAGCGTGAATAGCATAGGCTCAAGCAGGTGCTCTAGAATCAGATCTCGCAACAGTGTTTCATGTCACACCTCTACCACCACTCACAATGCCCGTGTTTCTGGGTGGTCTATCTCTAGATGCAGTGTTACTCGGCCTCGTGTTCTGAGCATTATCTTTTTCTGATAACTTTGGACAATCTTTAATAAAGTGATCTCATGAACCACAACTGTAACAAGTTCTATTATTATATTTCACCCAACAATCTCCAAAATGTCGTTTTCCACATTGTTGACACTCAGGCTTAACATCTTTTACATTACCAACACTTGATACCGATGTGGCTTGAGCTTTAGGGTTAGTGTATTGCTTTACATGATCTCTATTATGATATCTCACTGAAGTTGTCGATCGGTTAAAATAGTCTCTTGATTTCTTCAATGATGAATGATAAGATTTACTCATTGATCTCTTTCTCGAATCTCTTACATCTGAATCAGCCTTTATCTTTTCTTTTCTGAGGTCCTCGGCTTTACAAGCCCTCTCAACTAGAACAACGAATTCTTTGATTTCCAGAATCCTGACTAGAAGTTTTATATCTTCATTCAGTCCATTTACAAAGCGTTTACACATGATTTCTTCAGTAGACACATATTCTCGAGCATACTTGCTTAATCGTACGGATTCTCTTTCGTATTCAGTGATAGTCATTCGGCCCTGTTTCAATTCTAAAAACTCTTTATGTTTCTGATCAAGAAATCGCTGGCTTATATACTTTTTACGGAACTCAGTCTAAAAAAATTCCTAGGTAACCCATTCTCTAGGAACCACCGTGTCAACGTTTTCCACCAATGATATGCATTATCTCTAAGCAAAGATACTACGCATTTGATACATTCTTCTAGAGTACAGGACAATTCATCAAATACTCTGATCGAGTTTTCAAGCCAGAATTTAGCTCTCTCAGCATCATCTTCAACTGTAGCCCACAACTCTTCAGCCCCGTGTTTCCGAATCTTATCATCGGGTAGCTTACTCAATCGAATCAGATCTATTACTTGTAGGACAACTAGGACTTGTTGAGGAACAGGTGGGGGTAGAGGTTATTGAGCGGCCGGATTCATTTGAACAAACTCCGTGAACCACTCACTCATCATTTGAAAGAAAGCTTGCTTTGCCTCTCCCTTGTGACTATTAGTCATGGGTCTAGAGTCAGATTGCGCTGCTCTTTGAGCAGGAGCAGGCGCTTTACTCTCTACATCGTTAGTCACGGCTTTTTCAGGACCCATTTGCTATATAAAAACACATTTTAACTGTCAGGAATCATCACACTATCGCAGTTTATATATATGGCATGTATAGTTAGACTCTCACTCACTACGTTAGTCCTAGAATTGACTAAACCATAGCTCTAATACCAATAAATATAACAATCTTAACATGTATCTGTTGTTGGAATAAGGTTACGAGGTATTACCAATTAATACACATCATTCACATACATAACATATACATTTATTGCATTCATATATAAACACATCCAACAAATTCACATTGTCCCTTTTTATGACTCTATGTAGCCTTAAACATGCTTAAAAGTGGTTTGGGACTAAACCGATAACATTTGCAAACTTAGGAAAACTTAAAAAAAATTCAACATTTAAGGGTCACACGCCCATGTGAACAGGCCGTGTGCCTCACACGACCACCAGGCACACCCATGGCGCAGGCTGTGTGAAAACAGGGCATACATACTGACTTGTACCATATGGTCGGAGACAAACCTGTGTGCCATGGCTGTTGGAAAATTAGAGAGGTTACTGATTTGGGTCACACAGTCAGCCACACGCCCATGTGCCAGCCCGTGTGTTTCACACAGCCAGTAGACACCCCCATGTGTTTAAGCCGTGTCAAAACTGTAGGGTATACTGCCTTAATTTGAAAGGGTACCCCAGGGGACACACGACCATGTAACATAGCCGTGTGTTGCACACGGCTAAGACACATGTTCGTGTCTCTGCCCGTGTGGATAAAAATAGGCCATTTGCAAAGACAATTTGCCACCCTACACTTATGCACACATAACAACCAGTTTGGAAACATTTCCATACACTTATAGTCAGCCAAAACATACCAATTCACACACATTTCATGCCAATTCATAGTCAACCATTTCACTACTCAAATTCACAACCAAAATCATACCAAATTATACCATTCCTCAAGCATTTATACATCCATAAAAGTAACTAACTCAAATATCAAAATAACATTAATTCAATACATTAATCTCATACCATATTATGCTAAACTCACAAGGCATACCATTCACACCACATAGCATATTTAAGCACATTATATAAGCAAAATTCACATCCCACAACTTTATCACCAACAAGCCAAATCACATGGCTATAATTCCATAACACAAAATATACCATAGTAATACTAGCCTATACATGCCATATACCATATATACAAGGCTTCAAAAGTACCAATGAAATGATCGATAGTGTGATGATGGTTCCCAATAATCCCCGATGTCTGAGCTAACTTTGATACTCTATAAAACAAAGACAAATAACACATAGCAAGCTTCATAGCTTAGTAAGTTCGTACTAAATATTTACTCAACAATTGATAATATACAAGTTAACAATTAATAAACATTTAGTAAATCTCATATCACCATTCGATTCTAATCCATGACCATTTATCCTATATATACAAATCCATCAAGCTTCATACACATAGTATCAACTACCACATAGGTATCGTAGTACCTGTACATTCCCATATTTATTTATTTCATTTTCACTTTATTGTTCAATACATTAAACCATCTGGAAATCTTTCCATACTCAAAGAACTCACACACTTAGTGCATAAATGATTAGTCGAAGCTATAACGATATCGCATACTTAATGCCATCATATTAAACCGAAACTATCGCGGTATCGTACACTTTGTGCCACATATAGATGAAGCTATTCCAATTCGCACACTAAGTGCTTTATATAGCCGAAGCTATCTCAAATCGCACACTAAGTGACAAACATAGTCGATTTGTCGTCGTACGCAATCTTAGTCACGTATATATAATTTATGTAATATTAAAGCATTAACTACATAATTGTAACAATGTTTATCACATACGAACTTACCTCTTACTCTGAATTGATGAATCGGATCGATTACTCGACAACCTTCAATTTTCCCCGATCCAAATCTGAATTCTTTCTTTCTTAATCTATATGTATTCAAAATTAACTCTTTTATTCCTCAATTCATTCAATTTCATCCAAAATACACAATTTGGGATAATTTACACATTAACCCTGTAACACCCCTAACCCGTATCCGTTACTGGAATAGGGTTAAGAGGCATTATCAGACTTATACAGCAACATTTGTACAAAATTGAGTCATAAATTTTCATTCCAAATCAAAAATTTTCATATTTCACCATAAAGTCCCTAATATGGGCCTACGGGGCCCAATACATGCTTTAGAAGTGATTCGGGACTAAACCGGCAACTTTGAAAATTTTACCTTGAAGATAGGGGCACACGCCTGTGTGGCCTGGGACATGGCCGTGTGGCCAGCCCGTGAGGTTCCCATGACCGTGTGGCCAGCCCGTGTGGAATTCTAACTTGCAATTTCTTAAGCATCAAAGGGACATACGGTATGGGCACACGCCCATGTGGCTTAGCCGTGTGGTAAACTGATTTTTCACCATTTTTAAGCCATTTTCACATGATTTTGACACAAAATCACGCTTGAAACCCGTGTCCTTCACACGACCAAGACACACGGCTATGTCTTTTACCCATGTACTATCTTGACTTCATATTTATGGATACAGGGGACACACGATCATTTCACATGCCCGTGGGCTGTCCGTGTGTCACACACGGCCTAGACACACGCCCGTGTGGACGAAATAAGGCCATTTCCTAGCCCTATTTCTCACTCAAACTTAACCATATTTCTTGCATGAAAACTTACAAGTATATACCATCCATTTCAACCAATTTCCAATATTCAAATTGATGTTTTTCTATTTTTAATCATGCTTCTAAACTTACTCTTACATAAAATTTGACAATTTATGTTCATAGATGGCTTTACTTAACTTGATTAACCAAAAACAACTCATGATACAATACCATACCATATCATTATTAAAACATACATTACTAGCCATTCCAATGGCTAGATTTCAAACCAACATTTTTAAGTATTACTTGTCTACATTAGTCTATACATGCCATTATATCAAAATAAGTCTAACATTTATACCAAAATCAAGGGACTGATAGTGTGATGATAACTCTAACCCCAAATCCAACCTTCACGAGCTTTGAGCACTATAAAACAGGAAAAATAAACCTAGTAAGCATTAATGCTTAGTAAGTTCATATAACCAAAATACAGTTACCATTCATATTCATCAAGTAATTCACACATTAAGTAATATGTCCATTAACTTAGTCAATTAGCAAATAAAGCCTATACACAATCATTCAATCAATTGGTTAGTTTCCAAAAATACTAAAATACATAGATGAGCTCATCATATCATTTCTCTTTATATCATTATGTATGTCATTACCGCTGAATTATTGAATTTCCGATAGACCTTTCCTTTTCTAGTTGTACACTTGAGGTGTATATTCCTTTCCAAGTGGTACACACAAAGTATACCTTTTCTTTTCATATGGTATACACAAAGTATACCTTTCCTTTTCATATGTATACACAAAGTATACCTAACATTTCCAAGTGTACAAACAAAGTGTACATAACCTTTTCAAGTTGTACCATTTGGGTACATAAGTCCTTTTCAAGTATTACCCTTTCGGGATACATATCCTTTTCATAATAAGATCAAAATATTATCCTTTAGAGACAACCTTTATTGCAACATATGTAAGATCTCATATTCACGGTAATCACCTGTCCAATCGAAAATTAATATTTAAACGGATTCATGCACCATTTCATCATTTATATAAGTCACAAATAAATAATTGTTTATTCATGTACTTCCCAATTACAAATCATGATGCACATAATTCAACAATCAATTCAACACATTTACATGCTTAATCTAGTTATACGAACTTACCTTGACAATTGATCATATCTACTAATCCGAAACTTTTTCTTTCCCTCAATCTTTTTCTTTGTTCGACACTTCCAGATCTATATAAATAAATTTAATCATCAATTCTATGATTTTTACATTCAATCAAGCCCATTTCACATTTTTAGGCAAAAGTATCATTTTGCCCCTAAACTTTTAATAAATTCCAATTTCGTCCCTAGGCTCGGAAATTGAAATTCATGCAATTTACTCCTTATTCCAAGCTTATTAAAAATTCCAATATAACTTTACAACACATGTATTTCATAAATTTTAGAATTTTTCCAAGAATTTCACTACTTTGCAATTTAGTCCCTACACATGCTTTCACTAAAAATAACTTTGTAAAAGTGATTTATCTATCAATAATCTTTCATTTTCTATCAAAAAGTTTCAATTTACAGCATATTCATCCATGGGTAATTTTATAAACTTTGATTTTCTTTCAATTTAATCACCCAAATAAAGAAATTAAGCTTTCCCGATCTCAAAAATATAAAAATTACTAAAAACGGGACATAGAACTTACCAATTCAAGCTTGAAAAGTTTCCTTTCTCTCTCCTGGTGTTTCCATGTATTTTATGGAGAAGATGATGATATAAAATGAGTTTTAATTCTATTCAATCATTTATCACATATTATTTAATTCAATTTCCAATTTAATCCTTAACCTTTTTCAATTTTTCCATGGATGACTCATTAAAAATATCTACATGTTTCTCATCAATGACCTAATTTCCATATAAGGACCTCACATTTTGAATTCCCTAGCTATATAATCCCTATAGCTATTAATATGCAACTTTAACATTTTATTCAATTCAATCCTTTTTGCAATTAGACACATAATTGATAAAATTTTTCTATAAAAATTTTCATGCAATATTCCTATCATAATACTTATCATTTTATGAAATTTAAATAATTTCATTTTTCGGACTCAGATTTGTGGTCTCGAAACCACTATTCCGATTTCACTGAAATTGGGCTGTTACAAACCCCTATAATTTCACGTTTTCTCAATTTAGTCCCTATTTCATAAAAACATAAAATTCACACAATTCAATTTAAATACACGTTAGCCGAATTTCATAGGGACCTCTAGTAGCCCTAAACTTTCATTTATTCCACATTTAAACCTCTTAATTTGTATATTTTACAATTAAGTCCCTATTTGACATTTTTGTCAAAAATCACATAACAAAACTTTAATATCTATCATCAATCTTTCATAATTCACCAACAATCATTCAAATGCTCAAACATTTATCAATGGCAACTCACAAAATCACCAACAAGCTCAAAAATTAAGGTACGGGCTAGCTAGTACTCAAAGCAACGATCACAAAAACGTAGAAATCATCAAAAATCGAGTTAAAAACATACCTCAATCAAGAATACAAAGTGTAACAGTCCGGTTTAGACCCTATTCCGAATAGTGTTTTCGAGACCACAAATTCGAGTTAGAAAAATATTTTAATATTATTTTTTATGTCTACAGCATGTTAATTTATATGTGTGCAAAAATTTCGTGTGAAAATTTTATCGTTTGTGTGCTCGATTTAATAAAAAGGACTTAATCGCGTAAAATGTAAGAGTTGGCTACTAATTGTTTAAGAGCGAAATTGCTATGTTCTTTTTATTGTGGGGTCTTTATGTTGCAATTTGATCATTGAAATTATGCATGGATGGTAATGGGCTTATATTATAAGTTTTATCATTAAAATCATTAAGGTTAGTTTTGTAAATTAAGAAATAATATGTAATAAGATAAACAAAAACAAGAAAATGGTCATGCATGCTCATCTTTATTTGCCGAAACTAGAAGAAAAAAGAAGCCATTTTTTTATTTTAGGTTCGACACTTTGAAGCTCTAAATTAGGTATGTTCTTTGCTCACTTTTTGATAATTTTTACGTTTTTTAGATCGTTGCTTCGAATACTAGCTGGCCCATGCTTGAGTTTTTAAATTGGTTGTGTATTTTGTGATTTTCTATTGATGAGAGCTTGTTTTTGTGGTTTGATGATGAAAAATAAATATATGTTGATGGATTATCATGTTTAATTAAGTGATTTTTGATAAAAATGTGTATTAAGGACTAAATTGAGAAATTTGTAAATTGAGGAGTCAAAATGTGAAATAAATGAAAGAAATGGGCTTCTAGGGACCTTAGCGAAATTCGGCCAAGCATGGGTGTGGTCAAATTTTGAATATTTTGTGTTTTGTGAAATAGGGACTAAATTGCAAAAAATGTGAAATGTAAGGGGAAAAAGTGTAATTAGCCCATTTATGTGTTTTTGGATGAATTTGATTGAGTATATGATTAAATAAGTTGAATTTGTATTGAATTAGATCAAGAAATGAGGAAATTGGATTTGGATCGAGAAAAGTCGAAAATTTTCGAATAGTCGTTCCGGTCCGTTCGTGTCTGTAAGAGGTAAGTTTATAAGTAAAAAAATGTCGTTAAATTCGATTGTATATATTTTAATAGTGCTGAATTGAATTATTACTTGTGTATATGTATATGTCGAATTGAATTAAGCATGGGAGCAATATTTACGAGCTTGAATCGATTGAGTTACGATGTCCGAAAGCCTCGTACGAACCTTAGGAATAGTTAGGATACATATGTCATGACATAGGATTTTGATAGGTGATTTCGTGTAAGACCACGTTTGGGACGTTGGTATCGATTTGTGATTTATGCATAAGACCATGTCTGAGACATTGGCATCGTATATGATTTCGTGTAAGACACTGTTTGGGACAGTGGATTCGATATTTGATTACATGTAAGACCACGTCTGGGACGTTGGTGTTGTACGAGCTGATGAGCTATCCGAGCATCCTTATGGATTCCAAACAGTTTAACGGGCATTCTGAGAAATAAATGAGTATATGAATGTGCATCCAAATCAGGTATGTTGCGATGTATATGAAATTAAGCAATAAAAGTGAGTATGATTATGATCAGTTGATATATGATCTATGTGAAAATGAGATGTGGATACTAGCTAGTGAACTATGATTAAATGAATTATATGAAAAATGTGGTATTGTAATTGTGTTTTGCCATATATGATTCAGGTACATTTGATTTGTATATGAAATTCTGATATGAAATGTGAGTATGATTCAAATGATGACATGTGAAATATATGATAATGAACGATATGTTATACATGCTCGTCATATGAAATTGTGGTCCAATGTCTTGGACACGAGAATTATGGAAAAATGGAACATGGTTTGGATGTGTGATTTGTTATAGTTATTTGGGTTTTGATATGCATAAAAAGAAATTGATATATTTTTATGCATGAAATGTAATAAATGACCATGTTTCGGTTGGTTATGTAATGATATTGTGCAAGCTTAATTTATATAAATGATGGACGTTATTTGAAATTGAGAGAATGGTTTTTATGTTCACTGATAAATAAGCCTAATGAAGTTACTTAATGTGGTGATGTTGGATTATATAAGATAAGTGATTGAATATGTGTATGAAGTTAACTAAATTTGGCTTGTTCAAGTTGAATTATATACATGATCTTGTGAAGATTTATTTGCTTATGGCTTACTAAGCTCTCGAAGCTTATTCTGTATGTTTTTCCTACGTTTATAGATTTTTTGGAGATCTTCTTGGGTTGAAAGTCGATGGAAATGTCATCACACTATCCGGTTATCATTTCGGTAAATAATGTTTTGAGATTCAGTTATATGGCATGTATAGACTAGTTTTGATATATTTGGTTTTGAAATTTCTGTATATATATATAGCCATGCGAAAATGGCTTGATCATGAGGCTAATGTTGGTATATATATTCATCATGTTATAAACTTAAATTGGGAGGTATATTTCATGGTAAATATGCCGTGACGATAGTTATATGATTCGGCAATGAGGATTGGTAAGTAGGATGTTTATTCGGCTTATTAGTTAGTTCATTTTGGAAGCATGAGAAATGGTATATTTTGGCTTGGTAATAAGGTAATATGATGATTATATTATGGGTATGTTTGATGGTCATTTGAATAACTATAAGTGACATATTGTTTTGATATTTGATAGCTTGGTTCGAAATCTTTGTATAGGCAAACAGAATTGAAATGGTTAAATATTGAAACATAGTTCATATAAGATAATGTTCGATAAAGCTTGATTTGTGTGGTTGGATATGTGATTCAAATATACAAATTTGATTTTATGAATAAGAGGTTGCT
The DNA here is from genome assembly GCA_025698465.1 of Gossypium longicalyx. Taxonomy (NCBI): domain Eukaryota; kingdom Viridiplantae; phylum Streptophyta; class Magnoliopsida; order Malvales; family Malvaceae; genus Gossypium; species Gossypium longicalyx. The sequence continues at coordinate 83,904,586 of CM047000.1, read as the reverse complement.
TTATTAATTTATTTCAGAAAAATTTTATAAAGGAGAATACATTACTGGGTATATGAATTGTAAAGAATGTCAGTTCTGAATTATGTTTCGATATGTCCGGTAATGCCTCTTAACCCTAGTCCGACGACGAATATGGGTTAGGGGTGTTACACAAAGGGCCAAACCCTAAAATGCTTCAAATGGTCTTTATTCTTTTGATTTTCAGTGAGAAAGATGAACATTAACACTAATTTTTATGTTTTGTTTTATTAAATATACATTAATACATAATTTACCATTTTAACCTTTATTTTAAACATTATAATTCATATAATTCAAGGTCATTTATGTCTATATCCACTAACCATGGTCTAATTACAACATAAGGACCTTTCATTTAATAAGCCATAGCAATTTGGTACTTTTAACTTATAGAATGCAACTTTTGCATTTTACGCGATTTAGCCCTTTTTCTCTAATTGAGCTATTAAACGATAAAATTAGCTCACGAAATTTTCACACATATATATTCACATGCTATAAACATCAAAAATAATATTAAAATAATTATCTAACCTCAGATTTGTGGTCCCAAAACCACTATTCCGATTTAGCTAAAACCGGGTTGTTACAGTTTCATACCGTCATTCAAGTCCACCGACCTCTCATACTTGGCCCATACATCACGTATTTAGCTACAAACATTCTTCCATCCAAAATTAATTTTTCATCTCTAACATATGCTTATAATATGGATCCTTTAGATGAATATTGTTTAGTTTCTATGGGTTTGCTTATCAGCACCCCTATTGCATTTTGTTTTGTTCCCCCAGGTACATAACCTGCACGAAGCAATAGAGTGTTCCGACGAACACACGATCCGACTCCTAGAAAGTAAGAGGAGCAGCCCCTTCTAGCTGTGGAAGAGCAACTAAACTACATTGAGGCTCGCCTAGAAGCAATGGAAGCCAACAGCTCAAACATCCTCACAATATTGCAAAATGGTCACTTCCACCATCCTCCGCCTCATTAAACATACACGGGGATACACTTGACCCTTCTCTTTCTTTTTTATTCTTTTATTCTTACATTGAAGGTAGTGTGGGGTATTGGATTCGTAAGTATGCATGATTGTTTCTCTTTCGCATGTGTTAATTCTTATGCTGAGATTATTTGTTAATTTGTTTGACATTGAGCCTCTAATTCCTATGCTTAGTCAATTTAAATAGTTAGGTGGTTCTTGAATTGAAGTGTTCATTATCTAGTTTAATCGACATGTGTGTTATAAGGCTGAAACATTGTAATTAGATTGTTTCATGAGAACTGATTCTTTGTAAATCTACTAGGTAAGTATGTCATTCTTAATTATTTGATTTTAAATGTATTTGCTAATGAAAAAATAAAAATAAAATAAAAAATCTACTCCACTGATAGCTTGAGTTATAAGTGAAGATTTCAGGAATGTGACCGTATTCAATAACTGGGTGAGGTGCTTGGATTGTCATCTCATTTCACGTAAAAAGGTTCGAGTGATGAACTAGAAACTTGAAAACACTTTGCTAACCAAGTTACCATGAGTAGGGAATAATAATTCGTTTGGAGACGTGTCTAATTGAGTAACCGGGATGAGGTGCTTGGGTTGTCATCTCATTTCACCCAAAAAGGTTTAATTATGTTCCAAATTTGCTGCATAATTAATTGAGAATAAATACCTTGCAAATTTTGGTTCAGTTTCAATTTAGTTAAATGATTGAATTTACATGTTTAAACTTTATGGACACTTGTTAATTAAACTGAGTGTTTGAATTATTATTCAATTTTCATTTAAATTGTTTGCATTGATCATGGTTGTGGAACAGAGACTTGATTTTTGATAAATTATCAAATAGTTTCTAGTGTAGGAACATACAATATGCTTGAGGACGAACATTGGCTAAGTAGAGGGGAATTTGATAGCATGTTAGTTTTATACTTTTAATGTATTTATTTTTAGCTAATTTTTGAATAAAATGCTACTAAACTCATGTCTTTCTTATCAAGGATGAAATTGGAATACCAAAATTCAAAATCAAACAAAATGGGCTAAATTGGAACGAAAAAGCAAAGAGAGTGAAGTCGAAGAATTGAAGAATTAGTGGTGACTGGTTAAAATCATATTTTTATTTTGAAATTGTCAAAATTCTATAAATAGTATGAATATGATTTTTAGTTTATATTTTTTAGAAAAAAAAATCTTACTAAATTTAGCATGACGAATGTGTATAAATACTTAATGTTGGTGGCCTTTGAAAACAGACTGGAGTGCACTTGGATATTGAATGAAATTTATTCCTTTCTTTTCTTTCAATGTCAGAGCTAAGTGCAGGCATTCTGTCATTCTTTCCATTTCTTTATTTTGGTTAAATTGCATCTTAAGTCCCTTCCCCTTTCGACTTTCCACCATTTCCATTTAAAATCATTTCCATACACCAACTAGCATGATTAATCTCATGCTTAACTAATTCCCTTTTAGTTTTATCCCAATTATCGCTCCGACAAAATAATCGTGAGATATGAGCCTGCATTAAAGACTTTCTTATCACGGTATTCACTCTCTCTCTAGAATATGAGATAGTATAATTTCGTCCCTTAAAGTTAATTCAATTTCAATTCAAAAAGTGCACGTGGGTTGGAGTTGTTTAGCGTACAGTTGGGAAGTCGAGTCGGCCGTGCTATATTCAAATCCCCGCAAACAAATTGGTGTGTCTAGGTGGGAAAAGGTCAATTGGATTATTTTACTCAATTTATTTTGATGTTTTAAAAATTAAAATTAAAATTTTCAATAATGGGATAAACAAGTACAAATTAGCAATTTTTGTGCATTATTTTAGTTTCTACCGCTTTTTCACTTTAATCCTTGATTTTTTGTTACCCCAATCAATACTTTAAAAAAATATTTTTTGGCTGACTAAAATGAAATCAACCTAAAAGTTGGGTGACTTAAATGAAATCATCCTAAAAGTTGGGTGACTAAAATGAAAGTGTAAACATAATATGGCGTGTCCAGTTTTTCGCCATTAGAGATTTAATGCTTAGATAACTAAAATGAAATCGCCTTAAAAATTAAATGACCAAATTACAAGGAACCTCAAAAGTTGAGTGACCCACTAGGTAATTTACCATTTCGCATTCTCTTTAACTAGAATCAAAACGAGGTGAGGTTTTTTACTTTTATAAATTTCAATTAATTAAAAATCATAATAATATTAATGCACTATAATTTGCTGATTATGAAAAATAAATTACTATAAATTTTGTGGCTAAAATATGTCATAATTCTGTGTTTTTTTAAATTTGAAATTTAGTTTATTTGTTTTTATTTTTTAAATTTTAAAATTTAAGTCTAATTGTTAATATAATTAAAATTATTTTGTTAAATTTAGGTTAATTGCAATGTTATTTTTTTAGTTACATTGCTACCAAGTGAATACTTTCTTTCTTTTTATTTCAAAATATCAAACCAATCAATTTAACAAAAATTAACAATGTTAACAATTAGACTTAAATTTTAAAATCTGAAAAGTAGATGAACTAAAATCCTAAAAACTAAAGTATAAAAACTAAAATCTAAATTTATAAAGATTACAAAGACCTATGCCATACTTTAGCTTAATTTAGTTATTATCTTATGGAAAATTATCGCATATGAAGTCTATAGAGCTTCTAAAAATAAATTTTCTATACTATATATAATTATATTCGAATATAAATAATTCAAAAAAATATATAGAAATTTTAAAATTAAAAAAAAAACCTAATATTTAAATTAAAATTTTAAAAATTATATAAAAAATTTATTTTGGGTTCACTAGTTTCTCTTTACCCGAACCTCAAAGATTACACACCAAAAATAGTCGAAAAACCCAACCACCAAGAAAAAACCAAGAATAATTTATAACTAAAGAGTAAATTTTAATTTTTATAATTTTTGTCGATACACACTACCAACGAAAGTGGAGAAGGAGAGGGGCAATGTCAAAGGAGGACGATTCACCTGTTTTAGGGTCGAGAGTTGAACAAGTAGAGGGACTTAGAATGAGTGCTTAGCGTATTAGGATTTTAGTGAAGAAGAGTCTCTCTACAATATTGATACCTTTGGATATTTATAGGAGAGTGGGAGTTCATATCCATTTATTCCTCTTAATAGGCCTCGAGTGGCCCAACTAGGTCCAAGTTAAGGTAGAGATATAACAATAGTCTCCCCCACTTGAGAGGTAGGTTATAAAGTGATTGTGCCTTGAGACCATCTGCAAAGTGTCTCCTCGTCTACTAGTTTGTTGCAAATAAAATAACAGGTAGTCAATTGGAGCGAAGCAATCTTAATCAACTAGAATTTCCATCTTTTTACAATCTGAATGGTCACTTAGTAATCGACTACCCGTATGCCTGTACCCCCATGAAAAGGACAATCCATCATTAACTCGCAGGAACCCATTGCTAAGCTATTCGCTATTAACATACGCCCTCCTTGAGAAGAAGACCACTTGGGAATCACTATACCTCCTATTGAACTACAAATCGAAGTTTTTAGGAATTTTAAAATGGAAGCACTTCCCCACACTTCTCATTCATTACAAATAGATCTGCTCCTCATAAGGGTGAATCGTTCCAACTCACTACCCGTTATTTTATTTGCAACAAGCTAATAGATAAATGTCAGATCAACGCAATCATATTTTGATATTATATTTAGCTAATATGACTACTGAACAACTAATCAAAGAAAAAGACGGGTAATCATTCATTAAGAAAAATATATTTTTAACAAAAAAATAACTTTTTTTATGAAAATATAAACTTTTTACTATTTAATGAAATATTCTCAACTTGATTTAAGAAACATTTAGAATCAATGAGAAAGAAAAAAGAATAGATTTCATAATATTTATATTTTTTGAATTTTTATATATTTAATTATTTCATATATATTAAGGTTTTATATATGATTTTTATAATTTCTATTTCTTTTTATAACTTTTAATGAACTCTAAATATTTTAACTATTTTTTACAATGTTTTGCATTTTTAATAATTTTTACAACTATCAATTAAATCTTAGCTCGATTGGCATTAACATTATTGTCAGCTCAAGAAGACATGAGCTTGAATGTGCTGAAGCGTATTATTTTTCTATTTAAGGGTTGAAAAAGAGTTATACTTAATTCTAAGCATTGTATGAAAAAAAAACCAGATATAATAAAGACCTATAATGAGATTAATATTCAAAAAAGTAATTTTTACACTTTTTTAACATCTTTTATAATATTATTATTAACTTTAACTAATTTATTTTCATCTCTCGTATTTTTGTAAATTTTTTTGTTTTTTCTAGATTATATATATTTCAAATTATATATTTTTTAATGTTTATATTCATTTGATAAAAGAAAAAATATTTTTTTAACAAAAACACGCCACACGATAGTATGCGATTGGTCGCTAGCTTTTTTCTGTCTGTTAAAAATTGGACTAAAAAAATTAAAATACTATCATGTGTATTTTTATGAAATTATAAAAACAATTTTTAATAAAAAAATTATACTTAATAAACATTATGAAAATTAAAAAAAAAAAAAAAAACAATTTTGGCGACCAATGATCAATTAATCTTATAAACTGCATTGTAGATTTGTAACTGTAGAAAATGTACAATTTTGGAAGTCCTTGTACTATAGGATTACAAGCATTTTAATCCCTCTCAAAATAAATGGATCAATTTAGTTCATATATTATTAGAAAGTGAGAAAAAAATGACAATTGATAATGGTATTTACTATTTCGGTTAATAAACTATTATATTAAGAGCAAGTTAGCCCCTTTCAAATTAATGGGGGTGATTTTATCCTTATACTATTCAAAAGTGAGCAATCAAGTTCAATTGAATACGACAATAATTGTTTACGCTTGTAAAAGCAAACTTGCTGGAAAGAACAAATATAAGTACAGTTGTGAAAAACAATTGCACGTTCATCCTCAATTGGTTGAATTTCAAATATAAAAATTAATAAACATTCAAAAATTAATAAAAACATTTCCAAAATTTTCAAAAAATTAGAAAAAAAAATGTTTATTCACGGAACTTTTTTGAATTTTATAAAAATAACTTTTTTAGACTTTTTTCCCCAAAAATTTTAGAAATTTTTTATTTTCTTAATTTTATAAATTATTTTATTTTTAGAACATTTTATGAATATCACATTTTCTTTCTCAAATTTTTCTTTTTGTTTATTTTTTAAATTTCAACCAATTGTACATTATCCGTGGTCGCATTTATATTTTTTTAAGAAAGTTTTTTTTCTTCTGGCCATGTTAGCTTTTATTAACTTAAATTGTTAATGCCACTTCAATTGTTTTTATTTGCTCAATTTCAAATACCATAGGGGCTAAATTGCTCCTTACCTATTGTTTATTATAAGAAATAGTGAATGCCGCCATCAGTTGTCCAGGTTTGTGCACTTTCCAAACTAAATTGCTCCTAACCCTAAAATATAAGTACCTACTGTGTTTATTCCTAGATTTTTTTCAACTAATTTTTCATAATGAAGAAACAAAGGGGGGCTGTGTATTGCAGGCTCGGCCCCACCCTCCTAACTAAAATCTGTTGCATACGTTAATGGTTATCTTAAACCTGTTCTAGAAAGATGATCCAAAATCCAATTAACACTAGAACTAAATGAACAAAAATGCAAGTTTAGACCTACAACAATCATTTTACTGAAGTTACTTACTCATTGCAGGTTTCCTTGCACTTCATGTTCGACTATCAATGTTGGCCATGACTTTTGTTCACAGAATGCCGTTGAAGGAGCCTTTTACCAGGAGTTTGCTGATCATCCTGCATACAGAAATAGACTATTAGTTGTGAAAATGAGGGGTTAGCGTAGCAGTGTGCCAAGCAGATCATAGATGCCAGAAGCCGTAGTAGCTGCTCTCATAATTATCAAACGATGAAACATGAACCATAACCACCTAGATACTAGATGAGCTGGCTCTTCCCCAAAGAAAACAAGTTCAACCAAAGCCTACTATTAATCAGCATCTGACAACCCATGCAAAAATAATGACCACCAAAATCCCCATAAAAAACTTTGAACTCTCCTTTTTCTAATATATATTAACTGCTACAGCAGTATTAGTTTAAATGGATATGATCTGTCATTTTCTTTCACTCTCCATTCCTTAAGGTAAGCCACAACAGCATCAGTTTAAACGAATCTGAACTAACCGAATGAGGGGCAGTCAAAGTACCCCAACCCACATAGATTATATCTTTAAAGCCCTCAATAAAGCATGATTGTCATTTATAAAGCAGAAGGCCATGGCCTGCAAGTAAGAGGAGATTTTCACAAGCTTGGACTCTTCACCAAGAACCAAAGGCAAGGATACATCAATAAGATTCACAAAACCATGCAAGAATAGGAACCAAATTCAAGACTTGACAGCAGCAACTAACCTTATGCCCCAGATCCACCATCATTTTAGTTTTAACACAACTAACCTTATGCAATGATGCTGCCGATTCTGACTGTACTGTCTGTACAGGAATATGCCCCAGTGATCGCAGGGCATCCAGAGCATCCAAGGTCAGCTGCCACCCACAAAGTGCAACAACATCAGCATTGGAGCAGGAGGTGGAGCTGGAGTAGCCACTGCAGCCAGCAGCAGCTACATTTCCATTCACCCAGGGGCAGAACTGGTTGTGATGAATAATTGGATCAAATTCTATAGCTTCTTCATAATTGCTTTCTCTTTTTGGTGGCCCTAAAAATCAAGTCAGCTTTGAGAAGGCATCCAGAAGAGAAAAAGAAAGGAAATAGAAATGGAGAGTCCACCTTCGGACTTTCATAAAAATGAATTTTAACACATGGTTCTAACACAATCTAAAGGCTTGTTATGATTAAATGCAAGCCAAGTTAATGAAGGGAATATCAGTAATAATGAAGTAGGTACATAATTCAGGGCACGTATGGCACACTGTTAAATGCTAATTACATACAGATCTAGATATCAACAGAAACAAGAACACAATCCAGAAGATAAATTAATTATGACCTAGAAGACAAATCAGAGAATTCAGAACCATAGAGCTAATAGTTCTCAAAGCAACCCTAAGAACACATTTAGATTAAATCTAAGAAGCATTTAGTACCATATACAATACATCATTAGCAATTTTCAAGAATCAAGATAACTTGAAATGGAAGGAAAAGAATTATTACAAAGATAAAGATGCCAAACTTACAATACCTACAGATAACAGCATAAATTTAAGAACACCTGCGAGCCAAAGAGGTGAATCTTGCTTTTCTTTAACAGCTAGTTTTCTGGTGAACTACTTTTGCCATCATATTTATGTGTTATTGAAGTGTAATAAGTAAATAAATATGAAGACCAAACTACCCAAAGTGCCTTAAAATTAAATCAAAGAAAATTTTATGGCTCGGATCCACAAAAAAAAACATAGGGTTTACCTATCTCAGTTGCGACAGCAAGATCTGAATCTGGATATGTACAGTTGTTTATGGAAGATGATTTTCCAGCATTTTTTATCTCCTTGGTTGTTTCATTACCAGAGTACACATTTGCATTGCAAGAAAGAGAAGGATGAGCATTGTTATCTGGGATTACTTTGCAGCTTTGGCTTATCTTTTCACCACTCTCAATAGACTCTGCCTTGGCAGAGCCATCAACTTTTGATCCGCTATCATCCCTTCCTAGAGAGCGAGACAACATTTCTCGGCTGTCACCAAGAGGATCCTCTCTATCTATTTCATCTGGAACAACCTCATCCATCAACCCAGGATCTGGAGCAGATTCACCAGTTTGACCCTGATTTTCAGCATCTTCAATTCTGGGTTCTATATCACCAACTACACTATCTGTTCTATGCACAGAGACATCTGCTCCATGGATATCAGCTTCATGGCTGGCACACATACCAACACTCCCCCCACTAATTCCAAAGCTGAGCCCATCCCTGGCATGAGCTGTCACAGTTTCAGCATTGAAAATTTCATCACCGTCATTTGTACTGCTGATGCCTACTTCACCTGGAACTGCTTCAGCAGTTGGTTGGAAACAAATACTCTGCTGAGCTTGATTACTATAATTCAACTCTGATGTGTCATTCATATCAAGGTGGCCATATATACTAGAAGAGGGAAAATGGATATCATCAACATCTCCACGATAATTTTCAACACTTTCCATGGAGTCATCATCTGCACTGTGGCACACAGTATCCATTGCAATGACAGAGGATGCACGCGTTGAATCTCTGGCTGATGGTATTCCAATAACATGGGTGCTCCCTTGCCTAAACAGAGCAACTTTGTTGCCATCTACAGAAGTTTCACAACCCATTGCATGGCTTGGACCTGCATCAGAGGAGTCTCTTGGATATGGTGAGCAGTAAGTATCAAAAATATCTGAATCCCGAGCTCGTTTTGAAGGCCCAGCAGAATATTGTCTGGCATTAGTGACTTCGTCACCATCACGATCGATGACAGTTCCTTCAACACTATCAGCTTGCTGCGGGCGTAACTGTGGTCTGTCCTCTGAACTGGCACCTATCTCCAAGCTTCGCTTGCGAGAACTAGGACCCCATGATTCATAAGAAGCAGCTCGATCACCAACCTCACTATCTGATGGTTGCCCAATCATTAGATCCCGTCCCATATCTGCATCATTCATATTTCTGGATGTTGCAGCTCTACCCAACTGACTGAAAGACAAACTCCCAGCCATTGTAAGATTCAATTCAACATCTGTTTTTTGCATCAAATTTCTCTCATCAGTTGTTCCCACTTCATCACGGTCTTCAGTTGGTTCTTTCTCTGGATCATCAATGGCAACCCAACCACTAATTCCACTGGCTGCACTTACTCCACGAGTCAATCCCATTTTCTTGCTTGTATCAGGGATATCAATGTTGTTGGGAGCAACACGAGCAGGTCGAGGAACAGTTAAGAAATCCAATATCCTGACAGTAGCACCACATAAGCTACAGTCTAACAAAGGTGACCTGTATTCAGATCTAGACTCCACAACTATCAATTTATTTTTTCCAGTATCCTTGCCAGAAGCAATGAGAGCATTTTTGCTTGGTCCAGGATCCTGCGAACGATGGGCCTGAGTCGTGTTAGGGCCAAAAGAACATCCATTTCTAGCTGATTGAGCCGAATGCTCTTCACAGTCTTGAACATTTAGAAGCCATCTTGGTTCCCATCCACACAAGCTAATGAGCTTCTGTGACTGCAAAAAGGTAAAGCACATAAGAACATTGAAACATTACCAATTACCAGCAGATAGAACATCATTAGAATATCTTACACGAGAGTATAGACAAAATGCACCATCTCGAGCATTATCAGCTTCCAGTATACTCTCTGATCTGGACTCAAACTCTGCCATATGATTCTGCAACTGATATAGAAGGCGATCAAGTTGTGGACCTCGAGAGACATGCATATGCTCCACTGCAGATGCTGCTACTACAGGAAGAGACTGGAACTGCATAAGTCCATCACCCCTATCCTTGTATCCTGCAATTAGAGCAGACTGAGGTGTTGGAGGGAATTGAACCAAGCTTTCTGGACAGCTGTTTCCTCTCCAAGGACAAGCAACCTTGTGCCCAACATCCAGCTGCTTGGAAAAGGCCTGACCAGCATCCTCAGCTTCAGAAATGAAAACCCCCAGAAAAAAGATAAATATCAATAGCAATTGAGAGAAGGCAAAGAGGAGAGATCAAAGCAGTGTGTATCAATATCATCGTCCACAATATTAATTTCATGACAGCAAACCACCCAAAATGTTCAGTTCTATTTCTATGGTACAGAAACCAGAACAATTGTTATGCAATCAACCTACCATAATAATAAGTAAAACCTAATTTAACATCAAGTAAGACTAAAACAAGCATAAATGGCTCAATTCATCATTCACATTGCTGATCTAAAGAAAGTGAATGAGAGCAGAAGCAAGCATTTAGAAGCAATCACTTAGAAAAATATACAAACACACGAACATTAACGTTTCCTGTAACTTATGTTTCTTAGCTACAACAATGACAATTATTGTCATAAATCATTTCTTAGGAAGGCAATGAATTATAGTTCCTAATAGCACAATTCGTTTAAAGGATAAAGAAAACCATAACTGTCCAGAAACTAAGTTCTATTTATCAGTCCATTTATCACAGTGTTGCTCATCTGTTTTCTATATATCATTAAGCATATCTGAAAGCATCAAATATCTTGAAATGCTCAAGTTTTTGTGATGATCACACTACAATGGTTATATTTTCCTAGGGAGCTGAACTAGCAAAAAGCAAATAATGGAATTACAGCAGCTAACCTTCAGAAGTAGCCCAGGATGGGGAGGAAGCAAAATTCAGGCATGCCCCACATGTTTCACATGCAATTTTATCAACATCTATGTTTATCCAACCTCTCTGGGCACAAGACAATGAGCTTGCAACCTACAATTCATTTGAAAGGAGCAGTATGCCTTAAGATCATATTAATCAGACTCTATAACTAAAAGAATACTGAATCTCGTAAGTATTAAACTCAACACAGATGAAACCGCATTAGTTCTAAGCAAAAACTTGAAACTTTGTATTTGAAAGTGTATCAACTAGTAAATGTACACAAAGAAGATCACAGATCAAAAGCATACCTTAGGTTTCCCAAACCAATTCACAGGCTTAAATGTAGCCAATCGTCTGAGAAGATCTCCTCTTTCCCATGGTCGGCATGAAGTTCTTGATGATCCAAGAGCAGACCCACCAGCAGTAGAATGGAGTGAAATCCATTGGGCTTGGGATCCGACACAAGATTGAGAAGCTGCTTTGGAATTTTGGCCATGACCAGACCAGTCAACACTGCCGACATTTGTTGGAACAGCAGGGGAGGATGCACCAGCAGAACTGATAAGGACAAGTAGCATAAATATATATATATTGAACTCCTAATGGAACATCATATATTTAACTGTTTCATATAAAATGAATGGAACAGGCATATCCATACCTCCTCATACTGTATATTAACAAATCCCTCGTATAAGTCAGTTTCTTTAACAGGAAATGACTATCCTGATAATTAATGGCATATTCCTAGTGGACGTGGGGCCAGTTTCCATCCTCTATTGGTCCCACCCTTAAAGGTAAGTAGCCACATAACAAGGTAATTAAGGACTTAGCACGTAGCAAAACAAGCATAGAAATGATAAACGGTATCATTTCCAGATCAACAAGGCTTTTCTACCCTGCTCTTCCTTTAAATAACTTGAAACTAGACCAACAATTTTTGCAACAGTAAAAATACCCTCATTTATTTCAGGTCCTTAATAGCTATTTAGAAATTACAGCTTCAAAATACATTTAGTTGAGCTTGAGAGAAAAATTGAAAAACAAGATAGAAGGGATGAAATGAGCACAAAAATTATAAATAACCCAGTGAACCGTCAAAACAAAAAACTGACTTTAATCAGTTCTTTTCAATTTTCTTTTTCCATTTTCATGTTCGAGAGAAAATGAAGCCTAAGCTCAAAATTAGGATATCTTTAGCCGAACCCATCCTCTCATTACTTGTTCCTCACTTTCCCGGCAACCAAAAACCTTGCTTTAACTAAATCTCAATAATTTTCCACTCTCCAGGACAATTAATCCCTCGGTATTCTTCTCGCGTCGCTTTTCCCGGCAGCCAAACACACCCAATAGAAACCTAACCTTATCCCTAAACTTCACACAGAAAAACAGAAAACAAACCCCTACTTTCACCAGAAAAATGAAGGATTGCGAAAGAAAACCCTAATTTGAGAACTGAGATGACAATGGGGGAGGGAGAAAAAGAGGTGAGAATTGGTACCTCGCAGCAGGTGTGGGATCTATGGTCCCACCAGAGCTAATAACCTCTTCTCTCATTGCAGACCCTTCCCTCCTCTTCCTTTTGGCCTAAGAAAAAAGCAAATGTTACGGCAATAATTTGATTTCGAAAGCAGAGATCAAGTGAGTCGAACTCGAAACCCGAATAATTGACATTGTCAGCTGCCTTTTATATCGTGTATATAGTTGCCAGACGCGCGTAACGCGAGCGTATGGGCTTCAATCCCTAACCTCGCTTTTACTTGTTTAGGCCTTAATTTTATTTTATAAGCAAAAATTAGGAGGATATCAACGACACTTCAATCTTCTTTAAAGGCTTACACGTTTTTATGCTACGACAGATTTTGGGTCAAAACTTTGTAAAAATAGTTGTCATGTGATAAATATAGAAAGATATTTGGGAAAAAGAATTAAAGAAAGAAATAAAGTGAAACAACAGATTTTCCTTTGCTTTTCTTTTCCCCATTTTATTTATTCACAAATTCAGTTGATAGGAAATTCACATTTAAGGCATATTATACAGAAGCAAATATATAGCTGGTATGCGTATATAGTAAGTAGTGCCTTCTTTTACACAAGCTGAAGTTTCTAGCAACGTCTATTGAAGAACAAGATAAATATTTTTTTTTTTGTGAGTAGCCGCTGGTGACTGACAGTTCGCCCAATAGAAATCAACGGATAGCACATTGCGACTGGGAATGCCCGTCATTGGGTGGAGAAGACCCAGCAGCACACCCTGCAATCATTGAAGGACTCAAATAAAAACCCAAAAACAAGGAGAGTTCAAAATTTTTGTCATTACTCATTAGTGCATGCTGGGAGTATGAAACATTAAACATATAAAAAAATATTTTAAAAAATTAAGCATGCTCATGTTCAAACACATACAATATCAACAGCACTCTTGCTCGAGTCCAAGTAACATATTATCTCTAACCTTAATTCAATGTAAATTTGTATAGATAAAGATAAAATCCAATACCCAGGCATGCAATATGATGGACGGTAGATTTAATACAATTTATTTTGATTGTTGCATCATTCCAACAGAAATTAAATTTTCCCAACTGCTAATTGCTGACATACTCCGAGCCATCCACGTTAAATTCATACTGTACACACTTGAAATAATTTTGCAAAAGAGTCAAGCCTGAAGCTATCAGAGGACAACCTATATTTCCCCTAAAGAAGGGATAAGATTCCACATAGCTCATGGGATTAACATCTCTATGTCTTAGTCCAGCAAAAATACTTTGAATCTAGATTCTCCTTCCAATAAAAAAAAAAATCATAGGAGGATAGGTGATTGACAATTCAGAAGAGATGCACGCTCTGCTAGATGGAACGATATCCTAACCATTCTTTTCTTCCGCTTTTCCTCTGTCTGTAGTTGTCCAAACAATATCTTTTAGCCCAGTAGAGAGATTATTATAGAACTGTAAATTTAGGAAACAGTGTTATTTCAAGGTAATATCAAACCAAAGAGGAAAATATATATATCAGGTGTACTTAGAATCGGGAAACATCAAATTGACATGCTTTGCATGGCTTTACATGACCATGGTTATCAGCAAATTATTAAACAAAAGTGCCCACTGCATTAATGATACAGCAGTGACATTAGGGTAATACCTTGTGAAATTCCAGGGTATCCCCTTCAGACTTTCGAAGTTCAACCATGAAAAGGGAAGGGGCCACCTGAAAAATCTGAAAAAGAAAAGAGGCAGTGTCAGGGGACATGTTATAGATAGGATCATTAATAATCATGTTCAATCAATTTCAGACAAGGTGAAACTGAAATTATGCAAAAAAAATTATGACTGAAACAGAGGTACCTCTGTTGTAACAGCCAAATGACCCTTGCGCCCAGTTTTTTCTCCTAGAAGCTTCATCTGAGATGGGTAAGAAACAGGGAAATTAAACTGATTTTCTAGTCAAAGTTCTAAACTGACTACACATCATCTCAATTTAGATATATCCGAGTCTCTCTATGCAACACTCCAGTTCTATTCGAAAGAGCTTGATACCAAGACAATTACCAAATGGAGTTGGTGACAAACACAAACAAAAATGGAATCATGTTTAATATGTGTCCATCAGAAATAGCATCAGTGCTTCACTAAGCAGGTGTAGACTTGTTAATAAATGATCAAATATCATGATTAGCAAGCATGAATATTAACTGCAAATTGATCCATCTAATTTCTTGAGATGATAAACAGCAGTCAAAATGAAGAGGCTGGGAAGAGATTAAACCTTGTAGTTATTTTTCTTCACACCAAAACCCATGGGCATTGCAGTTTTTTCTATTTTTGAGATTATCTCATTAGCAGGACATTTTGATGTGAATCTTGTTTCCCGTTTAACAAGTCCCTGTAATTAGAGGAAATTGCAACCACTTTAACTTTCAAGGTTATGTATTTTGTAAGTTGACGCATAATCCAAGACTTCCACATAATGGAACATATTCTATTAGATTTGACGGTCTAAACTTTTTGTATAATCGTATCAGTGAATATCAACCACACTGCATCAAGAACTAAAATTTCATTTTAAGCAAAATAGGACCAGTAAACAATGGGATATAACAGGTGAATTATCAATGACATGCCTCAAGACCGTTAAAACACTTTATGCACAACTTCAGAGTTCAAGAAAATTCTAGTTCATGTCTACCACCAAAGGGGCTTTCACTTCACTGGATGAATCAAAATGTGAGATTCTCCAGCCTGTTTCCCTCTTGTGCTTAATATATCACATAGAAAGTCACGTATAACTAGCTAACATACCATTTGCTTCTCAAACAGACTACTGAGGTTGAGACCCTGCGATGTTGAGATAAGTTCAAATGCATTCATAGTAGCAGGTACGACAGACCCTTCTTCACACTGTTCAACAAGGTTCCGAGAATCCTGCAACAAAAATCATGCATCCAGATTCATTTTATTGCATCAATGCCACAAAACCACATTCAATATGTGAAAAACACAACTCTTACCCTTGATTCGTTGAAAATGGCATCCACATCATCAAGACTAACATCAGCTCGCCCAAACCTAGGTAGGATATATCCTTTCTTAAACCACTCATTCTCAATAATCTCCGCAACTGTTATCCTCTGGTTCAGTCACAAATAATGAGTGAAAATCATATCCAAGAAAAAACGGGTTAATATAATATTTGGCCCCTAAACTCTGAGATTGTACCACATCATTGAAATTTTAAAAACTATATATAAAATCTAAAACTTAATAAAAAATATGATGACATGGCACAACATTAGAGTGCCACATTATCATACTTTTACGAAATCCAAGCTCAGGGATCAAAATGGGAAAAGCTGTGAAGTTTACCAAAGTGGAAAAAAAAAGTGCAGGTACCAAAACGGACCTAATTGCTAAGTTCAAAGGCCAAAAAATTGCATTGACCCAAAAAAATTAAAGAGAACGTCAAGGCATGCAACCTTTGGGGGAAATTGAATTAAAAATGCTACCGAAAACAAAAAAATTTGAAAATGGGAGAAAAAAAGCATTGAGCAAAGGGCAAGAGACAAGAACTTACTGTTAATGGATTAGGATCTAGGATTCTCCTGATTAATTTCTTTGCACTTGAGGAGAACCATGGAGGACAATCGAAGTCAGCCTTAAATATCTTCAGTTACATAAACTTCATTAGAGAAATCATTTTAAATGCAGAAGACAAAATCATTAATCAGCATTAATCAGCAGTATGACAGCATTGTTGTGCGTAGATACAAACACAAAAGTTATCTGTTTCTCTGAGCTTATTTGTGTGCACATTAACTTTTCTTATCAATATTTCCAAGGTACTGTCCTTTCTGGCTATGACTTAAACTACCTCTATGGAGTAGTGATGGTTTCCCAAGCCAACTACCACAGATAACTTAATTCATTTATATTTCTTCAAAACAATTCATTTTATTCTTTAAAGTAACAATAATGATTGAGGAAGCAAATGCTGGCTAACAATAGGGATACTGGAATATTGGGTCCAAGTCAATATTTACCAGGAGAAATTGATTATTTTCGGAATATGATACCATTTGATTCTTCAATTAACTTATGCCAATGGTGACTTGATAAGTAATAATACAACAGCTTTTACTTTGAAGTAAAAGAAAAATAACTCTGAAAGATGAGAGAACAGCCACCTTTTTATATAAACCCATTAAATTGGGGTGCTCAAAAGGCAAGTAGCCAGCCATTAAGACAAAGAGTATGACACCACATGACCAAAGATCTGCCTTAGCTCCATGATAGCCTTTATTGTTGATCACCTAAAAAGTGATAGCACAAACAATAAGAAAAGCTAATGGAGAATAAAGAAACAGAAATTTGTTTGAAAAAAATAAAACAGACATACCTCTGGAGCAACATAATTTGGTGTTCCGCATGTTGTATGAAGCAACCCGTCATCCTATATGAAGATTGTTTTAAATTATTTTATCAGTGTATTAAAAACAGTTGCATTATAAATAGCCATCCGCCAATGTGGTAGGCAATGGAGAACCCAAATGTAATGCACTTTTGGGGTCTGCCATCTTCTTTTGCTGACCACTAATTCCTAGCACTAAAGCAAACCAAAAATCACACACATGCAAAGTGGCAAGGCGTAGTATAATACAAGAAGGAGCAAGCAGCCATAAAAGTACTTCATAATCAATATAAAATCTTGGGAGAATATTATCATTGAGAGAGAGTCAGAGAGAGAGAGATCACAACACATAAAGCAGCATACTCACTCCAACTTGCTGAGGTAAAGCACTCAAACCAAAATCTGAAACTTTAAGAACTCCATTTGCATCCAGCAGCAAATTTTCTGGCTGTAAATTACAAAACACTGTTCTGCTGTATCAAAGAAATTTACACATGCAACTGTTATGGGCAAAGGAGCAATGAACACAAAAATATACACACCTTCAGGTCACGATGGTAAACACCTCTGCTATGGCAATAATCCACGGCATTAATAAGCTGCTGAAAGTACTTTCTAGCTTCGCCTTCCTTAAACCTCCCTCTGCTAGCCTGGCACAAGAAGACAAGCAGGACAAAAGCCAGATTAATGTATGGTATTCAAATGCTTATGAACAGCTGAGTTTTATTCCTAGTTCCACTTTTACTTTTCCCAAAGTAAAACATAAAACTTTTTGTGCGGGATCTTACAATTTTGTTAAAAAGTTCACCACCAGTTACAAATTCCAGAACAATGTATATCTTTGTCTTGCTAGCCATCACCTACACAAAGAACATTGCTAGAAGTTAACAAGAAGTATAGACATACCATACTTACATTAGTTATAAAGCCAAGTAGAGTCCTCTTCTTACAAATAAACAGTCAGATTACCATGTGAGCACATACAAGATACAACAAAGAAATACAAAAGGATAAACTAAATAACTAGATTAAGCTAACCAGAGAAAAGCTTAGTCTCAAACCTCATACATACGGATGACATTTGGATGTCTGATGAGTTTCATTGTTGAGATTTCACGTTTAATCTGCAAACAACAACAAAGAAAAAGAACAATGTAGCATATGCAAGTAAAACAGAAATGAGATTCAGACAGGGAATAGAAGATTTCAATCTGTCAGACTGAATAAGGAGAAAAATCAAGGGGTGTGTAACAATTCCAAAAATAAGTTTTTTCGACATGTATAATTTCGAAAACTTGGAGCATGGAACCCTGTAGAAAATACCGAACAACTTTCATTGACTTATAAAGCTGAATTCTACCTTCTTTTACAAGCCAATCCCCGGATATATGGAAAATTTGCAGATTTTGAAACAGTGAATCATCTTTTTTCACTCTAAAAATAGAACAGACCAAACTTAATCAACTGAAAAACTATTAAGACTGTTTCTTATAGACAAATTAAAATTGACTCATTTTTTTTCCACATACCCATTTGTTTGCTAATCCTTAACTACTATCTATATGGCGTCCCAATCTGCTCACTAAATCATCTTATTCTCGCAATTCTTAATTGAATCATAAGAAAAACAAAGAAAAGATTACCAAAACCAAACAAAATGAATAAAAATACTAAACTGTCAAGAAAATGAAGTCATAAAGTCAAAACATGTTTAGCATCTGAATTAGGAACAGAAAAATCACTCAAGTAACTGATGACAGTAATTAGTGTAGGAAATCATCCAAACATACAAAAGAGAATTCAAATTAACATAAAATTAAGATTACGTATAAAAAAAAAAAAACTTCCCAAATCATATCAACAATCAATTAGTGTACATTTGCAAACGAGATGTATAAGAGTAATTAGAAGAAAATAAAACTACCTGACCGATCATCTTATGCTTCAAAACTTTCTCTTTATCAACAATTTTGATTGCTACATTTTCTCCCGTCTCGATATTCTTCGCAAATTTCACCTTTGCGAATGATCCTTCTCCCAACGTCCTCCCTAGCTCGTACTTCCCCACACGTGTCTTGCTCGCTGCACTAGTGCGATTCGCCATCGCTTCCTCTAAAATTCCTTTTTATTTCTCTTAAATTTATTTTCCCTTGTCTTTTTCAAGAAAACCTTTCTTTTAAAGCTTGCAATTAATCAAATACCTCTTCTTCTTGCATGGTTGCCATACCCGAGACTTGGCTACCCTCATTTTCTTTCTCTTCTAATAAAACGAATTCAAGAAATAAACTCCTATATGTAAAGATCAAAAGCAGAAAAACTTTAAAGCCCGATTATTAAAGGGGAAAATGTTGAAGAGAAAGAAAGTAGAAGCAAAGGGAGCGGAATCAAACATGGATGAAACTTTTTTGGATTAATCAAAAGCACAGAAAGGGCTTAAGAAAAGTAAAGATTTGAAAGTAAATCTTTTTTGATCTGGCATTGGCAAATTTTCTCATAAAAGAAGGAATTTTAAATTTAATCCTAGTACCTCAACAACGTTTGATTTGCACGAAATGCAAGGGAGATTGACTTAGAAAATAATTAAATAAAGGTAAATAATGGTGTTTTTTTATACATCAGGTAATGGGCTAACCCTTTTTTTTATAAATTATTGTATTAAATCGATTTCTCGAAAACGATTCTTTTGCAAGGGTTACTTTATTTTAGTGCTAGAGTTTAGATTTTTGTTAAGGTGGTTTATTAGAGCTTTGGGTTTTGGATTTTTTATATTTTTTATATTTTCTTCAGATTTTTTATAATTTTTTGAGTTATAAAGTTAATATTATTTTTAAAATTTTGAAATTATTTACGGCTCAATTTGGTGTAAGTTTTAAAAATGTCCGTTACTAAAAGGGTATTTATAATAATTGTATTTATATTAACATATATTCGAATTATTCGAATTGTAAAATTTAATTCGATTCAAAGTCGAAACTCAAACTACCCGATTTGATTAACTCTTAGTTTGTATCTTTTTTTCAACTTTTTCAAATAGAACTGAGCTTTGATCACCTGTAGCTTATAGTAGGTTGAGGTTGATCAGAATTTTTTAGAAAATATTATCCCAAGAATCTCAAGATATCTGATGGGTGAGTGGGAAATTTGTAGGAGTTGAAATTGGTAGTGAGAAGACGTTCCACGTAGGGACCATTTTTAGTGCACTGTCAGAAAAATGCATTAAAAGCGCGTCAAGCTAGATGCGTTTTCATGCCATGTCAGTTGAAATCGCGTCCAGTTGGACGCGCTTTCAGTGCATTTTTCTGATAGTGCACTAAAAGCACATCCAGCTAGGCAAATTTTCAATGAATGCTTCTGACATGTCACTAAAAACATACCTTACGTGGAGCGTTTTCCCTCTACCAAATTCAACGCGTGCAAACTTCCCACTCACCCAGGAAATTTTTTTAAATCAATTGTCACTCACCTCGACTCTATAAAAGGATGACTTTCATCATTGAGTGCCATAAGGCAATTTCCCGAGCAAACAAAATTGTAAGAAGAATCACAAAAAGAGCAAGTTCGCAAGGCGTTTTGTAAGGCATAATTTGGAGCAAACACGTAATTGCATCAAGTAAGGTTCGATTTTTGTTGTTCATATATAGTTACAACTCTATTTTTCTACATAATGTTTTTGTTTTGAACATACTGAAAATGAGTAGACGAATTAATGCTATTTTTTTATTATGACGGTGAAGTCCGTGACACTGACATTGGGGTAATTTTTTCATCGGAGAACACAACGCGATTGGCTTTCAAGCCTAACATACAATTGTCAAAGCTATGTGCAAGAATTAGGCGAAAAATTATCGTATCCAACTAGATGAGAATATCATCATTGAAATATCGATTTTGTGCTCTAGTCGACCCCGTCAAATATGACGTTTTCAATATCAGAGGAGTAAGGGGGATGGAGGCGATGGTGCAGACGCATTTTGCCAATGGATTACCAATACTCGAGTTATATGTGGAGTTTGCAAACACAGATGAAGGCGATCGGAGGTCAACATATATTCTAGTTCGAGAGGTCGAAACGGAAGAACAAGCTGAGAGTCCAACGACATAGTTGTGCTGTGGGTTCACTGCTTTGTTAGAAAGTTCCCATTATGATATCCTGGAATCATCAATGGGAAGACACTTATCGATTTTAGCCCTAGATTTCAACTGCAGCAAGCAAAATGTCTAGGAATCGGGGTTTAGCGGTAACCCAAAATACTAGAGCTCGACATGACACTCAAGTAGTGGTTTTGATTTGAACTTCGATTAGTCGATGTTCAATATTTATACGGGTATGCCATCAAGTTTCAACGATTGGCAATCATAAGGTGATTTTGGTTGTTTCGACAACTATACAAAAAATGATGATGTACTCCTTACGACCTCTACCAGTGAAGAGACATCCAACCTTGGAAATACTAGTGGGGTTGAGAATGAAGATAGCACTAAATCCTATGTCAGTTCAATTCGAGAGGCGGATGCGGATGGTTTGAAAATTACATTATTTTCTGAACTAGAGTCTATTCCAATTGAACTACAAGATGGAGGTTCAGACGATGAATGTCTGGGCGAAGATGTCGAAGAAGATCCCTAGTTCAAAGCTTACTCACCTTCGACCCACATGCATAATATGGACCTCTCAGTAAAAGATGGGTTGGAGTTTGCAAAACTTCCACACAGAAGACAGGGTTATATGAGTTCTTCATTGGATTAGGGTGATTTAGAAGTGGCGAAAGAGTTTTCCTCATAAGATGGTTTTATCGTTACAGTGAAGCGATGCAACATAAAGAACGAGGTAAATTTCCATTTTGTTAAATCCTGATTTGACAAATTCGAGGCGAAATAAGCAATGCGAGACAACAGATGTGCATGAAAAATCATGGCTTCTATTAAGAAAAAGATGAGGTTGTGGACCATAAAAAAATATACCGCTCCACATATGTGTGTTATCGCGGGTACTACGTCAAGACTGTCTTATATTTGGGGTATTGAATTCTTAATTTTAATGTACTCGTGTTGTTACAAGTATTTCACAAGATCATCCGAAATTGGATTTGAAGATGATCACGAACATGGTACTACCTATGGTGAAAGCAAGTCCCAGAATTGTTGTGCTAGTTTTAATTGCAAATATCTGTAGCTAGTACGATTACACGTAGTCATACCGCAAGGTGTGGATCGCAAAGCAGAAGGCATTGGAGAAGATGCATAATGGGTGGGACGCGTTGTATAAGGATTTGTGGCAGTGGTGTCATGTACTGGAGAAGTACTTTTCAGGTTGCGTAATCGATCTAGAAACGATGTCTGCGTACTACAACGACCGATTGGTCCATGGATGTCAAGTGTTCCATAATTTCTTTTGGACTTTCAAGCAATGTCGACAAGCATTCTGGTATTGTAAGTCACTAGTACAAATTGATGGCACCTTATGTATGGGAGATATACGTATCGGTTGTTGTTGGTTGTGGCATAAGATAACAATCGAAAAATCCTGTCAATTGCCTTTGCAATAACGCCATCGGAGAAGGTAGATGATTGGAATTTATTTCTGTCCAGGTTGAAGAGGCATGTTTGCCTCCAACCTGATATATGTGTCATCTCCGACAGGGGACCTAAAATACTAGTTGTAATTGAATAGTAGGGAAGCCTTTGAGACCATACACACTATAGGTATTGTTTAAGACATGTTGCGCTGAACTACTACGGACAACATAAATCTGAAGCTCAATGTACACAAGTGATTAAAATAAGTATGTATTCGCCACTATTTTAATTGACTGATATTTAACCGGTCAGCAGATGTTGGGATTAATGGATACAATATTCACTTTTTTCGACAGGGTACGAGCTCGTCAAACACTGTTTCCACAAAATGTTGAAAAACTTGCGGGCCATTAACGAGGAAGGTGTGGGCTACCTCTCTAACATACCCTTCGACCAGTGGATAAAATCGTATGACTAGGGTCTACGACATGGGCACATGACGACAAACCTGGTGGAAAGCATCAATTTCGTATTGAAGGGGACGCATAATTTATCGATAACCTCGGCTGTGAAAGAAACATATTTCCGCTTGGCAACACTATTTTCAAAGCAAGCGAAAAAAATATGTTGAACAGATAAAGGGCGATCACTTTTAGTGTGATGTGATGACATTATAAAAGAAATTAGGAAGGCTACAACACGAGCCAACTGTATGGATTTAGTGTGTCACTTGCTCAAAGAAGTATCGTTTTGAGTTTCGAAGTTTGACAGACCCAACTAAGGTATTGTCAGGGGAGCGTACCGCATACACCTGACAAACCAGACCTGGGACTGTGGGAGATTTGATGCACTTCATTTTCTATGCACTTATGCAATTACAACATGTTCTTTTGTACATTTAGATCACATGACCTTTGTGGACGAAATGTACAAACTACAACACATGTATAACATATGGAGATATGAATTTCCATTAGTCCCAGATAAACGTATGTGGTTGTCGGTACCGAGCGCTCCATTCAAGTTATTACCCAATAGTTCATTGTATCATGAACCAAAAGATTGATTGAAATCTACTTGGATACGTGACAACATGAATATTTAGAAGAAGCCTAACCAACCGAAGTTATTTGGATTTTGTAGAAACCTAAGGCATAGAATACTGTCATGTCCATACAGACGGGATACTATAAGGACAACACCTCATTAACTGATTTATTAACTTTTTAATTGAAGTCTATTTGTTGATTTTTTTCATTCATACTCAAATTTTTTGTAATTTGTAAATATAAGTTTTTATTATACTATAAAGAACAATACAATATACAACTTTGTTCCATTTTTCTCGTGCAAAACAAATTAAACTTGGTTTAACAATATAAAATGACAACAAATACCAATTTTGATTCAAAAACAACATTTATTTAAAAACATTTCATATCAAATATCAGTACAGTCTTATCACCTATAACTTAGCTAAACAATTAAGATATACATGAGAAGAACAAAAAATAAATAAATCATTCATTTTGTTAAGCAGAATGTATGTCATAATAGGGTGGTCATCGATTGCGAGTCGGATTTCTTTTTTGTTCAAGCTATATGCTGGCCTCTTTGTCTTCATCGTCACCTTTACCCTCAGGTACACGTTGTGGTCTTGGTCTCTCATTTTCTTCGCCTTCATTCGTGGTTAATTACAGAGTGCTTCTCGGTTGCCATCATGTATCCTTTTTTGTAGGAACATATGATTGCGAAGTTGGTCCACCTTGGTAGAACAATGATCCTGGAGGTGTTTGTGACACCATCGGCGTAGGCGTATAACCATATTGTGTCTCATACACCGATGGCAGAATAATCAGACTTTTGGTCGATGCCTCAAACATAGACAGCCTATATTGTAACGACCTGATAGTCAGGGGTGTCGAAAAGTACATTCCTGGAACTCTGTTTTAGTAAATTGGCTTGTAAATATTTCTAATAAATATTTACGAAGCTAATTGTGTAGTTAATTAAGTTTCGGTTAAGTGAATTTACTTGAATTAAAAGTAACTAGGTATAAGGACTAAATTGCGTATAGGGTGAAAGTTGAATTATAGATTAAAAATAAATTAAAAGGCCAATATAGTAATTATACCTATGTTATAAAAATATGTTAAAATATGTTATCTTAATAATTAAGTAAATGTATATATATTATAATAATAATAAATTAAAGTATAATAATAAAAGTTAGTATAATAAAAAAAAGAAATAAAGAAAGATAAAGCCATACAAATTAGAAAGAAAAGAAAGAAAGAAAAAGAAAGAAGAAAAGAAAGTCACACATGGCCTTAGGGACTTCTAAGGTTCAAAGTTTAATTGGTTAGTCAATTTAGTCACTTTTCTTGTAATTTTTATGTTTTTGGAATCTTGGTACCTAGGGTTACCCGACCCATGTTGAAATTTTAGCAATTATTAAGTTTTTAAGTGTTGTCAATGTTGAATAATTTTAGTATTAGGGATTAAATTGATAGATTTTTAAGCTAGAAATGAAAAAGGATTAAATTGTAGAATAAATTGTAAAATTTGAGTATTAGGGACTAAATTGTGAAAACTTTGAAATTTAGAGGTTAAGTGAAAATAAGGAGTTAAATTTAGTCTAAAGTGGAATTTGTATGAAAATATAAAATTAAATGTGAAGAATAAAAATTAGTCTCGGTTAAGGGACTAAATTGGAATTTAGATAAATATTGACTAAAAATTTAAATATTCAATATTCAATATGAAATTGAAATTTTATTATATTAATGAATTTTAATTGTTTTAATTTCGTAGCTAACATCGTACTGAAATCCTCGACTAAAAAGGGGAAAGATAAAATCGATGTCGAATAGTTCGGAATTCACGGTTTGTATTTCTATAATCTGAATTTATTTTTTAATTGTTATAATTTAATTTAATGCATATGGTAAGTGTTGAGGTGAGTAATTGACATTTTGATAATTGATTGAAATGAATTGTATTGGTAGATACATATTGAATGTAATGATTATTGAATTGAAATGAATATATATGTTAATGTGAAAGTTGGATATTGATTATTATAGATTGAATTTAATTCATGTGTATATATGTGATTATATGAAAAATTAGTATTGGATATTGGTTATATCTGAAATGTGAAATTTGTAACAGCCCAGTTTAGACCCTAGTAAGAACAGTGGTTTTAGGACCACGAATTCGAGTTAGAAAAATATTTTAATATTATTTTCTGTGTTTAAAGTATGTGAATTGATATGTGTGAAATTTTTGTATGAAAATTTTATCGTTGTGTGCTTGATTTAATAAAAAGGACTTGTAACACTCCCTAACCCTAAACCGTCTCCGGAACAGGGATACGGAGTATTACCGGACCTATCGGACATTTACAATTAATATACACGTAAATACCAACACAACCAGATACACTCATAATTTGCCAAATTTAAACATTTACATATTATCCAATATTAAATTCTATTATATATCATAACCAAACCTAAATCTATTTATTACATCCTTACATTTAAAATTTCAAAATGACATACACACAAGACACCCTAGGTACATGCCATTACCAATAATTAATAGACTTTACCTTATTGAATTCAGGATCAGCCTGGGATGCTGATTCAACGTTCTATCTTTACTCAACTGCGCATACGAAAAACAAAAATGCACACTGAGTATAGGTATACTCGATGGTATTTCTATAATCCTAACATTTAATAATATAACAAATACTTACGATCATAGTAACAATTACAATTATTTAATTATTTATTTCATTGATAAATTTCAACTACTTACCATATAAATTCTATACAAATCATATAATAAATACAATAACATAATTGTTCAATTCTTAAATAAATCCATTTTTATTTATTCCATTCTTTTTATTTACTAACCTAAATAGCTTTCCACAATTTATTCACAAGTCATTAAACAATTATAATATTCACTTTTATTCAATCCAGAGCTACATGATTCATTTGTCTCAATCATACTCTAATTCAACTTTATTTAATTTCAATAAACTATATTCAGCTATTCACTTTTCAATCAATGTCTCGTACATATCCATTTCAATAACAGTCATTACCATTCATATCAAATCGACTTGCTATCCCAGATAGCTTTCACTGTATAATACGATTCGTGTGTTTCAGTCCACATTTCAATTCTTCATTTAGTAACAATCTGATCACTGTTATATTTAATAACCCCTATTAACATGACTCGGACTCAGACGGATACACGGATCCAACCAAACACACCAGAATATCCAACCCAAACACACCCAGAATATTATAAATCCTCCATAACACACCAGTATAATATATCCTCCCAAACACACCAATAAGGCATTAAATGCCTCTTCGGACAAACCGAAGTATATAATAACAGAAACATCTTCTCGGCCGAACTACAAATCTCCTCATCACATCACAAATCCAATGGCATGCCATTTATATCCAATCTAGTCCGACAAGTTAATAGGGTATTATTTTACTTTTCCAATTTCAATAATTTTTTCATCAATATACCATTCTAATAATCACGTATATTCACACATTTTCATAATTTCATACATTTTCATAATTCAACAAATATATTTCAATTATTCATATTAATTCATAATTCAACACAATTCAATTTACTTTTCAATATCAAATATTTAAATATCACAAATCTCATATATTCATATCAATTTCCTCATATTTCCAATCAATATTTTTTTTTCAATATAACATTCATTCAATATTCAAATTTTTACATAAATCATATTTATTATATAATTCAATCAAAATAAATTCAATCAATATATAATTCAATATTAATTTAATAAAATCATAACATACCAAATCAACCCTCTTCATTATCAAACACAATAATTCTCACTTCAACATTCACTAAAAGCATTGAATAAAATATAACAAGTAATAACTAGGTTCGGATTATAGAAATACAAACCGTAGTTTCTGAGCTAACTCCCGTTGACTTTGTCTTGTCCTTTCTTAGCCGAGATTTCCGGTACCACATTGACTACGAAAGTAATACAATTCATAATCATTAATACATTACTAATTTATATCTTGAGTTACAAAATTTTAAATTAAGATCCGCTAATTTATTCTGAAACTAGACTCACAAATCTTCTTGCCATAAAATTTTCAGAATTTTTCGTTTAGCCATTAAGTACAGTTTATTATTTAAATTCACCCCTATTCTGCTATCTGACAGTTTCGACCCTTCTTCACTAAAAATTAATTATCTCACAGTATAGAACTCGGATAATATT
The DNA here is from genome assembly GCA_025698465.1 of Gossypium longicalyx. Classification (NCBI taxonomy): domain Eukaryota; kingdom Viridiplantae; phylum Streptophyta; class Magnoliopsida; order Malvales; family Malvaceae; genus Gossypium; species Gossypium longicalyx. The sequence continues at coordinate 83,876,444 of CM047000.1, read as the reverse complement.
CCGGTTGATTTATCCTGAAAATAGACACATTAGGGATTATAAAAATATAACTTTAAGCCTCTAATTATTTTTCTCCGATTTTTGGTGATTTTCTAAAGTCAGAACAGGGAACCCTGAATTCATTCTGACCTTGTCTCAGAAAATTCATTATATCTCATAATTTACAATTCAATTGCTTATACCGTTTCTTTTATAAAAAACTAGACTCAATAAGCTTTAATTCCATATTTTATTCATTCTCTAATTCAATTTCTATAATTTTTGGTGATTTTTCAAACTTAAACTACTGCTGCTGTCCAAAATAATCTTAGTACAAAATGTTGATTTTCTACTTTTAATTTCAATTTAATCCTAACTAAATTCACTTACTTTTCTATCTTAATTCATACTTTATTTCTACTCAATTTTTAACCAAACTTAGACATAATTATCTATTTTTCATCATAAAACCATAATTTCGAAATTCTTTCAATTTAGACCTTAAAGCATAAAACTTATGAATCACTTTACAATTCAATCATTATTTCATTTCTAACTTGAATTTCTATCAATTTAGCCCTTAATTCATCTTTTTATTCAAAAAGAACAATATCTAGAAATCTAACAACTTTCAAAATTTTCACTTAAATCAAGTAGTATTCATCTCTAGGATTCCATAAACTCAAAATTTACAAGAAAATGGATTAAATTGACTTACCAAATTAACTTTAAACCTTGAAACCCCAAATTTTCCTTTTTCCTTTTCTTTCTTTCTTTCTCCCCTGTTTCTTCTCTGTTTCGTTTCAATTTCATTGTGTTTCTTATGTTTCTTTACTTATTTATATAATATAATATATAATATAATATAATAATAATATAATATAATAACAATTTCTTATATTTTAAGTAATTATTTAGTTGTATTACAAGTGTATATATTTAATTTATTACACATGTATTTATAATTACCATACAATTGTTAAAATAATATTATAATATCATTAATATAAATTACAATATAATAAAATAATAATATAGTCTTATTCATTAAAAAAATCTAAGATTTTTATCCACATTTGCCGCCTCATTTATGGGACTTGGTATATTTACCTATTTGGTCCCTTTAACTTTTATTTAATTTATAATTAAACTTTCACACTTAATTCAATTTAATCATTTCCGCTAATTACTCTTAATTAAGCTAAATTTACTTAATTAAAGTCTAATTAACCACTCAATTGACTTCGTAAATATTTTTAATAAATATTTACGAATCCATTTTTCAGAAACGGAGACCCGAAAATTCACTTTCCCGATAACCGTAAAATTTGGGTCATTACAATTCTCCCCCCTTTAATAAATTTCGTCCTCGAAATTTGCATGAAAAGAGGTTGGGGTATAAAAATCTCACTGTTTCTTTCGGTTCCCGTGTAGCTTACTCAATATTATAACTTCATTTCTCAAGCTAGTATCTCGATCGGTTCTTCTTCTTTGTACAATGAATCAGTTCAAATTTCAATATCCCTTGTCAAAGTAACATGTGAAAGGACTGATTTGCATCATCTGAACATTATATCCTGAAAAATCCCATAAAATTTTCATGACTTCAGAGGCTAAACCATCCAATATATTTCCAGTCCGATCTTTCACAAATTTACGTAGCCCAACAGTACGAGAACTTAATATCCTGATGTTTCAAATTCACATATAATTTCTGTCTGTCAAACTGTTTCAGTCTATCTCGAATCACTTTCATTCAATTTCCATATAGAATTTCACAATCAAATCTTGCTTTTAAACTATTTCAATTATTTCCATTTTTCTTTAGTTTCACGAATCAACCACTCATATATTTTTTTTTTCTCACGAGTATTCAATCGGATCCCATGCGCTTTTATATTCATAATCATTCGAACTTCATACGATCTTTGAAAAATCGTTATCACGCACTCAGAAACTTCTTGTACTTATTCTATAATCAAAGTATAAACCACGTATCTCAATCGAAATAATAGAAACCACTATACCATGTAATCGATAATCTCGAAAACCTATATTTTAGACAATTATTACATAAGAAATTTATTCATACACAATAGAATATGCAGACTTTGTCATACCTTCGATGATTATTCAAATACCGTCTTTTTTTTTCAAAGATCGAGATAATTCCAATTCAAACCCATAGAAATTATATCCCATTTCCATTCGATATCCTTTCTAGTCATAATGATTCAAAGGTATCCGTATTTGATATAAACATTTATATACAATTTCAAAGTATTGCTTTTCTTTCCCAGTCTTCAACACATCTGCCTCAAGTCACTGTATATCTTATTTCTTCCAGAATGCATAGACATAGTACTGCTATAAATTTCATGCAAATTCTTCTGTCTAAACTCACGAATTCTTCAAATATAGCTTCTATTTTTGAATAGCAGACAATCATAAAATTCAATTTGAAATTTTCAATCAAAATCATTTGTTCACTATACCCATCTAACCAGTAACTCATTATCACATTTCTGAACTTTGCAGACCTGTTGTAGAGAAGTAAGTTTAACCTTTATTTCAACTAGAATTGGGCCATCATTAGATAATGACAATAGAATGTTCATAGCTCATAACACAAAGCAAAACTTTCAATTCTGAGTATTCATAACTCCATTTGCTTTTTCTGGATGATATTCAATTATCAAATCATAATCCTTTAGTGTAAAGACAATAGCTACCACTTCTGAATCATGTATCAAATAATTCTTCTCATATAATTCTAACTTTCCAAAACATAATTCATTAATTTTCTTTCTTGCATCAAAACACTACTATCCTCAGAAATCACAAGTTTCTTCACCGGATTTCAGACTAAACCAGAACTAATGCTTCAGTTAACTGAGCTTTCAACTAATCAGAACCTTGCTAACGTCTATCAGATCATTCCTGATCTTGCAACACATTATACTTCTGCTTATAATTTATCACAAACATCGTGCAAAATTAACCATTCCATTCTTAGAATCACATCGAACAATAATAACATCAAATCGATCGTAAAATAGTACCTTAGTATCATTATCGATAGTTCATGCGATTCTATTAATAAATAAATAATTGACCTGAAAAATTGATACTTCAACCAAAAATTCAAATAACTCAACGAGCAAATCTTTAATGGATGTTTGTAATGACATTCGACAGAGAAATATCTTCTTTTATACGATTAACATATGCCGTGGTGATGTTCATGCTCCGATTTTTCAATGAAGTCCTTTATCACACTTCGACTATCACCCGTATTTCCGAGAGTTACTGAGTAATCATCCTCGATAGTTGTGTTACTCGATCTTGAATTACGAATAATATCTTTTCAACTTTCTTTGAGCAATCACTAAAATAATAATCAGAAGAATCATATCTAATCACATATTCCACTCTTTATTATACATTCCTCAGCTTTTTGTCTTCTTTTAAACCATCTTCAAACCATTTGTACCTTACTATTTCTATCGAAATATACCCTCTGATATATTTATTCAATCAAACAAATTCCCTTCATATACAGTTGCAGTTATATGATCCTGTTTAAGCTTCAAGAATTCTGTACGTTTTTTATTAAGAAATCTCTGACTGATATATATATATATTTCTTTCAGAACTCATCTCAAAAAAATTTCCAAATAGCCCTTTCTTAATTACAATAGAAATTAATATTTTCCACCACTGGCAAGCTGAATCTTTTTAACATAAATATCATACCTTTCTAACATTTAATCGATGAACAGAAACAATCCCGATAATATTCTCTAACTAGATTTCAGTTCTTCCAAAATCATTTTCAACTTTATTCTAAATTCATCCACACTATATTTACGAAGTATTAGCAACAGATAACTTATCCGTTTAGACAAACTCCGTACCTTGAAGCACTTCGGGAACCGATTGAGAAACAAGAGGGGTAAATGTCGTAGCAGATACAATTTCTTCTACTCACTGAAGAACATCAGTTATAATTCTAAATAATTATGTATCATTTCTTTTTCTATTATTTCATCAGTCATCATTCAGTAATTAATTACTTATTGAGTTAATACTCAATATTACCGATTCAGTTTTCATTTTATTCACCAAACTTATTCATCTCCGAGATATATTTACGTAATCAATGCCATCGATATGTTCATCTAACATTTCAACTATAAAACAAGACCAAACAAATATATCAAAGATCCGATCCCGACTCAATTTTGACTCAATCATGGCATGTACCTCCAGACTCTTTTCAGTACTTGATTTAATCCTAGAATCGGCTAAACCCGGTTAGCTCTGATACCACTAAATGTAATACTCCCTAACCCTAAACCGTCTTCGGAACAGGGATACAGAGTATTACCGGACCTATCGGACATTTACAATTAATATACACGTAAATACCAACACAACCAGATACACTCATAATTTGCCAAATTTAAACATTTACATATTATCCAATATTTAATTCTATTATATATCATAACCAAACCTAAATCTATTTATTACATCCTTACATTTAAAATTTCAAAATGACACACACACAAGACACCCTAGGTACATGCCATTACCAATAATTAATAGACTTTACCTTATTGAATTCGGGATCAGCCTGGGATGCTGATTCAACGTTCTATCTTCACTCAACCTGGCCCGAAAACAAAACCGTACGCTGAGTATAGGTATACTCAGTGGTATTTCTATAATCCGAACATTTAATAATATAACAAATACTTACGATCATAGTAACAATTACAATTATTTAATTATTTATTTCATTGATAAATTTCAACTACTTACCATATAAATTCTATACAAATCATATAATAAATACAATAACATAATTGTTCAATTCTTAAATAAATCCATTTTTATTTATTCCATTCTTTTTATTTACTAACCTAAATAGCTTTCCACAATTTATTCACAAGTCATTAAACAATTATAATATTCACTTTTATCCAATCCAGAGCTACATGATTCATTTGTCTCAATCATACTCTAATTCATCGCTTAATTTCAATAAACTATATTCAGCTATTCACTTTTCAATCAATGTACTGTACATATCCATTTCAATAACAGTCATTACCATTCATATCAAATCGACTTGCTATCCCAGATAGCTTTCACTGTATAATACGATTCGTGTGTTTCAGTCCACATTTCAATTCTTCATTTAGTAACAATCTGATCACTGTTATATTTAATAACCCCTATTAACATGACTCGGACTCAGACGGATACACGGATCCAACCAAACACACCAGAATATCCAACCCAAACACACCCGGAATATTATAAATCCTCCATAACACACCAGTATAATATATCCTCCCAAACACACCAATAAGGCATTAAATGCCTCTTCGGACAAACCGAAGTATATAATAACAGAAACATCTTCTCGGCCGAACTACAAATCTCCTCATCACATCACAAATCCAATGGCATGCCATTTATATCCAATCTAGTCCGACAAGTTAATAGGGTATTATTTTACTTTTCCAATTTCAATAATTTTTTTTCATCAATATACCATTCTAATAATCACGTATATTCACACATTTTCATAATTTCATACATTTTCATAATTCAACAAATATATTTCAATTATTCATATTAATTCATAATTCAACACAATTCAATTTACTTTTCAATATCAAATATTTAAATATCACAAATCTCATATATTCATATCAATTTCCTCATATTTCCAATCAATATTTTTTTCAATATAACATTCATTCAATATTCAAATTTTTACATAAATCATATTTATTATATAATTCAATCAAAATAAATTCAATCAATATATAATTCAATATTAATTTAATAAAATCATAACATACCAAATCAACCCTCTTCCATTATCAAACACAATAATTCTCACTTCAACATTCACTAAAAGCATTGAATAAAATATAACAAGTAATAACTAGGTTCGGATTATAGAAATACAAACCGTAGTTTCTGAGCTAACTCCCGTTGACTTTGTCTTGTCCTTTCTTAGCCGAGATTTCCGGTACCACATTGACTACTAAAAGTAATACAATTCATAATCATTAATACATTACTAATTTATATCTTGAGTTACAAAATTTTAAATTAAGATCCGCTAATTTATTCTGAAACTAGACTCACAAATCTTCTTGCCATAAAATTTTCAGAATTTTTCGTTTAGCCATTAAGTACAGTTTATTATTTAAATTCACCCCTATTCTGCTATCTGACAGTTTCGACCCTTCTTCACTAAAAATTAATTATCTCACAGTATAGAACTCGGATAATATTCCGGTTGATTTATCCTGAAAATAGACACATTAGGAATTATAAAAATATAACTTTAAGCCTCTAATTATTTTTCTCCGATTTTTGGTGATTTTCTAAAGTCAGAACAGGGGAACCTGAATTCATTCTGACCTTGTCTCAGAAAAAATTCATTATATCTCATAATTTACAATTCAATTGCTTATACCGTTTCTTTTATAAAAAACTAGACTCAATAAGCTTTAATTCCATATTTTATTCATTCTCTAATTCAATTTCTATAATTTTTGGTGATTTTTCAAACTTAAACTACTGCTGCTGTCCAAAATAATCTTAGTACAAAATGTTGATTTTCTACTTTTAATTTCAATTTAATCCTAACTAAATTCACTTACTTTTCTATCTTAATTCATACTTTATTTCTACTCAATTTTTAACCAAACTTAGACATAATTATCTATTTTTCATCATAAAACCATAATTTCGAAATTCTTTCAATTTAGACCTTAAAGCATAAAACTTATGAATCACTTTACAATTCAATCATTATTTCATTTCTAACTTGAATTTCTATCAATTTAGCCCTTAATTCATCTTTTTATTCAAAAAGAACAATATCTAGAAATCTAACAACTTTCAAAATTTTCACTTAAATCAAGTAGTATTCATCTCTAGGATTCCATAAACTCAAAATTTACAAGAAAATGGATTAAATTGACTTACCAAATTAACTTTAAACCTTGAAACCCCAAATTTTCCTTTTTCCTTTTCTTTCTTTCTTTCTCCCCTGTTTCTTCTCTGTTTCGTTTCAATTTCATTGTGTTTCTTATGTTTCTTTACTTATTTATATAATATAATATATAATATAATATAATAATAATATAATATAATAACAATTTCTTATATTTTAAGTAATTATTTAGTTGTATTACAAGTGTATATATTTAATTTATTACACATGTATTTATAATTACCATACAATTGTTAAAATAATATTATAATATCATTAATATAAATTACAATATAATAAAATAATAATATAGTCTTATTCATTAAAAAATCTAAGATTTTTATCCACATTTGCCGCCTCATTTATGGGACTTGGTATATTTACCTATTTGGTCCCTTTAACTTTTATTTAATTTATAATTAAACTTTCACACTTAATTCAATTTAATCATTTCCGCTAATTACTCTTAATTAAGCTAAATTTACTTAATTAAAGTCTAATTAACCACTCAATTGACTTCGTAAATATTTTTAATAAATATTTACGAATCCATTTTTCAGAAACGGAGACCCGAAAATTCACTTTCCCGATAACCGTAAAATTTAGATCATTACAGGACTAAATCGCGTAAAACGTAAAAGTTGCATGCTATTATTTAAAGGTGTCAATTGGCCTTGGCTTTTTAATATGATGACCTTAAATGGTAAATATCCCATTTATAAGATAGTGGATGATATTTGGTTTGGCATTTGTGTAAATATGAATTTATTTTAATGGTAAAATGGTAAAATGTTAAAAAAAAGTTTAATTAAATAAATCAAAAGCCATGTTTTTTGTCTTTTTATGCTATCATCTTTCTCCATAGCCGAATGTGAAAAGAAAAAGATGAGTTTGGAAGCTTTGAATATTCGACACCTTTGGAAGCTTAATTTGGGTATGTGTTTTACTCGGTTTTTGATAATTTTTACGTTTTTGATATCGTTGCTTCGAGTACTAGTAAACCCATGCCTTAATTTTTGGATTTAATGAAGAATTTGAGATTTTCCATTGTTTATTATGTGATGAAATTGTTGTTTGACAATGAATAATAAATCTTTGATGTTTGATTTTCATGTTTAATTAAGTGATTTTTGATAAAAATATGTATTAAGGACTAAATTTAGAATTTGTAAATGGAGGGGTCAAAACATGAAATAAATAAAAGAAATGGGTTGCTAGAGACCTAAGGTAAATTCGGCCTAACATGGGTTTGATGAAATTTTGAGTAATTTGTGTTATTTTGAAATAGGGACTAAATTGTGAAAATGTGAAATGTTAGGGGATAAAATGCAAAATGCCCAGATTATGTGTTCTTAGATAAAATTTAATGAAATGTTGAATAAGTGAGTTAATTTTGATATTAATTAGATTGGCAAAAGTGGAATTCAGATTTGGACCGGGGGAAAATCAAAGTGGTTGATTAGTCGTCTCTTTCCGATTACCGTTGTCCGAGGTAAGTCTATAAGCAATAAACGTTTTAAAATTTGAATGTATATGATTTTTATATGCTGAATTTAATTGTGTGAATTTTTATTAGTTATAGCCGAATGTATAAATGTTTATGAGATTTGGGAACAAGTTCGATTCAATTGAGATATGATGTTTGAAAAGCTTAATATGAACATTAAGAAATAATTAGGATTTCTGAAATATGAATTATGTGTAAGACCGACTTTGTATCAGTGATATTTGGGCTTTATTGCCTAGCAGGCTTCGTGCCGGTGTATTATATCAGGCTTATTGCCTAGCAGGCTTTATATGCCGGTGTATTATATCAGGCTTATATGCCGGTGTATTATATCAGGCTTATTGCCTAGCAGGCTTTATATGCCGGTATATTATATCAGGCTTATTGCCTAGCAGGCTCTGTGCCGGTGTATTATACTAGGCTTTATGCCTAGCAAATTTTATGTGAACAACGGTAAAATTAATCAAATGTGTTAAATGAGCTAAAGTGATCAGGTATGTGAATGTGATTTACTTATTTGAAATGAAGGTAAATTGGCTGAAAGATATATGATAAAAATGTTATGTAATGCTATTTTCTGACACATGAAAAATCGATTTAAAAGGCTCAAGTATGTATTCATACTAAATTATGAAATTATGGCAAGTGGAATGTTCGAATTAATGATATAAATGTTACATGTTAATGTGAATTATATGTATGCATATGTGAAGGTATACATTCGGTTTACTTATGTATTCATGACATAAATGAGAGTATATATGTATATGAAAATCTATAATTGGCCAAATGAAAAGTATATGTGATTTTGTAAATGAAATGTATGTGGTTTCATATTTGGGCAATTGTGAAATATATTCGACCACATATTATGTATATATATGTGTTATTATGGTTTGATTTATGAAGATATGTATATAAGAGTTTAAATATTCGGTTATATATACATTGATAGTATGGCTTTGAAAGGGTATGTTATTTTGATAATAGATACATGTATATTCGGTCAAGGTAAAATTTGTACATGGAAGTATATGTTATATATGAAATTGTGAGCTTGAAAATAAATGTGATCATGATGGTATAAATTAGTTTGATTAAACTAAGTTGATATTAATATTGAGTTCTTTATTTGCTTATGACTTACTAAGCTCTCGAAGCTTACTCTGTGTATTTTTCCTATGTCTTTAGAGTTTCAGTGAATTGCTCAAGTTGGAAGTTGTTGGAGACGCCATCACACTATCCGGTTATCATTTCGGTAACTAATGCTTTGAGATTTGGTTATGTGGCATGTATAGGCTTGTTTTGATATATTTGGTTTTGAAGTTTGTATATTTATATATATAGGCATACGAAAATGGCTTGATTATAATGTTAAAGTTAGTGTGTATGTGGCTATGACTTAAACTTATTTTGGAAGTATTAAATGTGGTATAATGTGTGCTGTATGATTGTATAATATGGCTTGGTGATGAGGTAAAATGATGGATATGTATTTGGTTGTAAATTGGCTTTATAGGTTCGGATCCAAACGGCTAGAAATGATGTTTATGATTATATAGATTTGATCATGATATATGTTCGTGTGGGAATTAGGTTTCATGGTACTTATATGAGGTGTGTTTGATATATGAATCAATTTGGAAACTGTTTATAAAGTGTTGTGTATTCGGTTATGTGATGAAATTATATATGATGATTATAATCAACTTTGTGATTTGACAATGATAGTTTAAATCATTTAGTCAAGTGTTTAGTAAAATGTTAATGTTAAATTTGTTTTATTGGTCTTATTATAAAGATTATTTATGTGTAAAATATATTTGTTTACTATGCCGTGGAAATAGTTTAATTTAGATTATTGTGTTAACCGAATAATTCATGAGGTGAATAAATAAATATATATGAATTGGCTTGATTATTAAATTTGTAAATTGATTATACTTTGATTAGTAGTATGTGTTTTAAAATGGTTTATATTAATTAGGTAAAATGAGTACATGACGTTGATGTTTAAAAATTTTATACTTGATCATTTGGTGAGGTTGATTACACCAAATGTGTTTTGGTTTATTTGCCATGTGATATTGCATATTAAGTATAATATGCACATGTATTGGAATAAAATACAATGCATGATTATATTTGGTTAAACTTAGTTAAAAAAAAATTATTGTAAAGGAGTTAATATTACTATGTGCATGATTGAATTGTATGACCGTATTGAATGGTAATTTGATCGGTAATGCCTCGTAACCCTAATCTGGCGACGAATACAAGTTAAGGGTGTTACATTTGATTGGTATCAGAGCTATGGTTTAGTTAGTTCTAGGACTACCATAGCGTATGTGAGTCTAGCTATACATGTCAGATTTAACCTACGATAGTGTGATATCTTCCGACTCTGACGAAAATTATTTTGATGGGACAGATAAGTTTTCCAATCAAGCTAATTCTGATAGTACGGAATGTGTACTCAAATGTTTGAATGGAAATGTGTTGATTATGAGTTGAAACTCATAAAGGTATGGATCAATGAGTATGACATTTTTGTTATTGATAAATGTTATAATTATATGAGCATATGAGATATGATATTTGAGTTATGATTGCTATCTGAAATGCTTTGATTGTGAATTAGTAATTTGAGTTGGCATATGAATTATGTGTTAAGAATAAAAGTGATTAAAAGTAAATGATTATTAAATGATTTGAGAATGTGAAATTAGTAATGAATTGGTTATTTGTGATAGTATGTGATGTGCACATTTATGCGTAAGTTAAATTTGAGGCTTTACTACCCGCACCCCCCTTATCAGTGAAACGTTAAAATGAAATCTGTAAGATTTGGATTGAATAAGTTTATGAGTGTGGAATTACAAAAGTCCGTGTTTAGAAGATTAATAACGTGATTAGAAAAGTAAATGAATCAGCAAATAAAGATAGTATTAAAAGAGATATTGGATAGTTCTGAAGACTATTCAGATTATACAAAGACACTGTTACAGAAGAAGTTAACCTTGACTAAATTATCTATTCAGGTTTGTTATATAAGGAAAATATTAGCTAGAAGCTTTTCTGAATTAACTTCTATTAGTGAAGGGATGATGTGAAAATTTCTGATGACAGAGTTAGACGGTTGAATAATGTTTAATTGTATTGATGGCTGAGTGCAATAGTTACAGTTGGGCAGATACTATGATTTCTCCTAGGCAATTTATATGTACAATTATCCTCAGAAGTATATGTGACTGTTTAATTTTAGAAGGAATTTTGTCGTATGAGAACATTAGCTAAACATGGCTATAGACAAAAGCATCATTGGTCTATTTGGGTTATCTACGATATTGCTATGTCTTTCTCTAAAATTTATTCTCTTATGTGGATATGAAAATTGACAGTAAAACTCTGTATGATGCTAATATTTTGTTTCTACTGGCTATTGTTCTATTGAATATACGTGAATATTATATTACTTCTGTTATTGTGGATTTTAGTATTTATGAGTGACGTCGTTCTTTCTGGAAAATTTCTGGGATATCATCAGAATTGTTATCACTTTACATGGGTTGAAATTTTCAGAAATCCTGTGTAGCTTCATACGTTGAAATTTCGCTATTCTAAGTTTCTTATGATTTTATATGATTATCTATATGAGATATCTATTTAACAGAAATGGCTATATCTGTTATAATCATAATTTTTGTTCTGAAATTTGGAAAGTATTGTAGTACTGTTATCAAAGTTATAAAAGTTGTGTTTCTGCATTAGTAGTTGTTCAAATCATATTAAATTTTCTTCTAGGTTTAAATACTTTATTAACAGCCGGGATATTATCTATTGGTATGGGAAGACGTCAATCTTATTATGACATTATGATTTCTATTTGATGATTGTGGTTTTTGTATAATGATATGTCTGGGTTATCCTTTTTAATGAGAAGAAAAGATTCCTTCGAAAAGACCGATTCAGTGGTTTAGTCTGATCTGAATTATTTGATTGAAAAATTAATTGGATTATATGTGTTTGAATCTATGCATGGGACTGGAAATAAACTTTGAATGCACAAGTGTGAACTGAGGAATAATCTTGAAAAAGAATTCGTATTCTTGAAGATTTGATACAGAATTATATCTATCAGAACAATTCTATATGGGAATGTTGTGGTAAATTAAAGTTAGTTTGATTGCTGAAACTTTCTTGTGCATGAAGACATTATCAACAGAAATATCAGTTCTGGTTTAGTCAGAGTTAAAGAAAAAGTTTATGATCATCAGTCGTGCGCCAATGAACAGTTTGAAGTGTGTTCAATAATAAAGTATATAAAGATATCTTATGATTCCATACGGTTAAAGCTACATGAAAAGAGTTATGTGACATATTTGATGATTGCAAGAGTTTAAAATGTTTGATGTTGCAGAGCGAGATCTGAACTTGGCACAGCAAAGCTAGCTTGAACCGTCGAAAAACTTTTGAGTCTGTGAGTAAATAATATTATCTGAGAGAAATGATTTTAGTTTCAAATGATCTGAATAAGAAACTTTGGTGTGCTCTACGAGCGATAAATACGTAATTGATCTTATCAAGGGATGATTATATGTTAGCTGGATTAGAAATTAAATTAATTCTTACTAAGTGAATTCGTGAAACTTAGAAAGGTGTTATCAAGTTATAAGTTAGAAAGGGTTCAGCTTAAATTGATTTCCGATTTAGAATTTCAAATGTGAAAGTGATGATTGCTTGTTGCTTTAAAATAGAGTGTATAAACCAAGAAGTCTGAGATTGTATAACCATTGTTCCAAAAGGCTCATAGTGTCAATTAGACTATTTATACAGGAGTAATAAGAGGCACGATAATATGAGAAAGTGGTATTGATAATAGGTATATAACGTAATATTTCTGACCTCGCGTTTAAATGTCTGAGATTTCAACAGGTTAAAGTTAACTATTAAGCGTCTTGAGACTACTTGAAAGATGCTTTGACATCCGAATAATGGTGAAATAAATTTTGATGAATTGTGTATCAGGATTATCTCTTATCATTGAAAAAGATAGATGTTACTTGAATCATTGTTAACTGTCTGAATAAGTCTTTCCGTGTACATAGATTTCTCTTTTGATAAATCAGGTGAGTTATTTGTTTCAGAGACTGTCAGTTTGGACATATTGCTAGTTATCATTATTTTAGATTGAAATCTAAAATTTATATGGTAATTCTGGGAGAAACTACAGTAAACTGTGAGTACGGGGTTGTTTTGAAAATTCTTGAAATATTTATTTATTCTTATATTTTAAAGTTTGAAAGCAACTAAGAAAAAATTGTTGCTATTTGACAAATTATCAGGTGAGTATAAAAGTGATATTGTATGAGGTATTGTATGTGGTAGTTATCTAACTCCGTTGTTCAGGAACGAGCTTTGTAAATAACTGATTCATGAGATTAATATCATCAGCGAAATAAAGCAGAAAATGAAAGTAATTCAGTACAGTTATAAACAATTTTGGTTTAATATGATGTATAGCGGAAGACATATTAAAATATTAGTCGTGAGATTTAATAGATATGAAATGGGTAGCCCTGTGTGAATTTGAAATATACTATGTGGAAACAAATCTTTAATCTACTTTTCAGTAAGATTTTCGGGGACAAAAATCCCTAAGGGGGGAGAGTTGTAACAGCCCGGTTTAGACCCTAGTAAGAACAGTGGTTTCGGGACCACGAATTCGAGTTAGAAAAATATTTTAATATTATTTTCTGTGTTTAAAGTATGTGAATTGATATGTGTGAAATTTCCGTACGAAAATTTTATCGTTGTGTGCTTGATTTAATAAAAAAGACTAAATCACGTAAAACGTAAAAGTTGCATGCTATTAGTTAAATGTGTCAATTGGCCTTGGCTTTTTAATATGATGGCCTTAAATGGTAAATAGCCCATTTATAAGATAGTGGATGATATTTGGTTTGGCATTTGTGTAAATATGAATTTATTTTAATGGTAAAATGGTAGAATGTTAAAAAAAAGTTTAATTAAATAAATCAAAAGCCATGTTTTTTGTCTTTTTATGCTATCATCTTTCTCCATAGCTGAATGTGAAAAGAAAAAGATGAGTTTGGAAGCTTTGAATATTCGGCACCTTTGGAAGCTTAATTTGGGTACGTGTTTTACTCGATTTTTGATAATTTTTACGTTTTTGAGATCGTTGCTTCGAGTACTAGTAAACCCATGCCTTAATTTTTGGATTTAATGAAGAATTTGAGATTTTCAATTGTTTATTATGTGATGAAATTGTTGTTTGACAATGAATAATAAATCTTTGATGTTTGATTTTCATGTTTAATTAAGTGATTTTTGATAAAAATGTGTATTAAGGACTAAATTTAGAATTTGTAAATGGAGGGGTCAAAACATGAAATAAATAAAAGAAATGGGTTGCTAGAAACCTAAGATAAATTCAGCCTAACATGGGTTTGATGAAATTTTGAGTAATTTGTGTTATTTTGAAATAGGGACTAAATTGTAAAAATGTGAAATGTTAGGGGATAAAATGCAAAATGCCTAGATTATGTGTCCTTAGATAAAATTTAATGAAATTTTGAATAAGTGAGTTAATTTTGATATTAATTAGATTGGCAAAAGTGGAATTCGGATTTGGACCAGAGGGAAAATCAAAGTGGTCGATTAGTCGTCTCGTTCCGATTACCGTTGTCCGAGGTAAGTCTATAAGCAATAAACGTTTTAAAATTTGAATGTATATGATCTTTATATGCTAAATTTAATTGTGTGAATTTTTATTAGTTATAGCCGAATGTATAAATGTTTATGAGATTTGGGAACAAGTTCGATTCAATTGAGATATGATGTTTGAAAAGCTTAATATGGACATTAAGAAATAATTAAGATTTCTGAAATATGAATTATGTGTAAGACTGACTTTGTATCAGTGATATTTGGGCTTTATTGCCTAGCAGGCTTTGTGCCGGTGTATTATATCAGGCTTATTGCCTAGCAGGCTTTATATGCCGGTGTATTATATCAGGCTTATTGCCTAGCAGGCTTTATATGCCGGTGTATTATATCAGGCTTATTGCCTAGCAGGCTCTGTGCCGGTGTATTATACTAGGCTTTATGCCTAGCAAATTTTATGTGAATAACGGCAAAAGTAATCAAATGTGTTAAATGAGCTAAAGTGATCAGGTATGTGAATGTAGTTTACTTATTTGAAATAAAGGTAAATTGGCTGAAAGATATGTGATAAAAATGTTATGTAATGCTATTTTTTGACGCATGAAAAATTGATTTAAAAGGCTCAGGCATGTATTCATACTAAATTATGAAATTATGGCAAGTGGAATGTTCGAATTAATGATATAAATGTTACATGTTAATGTGAATTATATGTATGCATATGTGAAGGTATACATTCGGTTTACTTATGTATTCATGACATAAATGAGAGTATATATGTATATGAAAATCTATAATTGGCCAAATGAAAAGTATATGTGATTTTGTAAATGAAATGTATGTGGTTTCATATTTGGGCAATTGTAAAATCTATTCGACCACATATTATGTATATATATGTGTTATTATGGTTTGATTTATGAAGATATGTATATAAGAGTTTAAATATTCGGTTATATATACATTGATAGTATGGCTTTGAAAGGGTATGTTATTTTGATAATAGATACATGTATATTCGGTCAAGGTAAAATTTGTACATGGAAGTATATGTTATATATGAAATTGTGAGCTTGAAAATAAATGTGACCATGATGGTATAAATTAGTTTGATTAAATTAAGTTGATACTAATATTGAGTTATTTATTTGCTTATGACTTACTAAGCTCTCAAAGCTTACTCTGTGTATTTTTCCTATGTCTTTAGAGTTTCAGTGAATTGCTCGAGTTGGAAGTTGTTGGAGACGTCATCACACTAACCGGTTATCATTTCGGTAACTAATGCTTTGAGATTTGGTTATGTGGCATGTATAGGCTTGTTTTGATATATTTGGTTTTGAAGTTTGTATATTTATATATATAGGCATACGAAAATGGCTTGATTATAATGTTAAAGTTGGTGTGTATGTGGCTATGACTTAAACTTATTTTGGAAGTATCAAATGTGGTATAATGTGTGCTGTATGATTGTATAATATGGCTTGGTGATGAGGTAAAATGATGGATATGTATTTGGTTGTAAATTGGCTTTATAGGTTCGGATCCAAACGGCTAGAAATGATGTTTATGATTATATAGATTTGATCATGATATATGTTCGGAGTGGGGAATTAGGTTTCATGGTACTTATATGAGGTGTGTTTGATATATGAATCAATTTGGAAACTGTTTATAAAGTGTTGTGTATTCGGTTATGTGATGAAATTATATATGATGATTATAATCAACTTTGTGATTTGGCAATGATAGTTTAAATCATTTAGTCAAGTGTTTAGTAAAATGTTAATGTTAAATTTGTTCTATTGGTCTTATTATAAAGATTATTTATGTGTAAAATATATGTGTTTACTATGCCGTGGAAATAGTTTAATTTAGATTATTGTGTTAACCGAATAATTCATGAGGTGAATAAATAAATATATATGAATTGGCTTGATTATTAAATTTGTAAATTGACTATACTTTGATTAGTAGTATGTGTTTTAAAATGGTTTATATTAATTAGGTAAAATGAGTACATGACGTTGATGTTTAAAAATTTTATACTTGATCATTTGGTGAGGTTGATTACACCAAATGTGTTTTGGTTTATTTGCCATGTGATATTGCATATTAAGTATAATATGCGCATGTATTGGAATAAAATACAATGCATGATTATATTTGGTTAAACTTAGTTAAAAAAAATTATTGTAAAGGAGTTAATATTACTATGTGCATGATTGAATTGTATGACCGTATTGAGTGGTAATTTGATCGGTAATGCCTCGTAACCCTAATATGGCGATGGATACAGGTTAGGGGTGTTACAAAATTAAACCCTATTAACTGTATCGGGTTGAGTCAGATATAGATGGTATGCCATAGGATAGGAAGAGTTTAGGGATTTCTTCAACTTCGAGTCGATGAGGCACTGGGTGCCAATCTACTTCGGTATAATCGATGAGACACTGGGTGTCAAATTTATATAGCACTGGGCGCATTTATTACTTCAGATTTATCTGATGAGGCACTGGGTGCCAAACTGGTGTGTTTGTTAGATCCGTGTATCCGTCCGAGTCTGAGTTGTGTTAATAGGGGTAATTAAATAAAACGATACTATGATTGATATTGGATGATATTGTATGTGAATTAAAAATGGGATAGTGATTTGATACATGAAAATGAGATACATGAGTTATGTACTCATAAATTGAATATGGAATGGATAATGCTATTGTTTAAATGATATGTGGATCAAATTATGAAAATCTATTATATAGCAAGTGATGAGAATTAAGTATGGTATGAAATGACGTATTTATGAGTTGAGTATTGAATGGCTAATCCCATTGTGCAAATAAATGTGGTTTGATATGTGAATAACTATTTATATAGCAATTGTGTGAATTGGGACATTGTTTGACAAATGAAATACGATAGCATATGATAGTCATGAAACTGGATATTAATATGTGCTTAAAATTCAATTGTGCATATTATATTATTTTGTCTTTAAATATTCAGATTATAGAAATACCACTAAGTTTTACTCAGCGTACGGTTTTTTTTCCATGCCCAGATTAGGTACTTCACTTTTGATCGCCAATTCAGCATCCAACAACGATCCCGAACTCAAATGTGGTGATGTTTATCTTTTGTGTCGGCATGTACCTAGGATGTCTAATGATAGTTATTTTGTGGAGGGATTATAAATGTAATGTTGGTTTGGTGTGTATATATATATATATAAACATGTGTTTGTGTTTGAAGCCATAGTATGGTATGATAAGTTGAACCAAATCCAGATATGTGCATGTGAAATTAAGTTAATGTTTTAGGTAGTTTTGAGTTAGGCCAAATTGATGAATTTTGACATGTTTGTAATTTTAATTTGGTTGATATTTTGATCATATAAATGTGGTACCAGTGAGGGTACATTGGTTAGGCGCCTAGTATGATTATTTTAGCATGTTTTGAATGTGTTTGATCGTATTTTGGACAGGTTAAACGAATGGTTTTTGAGTTGTTTAATGCCCAAGCTTGTAGGAAATGATAAATTTGTTGTTTAAGGCACATTTTAAGTCCACACGGCCAGACACACGGCTAACACACGGGCGTGCGAGGCCATTTTGAAGGGTATATGGCCTGGTACACGGGCGTGTGGCTTGGCTGTGTGTCCCTACTTCGAATGCTCACACGACCAAATACACGACCAAGTGATTTGGCTGTGTGAGTCACACGGTCTGACCACACGGCCGTATGAACCCTGCAGTTAAAATTTTTCTAACTTTTTCCTAAAATTTTCAAATGTTCCCGATTTAGTTTCAAATCGTTTCTAAAGTGTTTTCAAACCCTCAAAGGCTTAATAAGAGACTCTATGCATGTTAATGATGAATCATTTTATGATTTTTGAAATGTTTGAAAAGAATGATTAGATTACGATTACTCTGTAATGCTCCAAAACCCTATTTCGACGATGGATACAGGTTAGAGGTGTTACATATTCGTAGTCGAAGGAATCATTGTCATTTGAAACCTTAATGGCATCAGCGTGTAATATGTTGGAGACGGAGGTGGTGGTCCAAAAATAATACCTAGAGTCGATGTATAAATAGAAAAATGTGGTGCAAGATGTAGTGCTTATGTAAAAATTATGAGATTAATGAAAGCACTAGAATAAGTCGAGCCATATTGACTAGAGAGTGGTGTGGCCATCAGTGCCTGTTCTTGCATTGGTGTAGATGATGGACTTGTCTCAGTAACTACTCCTGAACTTGGATGCCTAGACTCCCGTTGTGGCCTCCTCGTATGACGTTGCCTACCCCTTGCCTCTTCTGCTAGTCGGTATGGTTTGCCATGGTGTCTAAACCATGGCATGTACTCCGAATCGTATGCTAACTCCCGAGTGATAATGTGTTCGCGATTAGGTAAAAATTCGTACTTACGGTTCCAAATGTTGATATATTCCACGTGGAATGTAGGCTAATTTTCATCGGTTTTCCCTTGTAAGTCGATATGGTGTAGATCTTCGATGTCTTGGGGTACCGGTAGAATTGTTTGCCTAAACTCAAACTATCGCATAACTCTATCTGATTCATACATCTCCACCGTAGCGTACACTACCAATGGCACCTTCACCTGCCAGATGCTGAGATTCACCAAAATAAAATAATAGGTAGACTCCACATTTCGTCATCTAACATTCAAAAGTTTTTATTTTGGGCATCAGGAAAAGTTTTGCTTTTATGTATTGCTGTTAAAAACCATTTTGATTTTGCTCACCTATCGTTAATTCAGTGTTATTCTACACTCATTTTATGTAGGGAAAGTTATAGCACCCCTATAATGTCGGTCCAAAGACAGTACTATGAAGTTCAGTAATTAAGATTTCTTATCTAAAAAATACTAAAAATGACTCCAAATAACTAGCTCAAAATGATAATACCCAAAATGTACATTATTGGATGAGTTGACATTGTTCAAAACTCTAGTGGTTTGCTATTTATCCGTAGCTTCAATTTTGCTAGCAAACTTTTAAGCTAGAATCCTAAATCTTTGTGTTATTCTTCTTTTGTTTAAATATCACAATATTGGTTTTTTGTAGGTTGTTGGGTTCTAACAAGAAATGGATGGACTAACATCATTGTTGGACACACTAATTAAAAATAGGATGGAAACTTCAACTCGTTTATGAATGCTTCCAAAGTTTTTATTAGTTTTTCTTGGCCATAAATGTTTTCGATTTTGTACCCAAAAAAGTATAAAAGTCAGATAAAGAAACTTTAAATCTTACAGTTGATCTTAAAATCTAAGATTTGAAATCTAAAAAGTTAAAAATGTAAAATCCACAACCTAGAAAGCAAGAATATTAAATTTTAAAAAAAATCTAAATCTAAAATCTAATTAGAAAGATAAGAATCTAAAAGAGAAGTGTGTTGTTTGAGCCCTTCAATAGGTGCTTGGAAGATTCCCCAATTGCCATGGAACCTGCATAATGGTGGCTTGCTAGCTACCTTCCTTGAAATCGTTCAGACAACTCCATCAGCGCATGACCTCAATGATTATGATTCAATTCCTGCAGAAGCATTGGTGGTGGTTCCATTTGTGGATATTGAAAATTTTTATTGAATTGTCTGCGACTCATTGGTTCAAGGTGTTAAGCTGTTAATGTGAAGTATCAAGGATAATCTATCAACTTATGTTTTTTATTCATGAAAGTTGTTTACAACATCAAGTGCAACAATCTTACTCAACCCATCATGCAATTGGGCTATAGTACAGATACAGACGTAGAAGAAGTCTCTGGAAAGTGTTGGTCATCAGGCCAATCCCTCCGGACTCTGTTAGAATATACATCTTTGAAGTCATTTCTAGTCTTTGAAAATTGAAAAACTCGACGCTCCTTTGACAAAATACTTGGAGCTTGGCATCACAGTAGTGGCCGAAGAAGATGAAGCAGCAGCAGCTACCATGGTGGCACTCACAGGGATTGCAGTTGGTGAGCTCTTCGACGTCGGAGAAAGAGAATTATCATCGTTGCTACCATCTCTATCCTCTTCATTGATGGTATCCAACATCTTTCTCGTTCTGTGCCTCATGACAGTAACAAACTGTGGTGGAGCAACCTCCATAAACAACCTCGGGAGACGCGAACTGGCCATGTTTAGGAGCTAATGAAGAAGGAAATGGGTGAAACATGGAAATCCCAAGGAGGAACATGAGTTATAAGAAAATAAACTCAAAGCTATGGATAAGATTTATAAGAACAAGGTTTAGGCTTACATTAAGAGTGGTGGTTCATTCTTAATGGAATTTTAACTCCTAGTACCGCCAATTACTGCTGATAATAACTTGCAAAAGTATGATGTTACTTACACGTGTCCAGGAGATAAGTCTAGAGTGGGGGGCCTTTTGATCTCTATGTGGCAAAGCTTGAATGGAAAAGGAGATAGTTTTCAGATAAGCATTCTGTTGGGATCAATAGCTTCCAAAAATTCACTTTTCCGATCTCAGCCGGCACCAGCCTGGTGTGTGCCATCTGTCAGTTGGATTTTTTTCCATTGATGGAAAGGACTCAAAAGAGTTGCTCTCCTTGCGTTGTGAAGGAAGGGAAAACTGGTATTATGATATCTGAGGTTGATATTATTCGCAATGTTAGCAGACCTTGCCTGCCTATTCAGTCAACCATGGTCGGCTGGAAATTCATTGGGTGTATTTAAGTCGGATTTAAATTACGAATAATGCAACTATTATTTATTATTTAAAAAAGTAGTTTCAAAATCCCTGAAATGACAAGTGTGCAGCACTAAACAATTGGTTATCAACAGATTTGTAGGCAGCCTAGATATCGCTTAAACCCATTCATAAGATAATCAAAATCAGGAGGAGCATCAGTTGCCAATCAAAGTGTCATCTCATACATTTTTAAGTTCCCAACTGATAGCATAAAAGCAAAATACTCTTCATGTTATATTCTCCGAAAAGCAAAATACATACCTTGAATTTGGCTTGCCTTAGTATTGGAGCATCCCCAGTTGCTCTCTGAGATGAAACAAAGTGCAGCTGCAAAAATAATAAACCCATCTTAAACGGGTGGCAAACATTCCAAGTGAACCTTCTATTGAAGGCACCCAAAAGCTTAGTAGTTTCCACTCAGGATGCAATTTACATAGATTATAAGTGAAGAAAAGTTATAACGTAGGTGATAGGCTACATATTTTAGACTCCAACATTTAGCATTTTGCCATCTTTTCTCTCTTGAATTATATTATATTATTTATACTTATATTTTATTTATTATTGATTTAGAAAATAATTGGAGAAAAATGTGCTTTAAGTTTATTTTTGGTAAGTTTTTGCAGTTTGAGCTACAAACCTTCGTTTTAGGTCTATAATATACCGATTCAAAGGGAAACGAAAGACATATATAAAGTTATTTCATAGATGAAGCCAAAAAATGTCAGGAAAACATCTAGAAACGGCCTGGAAGTTTGATTTAATTTGTGAGACTTAATTTGCGCTTTAATTCTTCTTCTTTTTTTGGTATTAATGCATCTTCTATTTTAATTACAACTACTCAGGTTCACTGAAAGTTTGGCCGGTATTTGATAGTTTAGAATGGTTGCGTTGTGAATTAGAGTAGTTAAATCCATAATTGTTTAATTCATTTTAATACTAGTGACAAACTGCATAACTCGTTTATGTCGTATTTTGTGATCTAGCTTAGATGAACCCCGCTGAGGTGAGTTTGCTGGTTAGAATTAGGTCTCTCTTGTTCTTAATATTGCTGGTAAGTTAAATCTTGGGCATTGAGTTACAGGGTTATTTATTGGTTAGGGAAGTAACTTCAAACGAGCTACCTCTTGATTATTGAAGAAGTAAAGAGATATCGGTTGCCAACTGAATCAACAACTAGAATTAATTTATTAAAGGCATTGAAGTCATCTTTGCGTCAATGATTAAATCCACGAATCAAACGTAGAATTTACCTTTGACTAGAGCTTATTTCCATTGGTTTTCTTTTCTTTCATTTTATTTTATGATATCTTTTTTATTTATTTTTATTTTTGTTATAAATCCCCTTTTATTTTTATTTTTATTAAAGAAATAAAATTATCACTGGTCTTGGTGGATGCGACCCTACTTGCTGCTACCTACTAATTCATATTTTTCAAGTAGGTTTTTATTTTTTAGGTCTCAACAACCTAACAAATTGTTGGCATCATTGTCGGGAACAATGTCAATAATTTAATATCTTCTTATTTACTTCTTTTTTTTAGTTTTTATTTTATTTTATTTTAGTTTAGCTTCCTTTATTTTTCTTATGTCGTGATCTTCTCTTACAAGTGACCTAGTGTACAATTTGGAGATTGAGAAAACTGCAAGAAAACTGAGAAGGGAAACCAACATCAATTAGAATCTGTTGTTTTCTATAATTAAATAAGATGTTAATAGTGAGTTGCTTTTTTCATTGAGCGAAACCGAAACCAGTGAAATAGAGGAAGTCATAGCTAATAATAGAACTTTGAGAGAATTGGTTGTAACTCAACAACCACTTTGCATTCAATATCCTAAACTTGAGGTACCTTTCAAATTGAAATCTAGTTTAATTCACTTACTTCCTGTAACAATCTGATTTTTAGTGGTGTCGAAAACGGCTATTTTGAAACCCCATTTTCATAGTTTGAGCCCGTAAATATTAAATATTAATATTTATGTGACTAATATAGAAGTTTATTAAAGTTTGGTCCTGTAATGTTACTGATATGATAGTTCATTAAGGTATAAGAACTAAATCGTAAAAGTCTAATTACTATAGAATTTTATATTGCTAGGGTTCAAAATGTTAATTAAACCACTTTATTTTATTATATAGTGGAGAATTATGCATATTTCCAATAAATTTAACTAATTGTGATTATAGTTTAATTAATTAATAATTAATTAAGTTAATTTGGATTAATTAAGAATAAATCTAACTATATAAGATAATTTAAGTTAATTTAAGTGCTGCCATCTTTATTTCTTCCACCAAAAACACTTAAAGAAAACCTAGGAAGCCATTGTTAAAAAGCTTCAACCTTTGGGCCCTTGATTGTTATGTTCAATTTAGACATTTTCTTGTAAATTTTATATTTTTGAAGTCATGAGAGCTTGATTTAGCTAACTCATGTACCAATTTTTAAAACTATTAAAGTTTCAAAAAATTTTCATTGATGAGTTCCTAAACAAATTGAAGTTAAATTTCTAGATTTTAAGTTTAGATATGAAAAAGGACTAGATTGTAAAGTGTAAATTATTAATTGTCCAAAGTAGCAAAGTGTAAAAATTAAATATTTGACATGAAATTTCTGTAATTATAGATATTAGAGGGTCTTAAAAGGATGTGATTGGGACCAGTTTCGAAATTGAAGCTCAAAATTGAAAGATATTGTTATTTCGGTTTTAGGGACTACATTGAATAAAATGTAAAACTTTAGTGATTTTCAAAAAATAAAATTGAACTGGTTTATGCACATTATGAGATGTTATAAAGTTTTAGATATTGATAAATCAAACCGAATTATTGTATATATCGGGAATTGGATCAAATCGGAAAAAATCTAGAAAAAGACAAAATTGTTTAATAGCCCTTGAAGTTCCAACTTAATTACTAATTTTTCAGGTAAGTTCAGCTGGTATGATTGTTTAAATTGTGAATATGTGTATGTTTGGTTGAAATT
Organism: Gossypium longicalyx; assembly: GCA_025698465.1. Lineage (NCBI taxonomy): Eukaryota > Viridiplantae > Streptophyta > Magnoliopsida > Malvales > Malvaceae > Gossypium > Gossypium longicalyx. The sequence continues at coordinate 83,851,540 of CM047000.1, read as the reverse complement.
TGGATTGTTTACAATTTGGTAAAAAAGGTGAGATTTGGACTAAATTGTAAAAAAGAGAGTATATATATGTGTTGAAAATGCCCAGGTGAACTTTGTAAAGGATTTGTGCACACCTATATGGATTGATTACCAATGATTACCGAGATTCAACATTTTTTACGGAATCGAAGATACATGTGACACATGTTTAGCCTAGACTGGTAACCTGATGTCGTTTTAAAGATTTAGCATGGATTGGTAACCTTTGTAATAACCTGTTTTTTAGTGGTGTAGGAAACAGTGGTTTCGAGGCCACAAATTCGACGAGTGAGTTCGTAAATATTACTATTTAATATTTACGAGTCCAATATAGTATTATAATAAATTTTGATTTGATAATTTTTGTTATTTGAATGAATAATTAAGTTCAAGTGGTAAGTCATTAAAGTCAAGTGGTTTTAAAAAATGAGGTTTCAGGACCTCATTTCTATAAAATGAGCCCAAAAATATTTTATTAAAAATTTACAAAGTGTTATTAAGGTCATATTAAAATTTTGTTAAAAAATTTTAATGTTTAGATAGTTAATTAATTGAAAAGGACTAAATTATAAAAGATATAAAACTTAATCACTATAGCTTTATTTGTATTAAATGGATATAAAAGCATGAAATAAGGGATTTATGCGGTAATTACACCTTTTTATACCATAGTGGACGGTTCATGGGTATTAAATATGGAATTTTAGTTGTTTATTTGAAGGTTAATATAATAATTTAATAAATAAACCTAAAACAAAAGAAAATAAAGCATGTGTGTTCTTCATTTTCTATCTTCATCACCGAATAGGAAAATGAAAAACTCCATTGTTAGCTTCATAAGCTTTGGCCAAGCATGGTTGTTTGCATGTAAGTTTAATTTCCACCCGTTTTGTAAATTTTATGTTTTTAAGTTCGAATTAGCTTAATCTAGCTAACCTGAGGGTCAATTTGTAAAATTGTTAAATATTATAGATTATGTAATGGATGAATTGATATATTTTTTGAAGTTTTATGATAGATTTTTAAGCTTAGTTGTCAAATAAACATATTTTGTTAGGTAATTTTTTATGATTTTAAGGTTTATGGACTTATTTATGAAAAATGGTAAAATTCAAGGAAAATATTGTAAATTGATGATAAATATGGGCTGTTATAAGGCTAGGTAATAATCGGCTAGCATGAATTTTAATTTTCAGGTTTAGGGACTAAATTATAAAAAAGAGTAAAATTTGAGGGTAATGTTATAAATTTTTATTATTAAGGATTATAAGCTAAATTAATTATTTTAAATGCTGGAATGAGAAATTGAATAAACATAATTATCTAGATCAAGAAACGACTCGAACAAACACAAATCACGAAAAAATCAAAGAAGCGAATTAGTCGTTGGATCACGTTAGGGCATTGTTTTGGTACAGGTAAGTTTATATTATATATATATAGTTATATTAAATTCCTTGATATTTTTTTACTCTATTTGTAACAGCCCGGTTTAGACCCTAGTCAGAATAGTGGTTTCGAGACCACGAATCCAAGTCAGAAAAATATTTTAATATTATTTTCTGTGTTACTGTAACACCCATCGCTCGTATCCAACGCCGGAACAGGGTTTGAGGTGCTACCGAACTTAAACTCAACCAATCATAGGAAATCGGGCCCTAAAATTTCGATCAATTTTAAACTTTTCACTTCATATTCAATTTGTCCCTTAATAGGGCTTACGGAGCCCAAAACATACATTCAAGTTGGTTCGGGACCAAACCGATAGCTCAAGAAAACTCGAAGAATTTCATGTTTTAAAGCTCCACAAGCCCGTGTGGGTATAGGGCACACTCCCGTGTGCTAGGGACACGCCCGTGTCCCGCACCCGTGTGGCCAATTTAACAATTTTTCATAAAATAGGTGCAGACTTCACACGGCTTGGACACACGCCAGTGTCCTTTGCCCGTGTCCTTTCACACGGCCACGACACACCCGTGGCGCAGCCCGTGTGCAAAAACTTGGGTATTCTATTTCTGACGTCAACATCACACGACCATGGTACACGCTTGTGTACTAGGCCGTGCCCTTCCACATGGCTGAGACACACAGCCGTGTCTCTGCCCGTGTGACCCTTACCATGCATTATGACTTGAAATTTCTAAGTGCAGGGGACACACAGCCTTCTCACACGCCCATGGGGCTGTCCGTGTGTCACACATGGCCTAGACACACGCCCCGTGTGTCTATCCGTGTGGACAATATGAGGCTATGTACCAAGCCTCACTGTCACCCTAGTATGCCTATTTTCATGTCAATACCAACCAATACCAAATCAAGCATGATAGACATTCATTTAACCATGAAGATGCATCCATTATAGACTCAAAATGAATGTTATCCTCATTCAAGGCTTAATGTAAAGTGTGGAATCTATTCCAAGCCAACACATTTGGCCAATTCTCAAAGACACAAAATAATAAGGTCTAGTCCTATACATGCCATAATCAAAAATATAAATCCTACTATACCGAGTATTACGGCTGATAATGTGATCGATATCTCTGACTTCAAGGGATCCTTGAACTAGCTAAACGACACTGAAAGAAAAGGGAAAGGAAAGAGAGTAAGCATAAAGCTTAGCAAGTTGTATATAAATAAATATACAACAACAATTTCACCATTAGTCATCATACTCATAGTTCAAAGGTAAGTATAAACTTGACTTACTCATTACCGACTACTCAAGTCACATTTTCTAATTGGAGCTAATTACTCATGCATACCAACTAGGTACCTGTACCACTCACAACATTATTATACTTTCCTTATTAAATCACTTTCATAACCTTTAAAGTTTAACCTTTTAGAAATACTACCGGATATTCTATAAGCCTCAAACATGGGATAAATTGCTAATGTCATGTCCCAGACATGGTCTTACACTGGCTATCATCATCGAGGCCGAAGCCATGTCCCAGACATGGTCTTATACTAGCTCTCGTATATACGTGCTGATGCATGTCCCAGACATGTCTTACACTAGCACAACTCTTAACCGGTGCATATCCCAGACATGTCTTACATTGGCTATCATCATCGAGGCCGATGCATGTCCCAGACATGTCTTACACTAGCACTAATCTCAATGCCGATGTCATGTCCCAGACATGGTCTTACACTGGCTCTCATTATGTGTCCGATGCATGTCCCAGACATGTCTTACATTGGCACACAAATAACCCGAATGTCATGGCTTGAATATTCAGTTTGTTTCCTAGGGTTCCAACGGGATCTTTCTATTATCTCAATCATTAATATGCATTCTCGGTTCACAATCTAGGAATTCATACTATATCAAATCAATAACAATTCAAATACATGCATTAACAATGTAGTTGTATTATTTACATACAACTTACCTCGGTTTACAAAATGTACTCGACTAGTCGGTTTAGTCGAGTTGTTTGGCTTTCCCCCGGTCTAGGTTCGGATTTGGAAAAACTTGATCTATAATAATTAAATAAACTCATTTAATCACTAATTACAATTAGGAATTCATAAATTCACTTCTTTGGTAAAATGACCATTTTGCCCCCAGACTTTGGCAAAATGACCATTTTGCCCCTATGCTCGAAATTCAATTTTTATTGAATTTATTCATATCTTAGGACTATCTGACCCCTTTTTACTCTTATAGAATCACCAAAATCCCATTATTTCACACACTTATCACCTATTTTGCAACTTATGCAAAATAGTCCCTTTAGGTGTTTTCATGCTAACACCCTTCACAAAAGTTGTTTAGAACTCTTCTAAGACTCATATTCTTCCATAAAATTTCATAAAAATGACATGAAAATTTACATGGTAAAACCCTATACTTATCACCATTTTGCAAGGTAGTCCTCTCATTAAAAAGCCTATTCTTTAAGGAGTCCAAAAATGTAAAAATTATTAAGAGAAACTTTCAAAATCACTTACTTGAGAGGCTTTATGTTGATGAAATTTTTTAAGTTTTCAAAACCCCATTCTTTGCTGAAAATTTCGATAGAGGAAGAGATGGAAAGGGATGATATCATCCTTCTTTCATCTATTTCTATTTTAGTCAAAATAAGTCACCTAACCCATCAAATTCTAAAATTTGTCTCCTCTTGACCCTATGGCCCGCTATACTCTTATAAAAGGGTCTAATTGCCCTTTAAAAGCCCTCAATTTCATTTCTCTAGCTATTTAACACATTTGGGTACTAAGATGCAACTTTTGCCTTTTATGCGATTTAGTCCTTTTTCGCAATCGGGCTCACAAACATTAAAATTAACTCCTCAAATTTTTCATGCACTAATATAATCATACTATAACCTCATAATAATAATAAAAATAATTTTCCCAACTTCAAATTTGTAGTCCCGAGACCACTGTTCTGACTAGGCCCTAATTCGAGCTGTTACATTTACAGTATGTGTTTAAGCATGTGTGAAAGTTTCGTGTGAAAATTTTATTGATTGTGTGCTTAATTTTGAAAAAAAGACCTAATCGCGTAAAATGTAAAATTGGCCTTCTAATTGTTAAAGTGCCTATTTGCTATGTCTTTATAAATAAGAGGTCCTTATGTTGATATTTGACCACTGAATTAATGTATGGACATTAATGGACATGAGATAGTGGAAGTATAATGAAAATAATAAGGCTAAATATGTAAATTGCTTATTAATGTTTATTAATTAAAACAAAACAACAAATTAAGCCATTATCATCCATGGTTATCAAAAATTGAAGAAGAAAAGAAAGGAAAAAGAGTTTTAGGGTTTCGTCTAGAAGAATTCGTGATTAAGGTATGAGTTTGCTTGGTTTTTTATGATTTCTACATTTTTGTGACCGCTGTTAAGTGATCTAGCTAGCCCATGCTTAAATTTATGAAATTGATGATAATTTGATGAGATGCTACTGATGAATTCATGAGTTTTGTGATGTAAAATGATGAAATATGAAAGCTTAGTGCTTGATATACATGTTTTGTAAAGTGATTTTGAGTAAAAATATATACTAAGGATTAATTTGTGAAAATGAGAAATTGAGGGGCTAAAATGTGAAATAAATGCTAAATATGGGTTGATAGGAACCATAGGAAAATTTGGCTAAGGCATGGTTTTGATGAATTTTGTATATTTGATGTTTTGTGTAATAAGGACTAAAATGTCAAAATGTGTAATTTTAGGGGCTAATGTGCAAAAATACCCAAAGATGTGTTTGTGTATTAAATTGAATGTGTTGGTGATTAAATGAGTTGATTTTGAATACATATAGATCAAGAAAAGAGGAATTTAGACCTAGATCGACGCAAAAACAAAGTGCTCGATTGATCGACTAATATCGTCGTTTTTACATTCGAGGTAAGTTCGTGTATAATACATATTGTTTGTATAACGTTTATATGTGATGAAATAAATAGAAATGGGATTGAGAAGTTAGAGTATGTGAAATGTGAATTGAATTTGAGGCACTAAATGTGCGAGAAATGAAATAGCTACTGCTATTAAAAATGGCACTAAGTGTACGAGAACATAACAACGATGGCTGAATAAGTGGCACTAAGTGTGCGATACCGATATAAGTTCAGTTTAATAAAATGGAACTAAGTGTGTGATAATATTATAGCTTCGGCTAATTAATTGGCACTAAGTGTGTGAGACCAAAGAACGTCTAAAGATGATTGAATGACATTGTGCATCGAGCATTGAAGAGATAAATGTGATAGGTAAGAATGTGATGGTACAGGTATGTATAGAACCTATATGGTTGATGATATTGTGTATGATATAGATGAGGGATTATGTAAATGAATGATGAGTTGAGTTACATTGTATAGTATTGTGAATGCTTATCATATGCTTAAAGTTATAGCTTTGAATAATTAAGACTAATGTGATGAGTTAAATTAAGTGTTAGTTAAGAGATTGAATTGTAGATTGATGAGTTAAATGTATTATATCATGAACTTACTGAGTTGTAAGCTTACTGTGTGAAATGTTTTCTGTTTTACAGTGTTATAAAGTTAGCTTGGATCTGGTGATCGTCAGCGACATCAATCACACTATCGGACAACTATTTTGGTACCATTTTGAGAGTTGTATATATGGTATATGGCATGTATAGGCTAGAAGTATTTTGGTATGTTTTGTGATGTGAATATTTAGCCATGAGATTTGGCTTGTAAATGTTGGTATGTAAGGCCTTTTAAGTTGGCCTAAATGATTTGTTTGATAGGTAAGTTATATGGTGTTATAATGCTCATGTGATGGTTTGATTATAGAATGTTAAATTGGCAAGTTTTGTGGTATGAAGTATGTGATAAAATGATGAGTTTATGTATTTGAAATTTATACAAGTTGTGTTGATTTTGGTACATTGATTTGGTATGTTTTGGTTGAGAAATTGAGTAATAAATTGGTTGGTAATTGAATGGTAAGAATATATATACAAACTGGTTGATTTGGTTGCCTATGAATGTATGCAAATGATGCTAAAATGTTGTGGTTTTGGATTTCTTGAGTTAGGTGGAAATTGTGGCTTAAACCAAGCCTAACCTTACACGGTTGAACACATGGGCGTGTGTCTCGACCATGTGTCTGTTGTAATTTAACTATTCAAGTCAGTCTCGAACACAACTTAGACACACAGACGTGTCTGGTGGCCGTTCGGGGCACACAACCTTGGTACATGGGCATGTGTGGCCATTTCGAAGGGTACACGGGCTAGACACACGGGCGTGTGGTCAGCCATGCGACCCAAGTCAGTTTCGACCACAGCCAAGGCACACGGGCGTGTCTTGTGGCTATGTGGTTAAGTCAGTATGTATGCCCTGTTTTGCTAGGGTTTAGACACATGGGCATGTCTAAAACTGTATAAGGCACACGGCTTGTTCACACGGGCGTGTGACCTGTGAAACTTTGAAAATTTTGTTAAGTTTCTGAGAAAATTTGAATGTGCTCGGTTTAGTCCCGACCCCTTTCTAAATCATGTTTAAGATCTCGTTAACCTATGTAAGGGACTCTATAATGATGTGTGACTTTGATGTTATGATGTTTAGGAAATGAATACGAGATGTTTAAATATGTTCGGTAATGCTCCTTTACCCTAGTTCGGCGACGGATACGGGTTAGGGTTGTTACACTATTAGTTAAGCTGTTGTTAATTATATAATGTTGGTTAATGGAAATTAATAATGCAATTGAGTTATACTAGAGATATTGTATCGGGTCTTGAGCCTAGGAGGCTTCGAGTAGGTGTACCATAACAGGCTTTGAGCCTAGTAGGCATATTGCTGGTGTATTGTATCAGGCCTTGAGCCTAGCAGGCTTTGTGCTGGTGTATTGTATCAGGCCTTAAGCCTAGTAGGCTTCATGCCGGTGTGTTGTATTAGGCTTTGAGCCTAGCAGGCTTCGTGCCGGTGTATTGTTTCAGGTAGTTTGTACTGAAATATTATTTCAAGAATTCGATGTAATTCTATATAGTTCAATGGGTAAGTAAAGATTAATGTAAAGGCATATATTAAATTTAATGTTACTAATGTTTATATGAAATAGAAAGATAGATAGGCATATATGAATTAAAAAGGATGAGAATTTATCAGGTGGCGGATGAAATATGCATGGAATTCATTTATTAATATATTTTATGTTTCATAGATGTTATGTTTATTTATTATCTACTAACTATGTGGATTCAAATGAGAAGAATGTGTAATGGATATATATATATATATATGTAATGGATGATATATAAAGCCTAAATGCCTATTATGTATATGCCATGATTTACTTGGAACTTACATGTAATGTTATATTTACTAACCTTATGAGTTGATGTGTATAGGAAATAAAGTTTGGCTTATGACATGATGAAAATATGTTTGGTTGTTTAATTTAATATGTTCGGTAAGTTTAAGTTTCCTTTATACAAGCTTATTAAGCACTACTTGCTTATATAGTTCTTTTCTTTGTTTTGTAGATCATCAGAAAGCTTGATCGGTTGGAATCTTCACCGGAGCACAATCACACTATCAATTGACTAGTTTGGCAGCTTTTAAATAATTTAGGCTAATGGTTATAAATGGCATGTATAGGGTTGTATGTTAATTTGTTATATTTCAAGCCTATGCTTAACATACTTGCATATATATATGTTTTGAAATTAATTGGTATATGCTTGTGTTAATAGGTGAGTTTGGTCTCTTATGTGTGTCTTGTGAAGGAATGTGACTAAGTGGTATAATTTGAGAATTAAGTAACTAAATGGTGAATGTGTAATGTGTGGTTTGGCATGTATAAGGCTTAATGAATAGGTGTTACATATATGTTATTTGGTCAACCTAGTTTGGTTATGCCTTTTGTGTAAATGTTTTTGTTTGGGTTTATAATGTTTTGGTAAGATGTATTCTTGATTACTTTTAGGTGTATTGTGAATATATGGTTTGAGACATGCTTTGTGTGATTGAAATGGCTAATGATGCATGGTTGTATTGATGTATGTTTAAGGTAAGGTATGTTTTAGAAATAAGATGAATTGGTGTGAATTGTGGTGCCTTTGAATGGCATATAGGTTAGAATTCATAGGTTGGCTGATTTGGCATGATTTGAGAGTGTTTTGGTCAAATGAATGCATGTGTAAATTATGTATCTTGTTGGACAATGGTGGGTATTGAAATAGTTTGTTTTAGGGGTTAATTTTGGTATACACGGCTTGAGACACGGGCTGTCACATGGCCGTGTGCCACACACGACCAACCCACATAGCGGTGTGCCTATTAAATTCTAGATGCAGGATGAATCACACGGTCACAATGAGTTACATGGCTTGACAACATGGCCGTGTGACTAAACTTCAAATACCCACATGACCTGAGTTATGTCACACGGCCGTGTGACCCCTGTTTTCAAAATTTTTAACTTTTTCTCAAATTTTCTGATTTGTTTTAAATTAGTCCTTAATTGTTCCCAAGTTATTTTTAGGGCCCCAAAGGCTCAGTTTAAGGCTTGATAATGTAATTTTATTATGGTTATATTAAGTTGTCATATATTGATATTAAATTGCATAATTATTTTTGTTTTGAAGATTAAACGTTCTGATTTGTATAGTAATGCTCCGTAACCCTAATCTGGCGACGGAGACAGGTTAAGGGTGTTACAACCTTACATGGATCAGCTTGGCCAGGTAATTAAATGTGTCATTATAGGTTTAGCTTGAACTGGTAACCTGAAACGAATATAAATATTCAGCTCGGACGAGCAATTATTGTATCGAAGATACCTCTGTGATTATAATTAAAGGAAAAGTGAAATGAAATTGTAACAGCCTAAATTTCAGTGGTGTCGGAAACAGTGATTCAAGATCACTAAATTCGATAAACAAGTTTTAAAATTTAAAAAATAAATACATATGATTCAAGTGTGATGAAAAGAGAATTTTTGGATTAGTGGATTTTGTGATTTAAAAAGAAATTAATAAGTAAATTGGGTCTAAACCGAGGTATCGAGACCTCGAGTTCATAAACCAAGCCATAAATATTTTTAAAAATATTTATGGAGTGTCATTGAGTTAGTATTAAAATTTCGTTAGAAAATTTAAACGTTTGGATAGTCAATTGGTTAAAAAGGACTAAATTAAAAAAATGCAAAACTAGTTAAATGATGATTGAAAAGCTTAGGTGATTATTAGGAAGGGTTTTAAAATGCAATTAGACCTAAAATGTTTTGGGCTGGATGGCAAGGGGTATGAAATCAACAGGAAAATTGATGAATTAAGGGCGAAATTGGAATATTGCAAAATTTACTTAATAAAGCTAGGACTAAAGTGGAATTATCTAGATTTCTCTTTATTTTTCTGCATTCTCATCAGTAAAAACACCATAGAAGGGTTTTCTTAAGCTGGTTTTTCATATTTTTACTGCAATTAAGTTCAATTCTTGATTATTTCTTGAAATTTTTGTATTTTTGTGACTTTTACAACTAGGTCCACTTGTTGAATTCATTAGTTTTTGATTCTATGGAAGAAATTGAAAGTTTATATGAATATGTGTTGGAAGTATATGATGATTTAATATGGAATTAGAGCTTTACATTGTTTATATGCTGATTTTATTGAAAGAATTGAATAGAAAGTGAATGTTTGAGACCAAATTGTAAAAGAGTTTGAAGTTAGGGTTTTATGTGGAAATTATGAATTTCAATAGTTGTGAAATAAATTTTAATTTCTAGGTATAGTATTAATTGGTAAAAATTTAGCTTAATTGAGGGGTTAATTGAGTAAGGACTGAATTGTATGAACTGTGACATTTGGGGCAAAATCGAAATCAACATTTGCATTAAAACAGTTTTAGACAGCAGCAGTAGTCTAACTTTGAAAAATCACCAAAAATTGTAGAAATTGAATTAGAGAATTAATAAAATATGAAATTAAATCTTATTAAGTCTAGTTTCTTATAGAAGAAACAGTGAAAGCAATGAAATTGTAAATCATGAGATATAATAAATTTTGTAAGACAAGGTCAGAATGATTTCGGGTTCCCTGTTCTAACTTTGGAAAATCATCAAAAATTTGATAAAAATAATTAAGAGCTTAAATTTATATGTTTAAAATTATAAATGAGTATATTTTCAAGATAAACAAATGAGAACATTATCTGAATCCTGTACGAGGAGATATTTAATTTTTAGTGAAGAAAGGTCGGAACTGTCAGACAGTAGAATAGGGGTAACTTTAAAGAATAAAATGTACTTATTGGCTAAACCAAAAATTCTTAAAATTTTAGGATAAGAATATATGTGAGTCTAGTTTCAGGAAAAATTTACGGATCCTAATTTGGAGTTCTGTAACTCAAAATAAAAATAATTTAGTGACTATGACTTGGATGGACAACATTGAATATACATAGGTAAATAGTGAAATTACAGATAATGTTACTTATAAGCGGGTTATAAACATTAAGGATGTGAAATAGAATGAATGTGAAGTCAATACTGATAAGTGAATGATTTTACAATGGTAGATCAAGAACCCGAAGTAAAACGAGGAAAAGAGAAAATTCTGGAATAGTTCCAAAAATCTCTACAACTACTGCAAATTGTTCCGGGTAAGTTCGTACAGTTAAATTATTAAATTTTAATATTATTTTATGAATGGTGATTAATATTTATGTATTTTAATTGTTGAAAATAAGTAAATTATGTACAAAAGTTACGAAATTGAACCGAGTATTTCAAAGGAACGGAACGCAAGAAATGAGTACAATCGTTTAGTGAAAAAGATGAATTGACAGTAAATTACCCAAGTAAACCGAGATTCAACATTTGTTGCAAATTCTCATGTTTTCTTTCTGTTTAGCTCTTACGAGCTTCCGTTAACTCATATGAGTTTCAGTTAACCCTTTTGGGGTTTCAGTTCAGCTCTGATGAGCTTCAGTTAGCCTTCGGGCTTCCGTTTAGCACTTATGTGCTTCAGTTAGCCTTCGAGCGTCCGTTTAGCACTTATGTGCTCTAGCTAGACTTCGGGCTTCAGATCACGATGTACTCAAATCCGCAAGTCAATCCGTAAGTCGTTCCTTAAATGGACAAGTTGGTAAGTCGTAAATGTAACGTGTGGAAAAAGAAATGTAAGTAATATTATCATTATTATTATTGAGCTCAATTAAGTAAATTTTTTTAAAAATGAGATTATGACTTACAGGATGAAAGTAACTTACTTGAAATGTTCATATGATTTGAATTTTTGAAAACTAATATTTGGTAAGATTTATGGTTAAAGCTGACGAACTTACTAAGCTATAGTCAGCTTACTTGTAATGTTTATTGCTCTTTGTAGATTAACGGGAGGGTCAGAAGATCGGATCATCACGCTCAAGTCACACTATCTTGATTTTTTTCCGGTAGATTTTGTTATAAATACTTTAAATGGTTTATATGGCATGTATAGGAGCTTATATGACTATGTTTTGTATTAACTCATGAATATATTAGTTAAGTTAATAGAAGTTAATATATGATATGAATGAAAATTAACTAAGATGTTTAAATACTACTTGAAAGTATGAATGGATATAATGTTAGATAAAATAAGGATTAGTAATATTGTTATGAAACGAATGTGATTTGGATGAAGATTTTATTTGTTGAGTTATTGTTTGCGTTGAATTGGTTGCAAATTTGAAATTGCAGGGAATGTTAGATGTTTCTAAAGGGGTTATATCAAATTTTTTTTATAAAAATAATAATAATAATTATTATATTACGAAAAATTTTCGGAGTACTTGAATAAGTTCCTATTCATTTATAATACGTGATTTAGGCCTCGAAGGTTCATAAAAGAGACTTAATGATTTAATTTTAATATATTTGTTGTTTATTCATGAATTGTTTGTAAATTAGCCAATATGTTCAGTAATGCCTCGTAACCCTATTTCAGCGACGATTTGGGGTTAGGGGGTGTTACAAAAATAATATGAGCTTGATGTATAGAAGGATACATGTTACATTGAATTTGATTATGACATTGAAATGAATTGAATTGGTATATGCTTATATGAAATGATGGTTGTTTACCTGATAAGTTCACTTTGTTGTGATTTGCCACGTTAAGCAACTTTGCCAAGTTAATTATCTTGTTATGTTTAATTGCAAGATGAGGTAAGTCTCTTGTTTATATACCTATAAACTTACTAAGTATTGTATATGCTTGCCCCATTGTTTTCCCCTTTCCCTTGTAGATTGTCACTTTGCAAAACGTGTTAAGCAGATTACCTTGAAGCTCACTATCTCGTTTTCAAACGGTAGCTTTTCAAACTTTTTAAGTCTAGAATTGTGGCATGTATATAGGTGTTATGTTTATGTGAACTTAAATGTTGGACAAAGTTTGAAATCTATCTTTTGCATGATTTTGGAAATGTTGAGGTTTAGTTAATAAGGATTAATTGGTTAACATGTCTGATATGTGTTAACATGAGAATTTATCACACCTGGTTTTCACTGAGGACTTGAATTGAAAAGAGTATAATGGGTTAATTGAATTAAGAAGGCAAGTTAGCTAGCTCTACGGGAAATTTTACAATCTGGTTTCTATTCGCCAATGTTGATTCATGACACGTACGAATTTGTCAAGAGATGTAATCGATACGAAAAGAACTAGGAAAATTTCTAAGTGAGACGAGATACCTCAAAAGGGAATTCTTGAGGTGGAAATCTTTGATGTATGGGGAATTGACTTCATGGGGCCCTTTCTCAACCATTTTGGAAATCAGTACATTTTGTTAGTAGTGGATTATGTTTCCAAATAAGTTGAAGCAGTAGCCTTGTTTTCCAATGATACTAAGGTAATAGTGAAATTTCTCCGCAAGAATATCTTTTCAAGATTTGGGACACCTAGAGGTCTAATCAGTGATGAAGGGACACATTTCTATAATAAATAGCTTGAAAATGCACTCTCTAAATACAATGTGAAACATCAAATTGCTATTGCTTATCACCCTCAGTCTAATGGTCAAGCTAAAGTGTCGAATTGAGAAATCAAACAGATATTAGAAAAGATGGTGAACCCTGATCGCAATGATTGTTCCATACATCTAGATGATGCCTTATCAGCATATCAGACAATCAAAAAACATTTTTGAGGATGTAACCTTATAAGTTAATCGATGGGAAAAACTGCCACTTACCTATTTAGTTGGAAAATAGAGCATATTGGGCAATCAAAGAGCTAAACTTGGACATGAACCTTGTAAGGGAAGCACGTCTGTTCCAGTCGCATAAACTTTAAGAATTTCAATTATTTGCTTATGAAAACTTTAAGCTATACAAGGAAAATAGCAAACTTCGTCACAATGCCACGATAAAAAGGAACAAATTTGTGTCAGCTCAACAAGCTCTTTTGTTCAATTCCTGTTTGAAGTTGTTTACAGGGAAGCTAAGGTCACAGTGGACTGACCTATATACCATTACTTGTGTGTTGACCAATAGAGCCGTGGAACTTGAAACTGATGAAGGTTAGAAATTTTTAGTCAATGGGTAACGAGTGAAGTTATACTTCGGGGGAACCTTAGACGCCTTCAAGAAGGTTCAATATCTGAATTGTGATGTCGGCAGTTCTACAAGGGTCAATTATGAGTTAGATGGGGGGAGAGGAACTTGAGAGGACGTATGATCTCATTGAAGAATCTAACCTTCTATGGATTAAAGTAACAATAACTTGTGTTTGTTCCTGCACTTTATTATACACTCAATAAGCGTACTTTAATAAGTTTTGGTTGTGCATAATTTTGAACATTTTAGCCTTATTTGTTCTCTCTTTTCTTTTCTTTCCTCTCTTTTAGACCAAAATTTATATCTTTACTGCTGAACATATTTGCTTTCCCGAAACAAATCATCTTCTATTCCATTATGTTTCTATTAGTTTAGAGAATCACCGTCAATTACATCTCTAACTTTGCCAAGAATCGGTAAGTGCGTTTGTTTCATTAATCAAATTTCGTATTTCATAATATCATTGTCCCGAAACTAATCTTTCATCCGATTAATCATTTTTTATGGTTTCTTACCAAATTATTGAAAATCTTAACAAATCTTGACTCACTTGTTAACCCGAGCGTATTTTCTATTTAAGGACTGAATCTAGGCGTAATGGACTAAGATCGAGCATAAGGAACGTCTATAAGACTCCTGGTGAAAGGTGTTTGTTCTTTTACAAGCGAATTGGGGCAAACCATGTTTAGTGATAGGGCCACACAATTTGTTACATGGACATGTTGGCCACACGATCGTGTAATCCCTCCACATGGCCTATAGCTTCCCACAATACCATGTGTCCTCTTTTTTACAATTTTACCTAGAAATTTATGTTATCTTTACTTTAGTCATTGCTTGATCCCTGTATTGTTCCTACAAGTTTTTGTGCACTTAATTGATCCTTGAATTAGTGTTTATACGAAAATCTATGATTTATAAGCTTGATTGCTACTGTTATAATGTGTTTATTAATATTAATTAACTGAATCATTATGGTGCTATGAATAAACATGTGATATTAATCATGCCCACTATTAAAGTGTTATTGATAAATTGTGAGTGTTAATACTGTTATCGCCCCACTGAATACATAATGAACATGTCTATTGCTAGTGTTGAATAGAATAAGTGTTAAGCATAACTATGTATTTTTGCGTTATTATGGTATAAAGTATGCCATATTGCAATGCATTGTATTGGGGCGGGATGATTTGTATGGAGGAAGAGTGGCAGTTTACAAACCAAGTGGCAGTTTGTTTAATCTACAAATATGTTGTACACCTACAACAAGTGGTAGTAATTGCAAATATGCGATTCGATCTCGAACAAAGTGTTAGCTTGTCTGCAAATGTTTTTATCTAAAAATATTGGTGGTTTACCCATAATTTTTACAAACCCAGTGGCAACTTTTACCAACAATTACATTGTGTATCCATAACAAGTGGCAGGTTATCTGCAAATCAATGATGGTTCATCCACAACTTGGAGCTATATGGTAGATGAGCTCTAGGAACTCATAAGTGAGGTGTGTAGTAAAGTTGGGTAGGACCTTTTCTAATAAATTGAAATTGCATTTCCATTCATTAGCATATGCATATAAAAATTGTGATTTTTGAGATAGTGTAGTGAAGTGATGATATGAAAAACTGTTAATCTGAATTGTTAACCCATGTGTTTTGCCAACTATTTTGTTCTGATTTTCTTGTGATCGAGTGTACGCTGATCTTCATAGCTCGCTCTCCTTTAATTTACATATTTACAAATAACCCACCAGGTTAGGAAGTGAAATTGGCAAATTGGAGGGCTCGACTCAAATTGAAGATATATAAATATCTATTTGACCTATTATTTATAGTTCCTATTATTTGAGAACTGTAACGTTTTTTTAAACTGTGGTGTGGGACTTAGTTTCGGGTTTATTTAGGGCATGCATGATATTTTTAGGCTACTAATATATGAGTTTTTATTTTATTTCATAATGCATAAAATATGGTTTTTATTAAAACTATATTTTTATCAATTTCTCGTTGCATTGTTACAATGAGTTTTTAAACAAGTAGATAATTTGTAAATCAACCAATTTTGGATTAATTGTATTACTTCGTAAGAAGGGAGGTAAAACGCTAAGTTTTTTTTTTTTCTGAAAATAGACTATGTTTCCTCTAAAGGTAAAAAAAAATGTTTTAAAACGATTATTTCATAAACTCCACTAGCTTATTGGGTCATTTCGGTGGCCAATATAATCTTTCAAATTCGGTTCTAACATCTAGGCCGGGTCGGAGAGGTTACAGATAATGGTTAAATGGTTTGTTTTGACTATTTTGGTATGTTTGATTAAGGTAAAAATAATAATATGTGAGTATATATTACTAGTTTGGTTGATAAATTCAAAATAGGTATCAAATGGTATTTTACCTAAAATAAGGACTTAGTGGCTTGTTTTCAGTATCGCAATACCACACTTTGGATATCGTGATATCAGCCCTAAATTACTTTGTAAACTTTGCAACTTAGTCCTCAGGTTGGGAAGTTTGGCTGTTGTCTTTGAGATCGCAATACCAAGCCCTGGATATCGTGATACCTTCTTCTCACATTTTGAAAATTTTTAGTTTAGTCCAAATTTGACCTAGGGATGGTTTTGAGCTTTCGTAAGCTTGATTGAGATTCAATTTTGATTATTTTTATCGTAAATGAATATATTTAACATGTATTTTCATGTGCTCATGGTTATTTGACTGTAGTTGCTCTGGTAACAAACGACAACAAATATGGCATCCGGTAGATTGGACCAGGTAATTGGGTCAGGTTAGGGTGTTACACTTTCTATTTTTTTTATGGTTTTTAGAAGGAAGATCCTCATAAACATTTAAAAGAGTTACATGTTGTTTGCTACATTATGAGACCATAAGGCGTAACCGAAGAGCAAACCAAGATAGGAGCTTTTCCTTTTTCATTAGCATATAAAGCAAATGATTGACTCTATTATTTACCTTCTAGAATTGTTGACATGTGCGAAGAGATGGTAAGATTATTTTTATTTTTTTCTACCTCACGTGTTACTCCTATCAAGAAAGAGGTTTACAGAATCAAACAAAAGGACATGAAAAGCCTTCATGAATCTGAAAGCTTGTACGGTATAATCTCTATAATCCAACCGTAACGTCTAGGCCAGATATGAGGTGTTACATGCTTCACCAGGTAAAAGAAAGGTAAGATCCTAAACCTGCAATCATGAAGTCACTTCGCGGATAGTACTTACTTTTCATAACTTGTGCTAATAGACTAGTAGGATTGGTAATTAGTTTCCACTCTTGTTTTGCTAACAAGGCATTATTAAATTTTGATATCTCTAAATCCATTTCTCTCTTGCACCTTTATGGAACACACTAAGCTCCAATTACATCAATGAATTCCTCTATTAGTTCTTAGTTGCGCCACCAAGATTTACACATTAAAACTTCCAACTCTCGGCATAATGAAATCGACAAATTAAAACAATGCATTACATAAATTAGAATGGTCTGTAAAATAGATTTAATAAATACCTCTTTCTCTCTTATTGATAGGTTATGAATGCTCTAGTTTTTCATTTTTGTCAAGAATCTTTCTTTGATTTCAACAAAAGCATTCTTCTTTCTTTGTCCTACCATTGTTGGCAATCCAAGGTGTTTTTCTGGGTTATTGGCAATTCTAACTCCTAATTCTCCTTCTAACTGAGTCTTGGTTTCTTCACTGATATTGTTACTAAAGTAAATTAATGATTTATCAAAATTTTCCATTTTTCTGGAAATCCTTTCATACTCGTTTATCATAACTTTTGTTGCCAAAATTCCTTCTTTAGTTACCTTTCCTAATAGAATACTATCATCAACAAAGAATAAATGAGTTGTTGCCAATCTAGCTCTCCCCACCTTTGCCCTTTCAATCTTCATTTCTCTTTTGGCAATGTTGAGCAGCTTCGAAAAACCTTCTGCACAAATGATAATTAGGTAAGGGCTTAGTGGATATCCTTACCTTAAGCCTCTTGAAGGATTGAATTCAGTTTATTTTCCTCCATTGAGTATCACCGAATAAGAAACACTTTTGAAACAATGCATAATTAAAGTTATCCATCCCTCACAAAAGCCAAAGCCTCTCATAATTTGTTCCACGAACTCCTATTCAATTGTATCATAAGCTTTGCTCATGTCTAATTTTAGGGCAAAAGACCCCTTACCACATTTTCTCTTTTTAAAAGAATACAATAATTCATATGCCACTAGAATATTGTTAGTAATTTGTCTCCCTGGCATGAAAGCTCTTAGAGTTTCCTTTATACAATAATCAAATCCATTCCTAAATCTATTAACAATTGCTTTTGATATGATCTTATAGAGGACATTACATAGGTTAATGGGTCAAAACTATCCCATATTTTCAAGAACCAAAACTTTAGGGATGAGCACGATATTTGTCCTTGTTTACCTATCCAAGTTCTTTATAATTGTTTAAAATTTCTAAGCAAAACTTCGTTACATCCTTCCCCACTATATGCTAGAATTTTTTTATAAAAGAAAGCAGGAAAACCATCATTCTCAAGGCTTTTAGGGGAGCCATAGATTTCAAGGCTTCTACCAACTCTTCTTCTTCGAAATTGGCATAAAGTTCCTTATTCAAACTACTAGGAATGCATGGTTGATTTTCGATAGTAAGTTTTCGCAACTATGGACTAGTTTAGATGAGAAAAGATCAATAAAGTACCTTGTTGCTAATCCCATTAATTCTTCCTCCCTTTCAACCCATCTTCCATTCTCGTCTTCATGGCCCCTCACTAAGTTTTTCTTTTTGCGTTAATTTGCAAAATTATGGAAGAAATTTGTATTACGATCACCCATTCTAAGCCAGTTTGCTTGTGCTCATTGTTCCCAATAAATCTCTTCCTTGTTTGCTTCCATATTTAGTGCCAATTTAACTTTCGTGATTTCTTCCAAGTATTCTTCATCTAGATCTTTTTCGTTCAGCTTATTTTAGTCTTAGGGTCAACTCATTTCTTCTTTTTTTTTTTATGTTGTTTCCCTCTATTCGATTTGGCCTATTCCTTTAATGATCTCCCTAATGACTTAAGTTTTTCGGAAGCTCCATGTTGCTCAAATCTCAAACCGTATTAACTTACTCATCAAAATTCGTCTTTAGCACCCAATTCGCGTTAAATCGGAATGGATATTTCCTTTGTAAATCATAGCCCATTTAGTTCCACATCGTGTTTAAAAGCAACGAATAATGATCCGAGAAACTATAATTTAGATAGTGCAATAAGTACTCTAGGAAACATGTCCACCACTCCGAGTTGGCCATACCTCTATCCAATTTTTCTCTAATATTATTTTCTGCCAATCAGCCTCTCTCTCACATGAACTATTAACCTGAAAATCCTAAATCGCTTAAATCACACTCCTCTAATGCATCCCTAAAAACTGCCATTTATCTTTCTTCTTGTGATCTCCCCCTTTTTTTCAAATGAATACATCACCTCATTAAAATATCCTATAACAACCCATGGTAATTGGCTTCCTTCCTTTAGATTTCGAAGCCTATTCCAAGATTCCTTTCGTAAGTGTTCAGTTAGGGATCTATAAAATCTTATAAACCTCCATACTTCTCCTACGCTTTCTTCATCTACTTCTACATCAATATGAGAGCTGGAGTAGCTTCTTAGATTCATTAATAAGCTCCCATTCCAACCTAACGTTAGTCCCTCTCGAGCCATCCACACTTATGTCAATTCCATACTCATATCCACACTTCCTACATATCTTTTCAATCCTCCTCGTACTAACTTTTGTTTCTATGAGGAACATAAGTTGGGGCCGATATTGTCTCAACATATTTTGAGATGTCTCATTGTTTATGGTTTTCCCAGTCTACGGATATTCTAGCTTAGGGTTTTTATTGCAACCGGTCGGACTGCTTTCTAGCAGCTATTGATATATTATTGTCAAATTCTGTTTCCATTTGTGTTGCAATATTATCCCCCAATTGTAATGTCCGTTGCCTTTTCTTTCCTTCAATCAACCCAACCAGGCTATTTTCTTGAATTGATTCCTCCTCTAGCAAGTTGTTATAATCCATACTAATGTCGCTACTAAAACGGAGGCTCGACTTCTTACTCAGCTCTTTGTTGCCCTTTACAAATAATGTTGCGTGTATTCCTTTTTTTTCGCAAATTAAGTGTTCGATTATTCTTTGTTTACTTCGTTAACTCTTTTTATTTTGTTCTTCGTTGCTCAATCCACCTTTAACCATGGCTTTTGGTTCCTCACGTAACTGTCTACTTTCTGCCGTCAGTACCCTACTTGGTTGTGCTCGTAATGAACTGTCCCATTCCAAGGTTACTTCTTGGGTTCCCAAAGATAATCATAGTGGGTTGAAACTTTCTCCGTGCCCTAATCGTCCACATAAAGAACAGAACAAAAAGAGTTTTTCCTATTGAAAAATTGCATAGGCAGATTTACCTTGTCCATGTATGATACGCTTCTTTCTTTTTAAGGGGATTTGCATAACCAATTGTACCTTTACACGTATAATTTTTTTCACGCTCCTAGTAATTATTGTAGCATCATATTCTAAGAATTTCCCAATGAAGGTACTCAACTATCTTGCAATCCCTTCCGACATAGCCCCTATTAGTAGATTATGAATTTGCACCTAGAAATTTGAAAAATCATAGGGACTTGAACCGGATCTTCTCCTCTTTCCAATCGACAAAGAGAATTAGATGTCTATTAAAAAACCAAGGGATCGCTCCTGTTACTCTTTTGATACCCAACTCGTTATAAAACTGAAAAAGAACCATTTTATCCTCGATTTCTGATATAGATACTCCTTCAATAGGATGCCAAAGTTCAGCGAGCATGTTTCTCATTGACGAAAAGTGGACCACACTATTTGTTAGAACCTTTCCCACCAGACATAGATTGAATTCCTTTTTGCTTTTCTTTACATCCTGTTGATCGTAGATTGGTTCTTCTTCCTCGTCGGCAATATTTAGATTCACCAATTCTTCCTACATGGATTTTTAAGTTGACACTGCAGATAGATCCTGGATGTATTAGAATAAAACCTAACAGGTTTAGTATATCGGAGGAAAATCTCCAACTTTACCATTGTCGGCAGACAAAAAACGAGAGAAAAAACCTAAAAACCTCATGCTACGCAAGCAACTGAAAGTCCTATTTATAAGTCCCTTGGAACTTTATTTAATATACAATAGTCTCACTATAAGATAAAAACTTAAATTTCAAAAATCATTTTTATTTAATTTTAATATATTTTTTAAATTTTATTTTATTAAAATTATTTATAAATTTTTATAAATATAATAATATTCATATTACATTTTTTATATTATTTATTTTTAATATTTTCTTATTTTATAATTTATAAAATTTTAATTCCAAACAAAACAATTAGAATAACTAACATTTTAAATAAATAAAATTTAAAATATAAACATTTTAAAAATCTTAAATTTTTTTAAATTATTTGTCCAAACAAACTCCTAACAAACCATTAAAACAAGCCCAATTTCAAGGATAGCTATTATTACGCCTGTAATGGCCCATTGCCGCTATAAAAGTCTAAAACCCTAAAAGTTCAAATTTCTTTCATTCCTTCTCCTACCACCCTCAATCTCAGAAGGTGCGGCTCCGATCACAAAGTGACAAATATCTCCTTATGCATGGTTTTCTATTCATTGCATAAAGGTTCTAATCTTTTTCTCTTTCTGCAGTTGTTGTTCCTTTTATTCGGATAAGATGTATCTCCAGTTCTACATTAACGATAATGGTGACAAAGTTTACACCACTAAGGTAAAGTCCCATAATTTTTCTTCTTCTTTTTTAAATTTTTTTTTTTTACTGATAACAATTAGTTAAAGCTAGAAACTATCTGAGGTTCGTGTTACTCTCTCAATTTTTTATATCGTTTATGGTTATTGAGACTTGGTAAAGACAACTTTGTATGCCATAATGAAAATTTAAAACTGAGGTTTTAACCTTAAAAACAAGAATCAAACCTAAGGTTTTAGTGATAAATCTTATCTATAAAACTGAGGTTTTAACCTTTAGAAACAGATTCTAAGCTATGAATAAGATTTATAAGAACTTGGTTTAAGCAAATTTGGAACTATTAGTTATAACTTTAAAAAAAAAAAAAAAGCTGAGGTTTTAGCTTAGTTTGATCTTAAACATGTACTAAAACTGAGACTTGTTCTTTGAAATGTTGAGAACTTCATTCATTTTTTTTTCTCTTGGTAGGGTTTCTGCTCCATGATTATTGAGGGAGTTAATGGCTGAATAAACTTAACCTGTCCGGAAAAATGAATTAAATGGTGAAAATTGATACTAGATTAGATATTAATCTCTTTACCTTTTGGCTTTCAGCATATAATCACGTTTGGTATTTTTTTTTTGGGGGGGTTTTCTAATTTATGTATAATCAATATTCCAACAGTTTTTTCTCTATAATTACATTTGTACCGATTTTTATATGCAGAAAGAATCACCGGTGGGGATGCCTACTCAGTCTGCTCATCCAGGTAAAAGGCCTGATGTGTTTATATAATTTCCGGCATACACTACTGTTTAGGAATTCATTATGTTTTATGAGGCGTCTGAACAAACTCTTATTGGTTGCTTTAACATTTAAATATATAATTGCCTTTCTGAGGGCTGCTTTGATCTGCATATGGTTGTTTTGTCTGGTTTAATCTGAAAATCAAGAAAAGAGGTCCATTTTTGCCGAGAATCGGAAGTGTTGTTCTGATTTCATGGTCATTACCCATCTGTTACTCATTCTCTGCTTTTACTGGCAAGTTGCTAGTAAATTTTGCCATCTATGGCACTCAAATATAGTGGATGATGATGTTGGCTTGAATCCATGTTAGGTTGTTGTATGATCTTTTGTTTTTAATGATTATGTGAAAGTTGCGTAGAGATCTTATTAGAGAGTGTTATTATGGGTTATAGTTAACTTTTTTTTTTCCCCCCAACATTCGTGCAGCTCGATTCTCCCCTGATGACAAATATTCCAGACAAAGAGTTCTTTTGAAGAAACGTTTTGGCTTATTGCCAACCCAGCAGCCACCTCAGAAATATTGATAGATCGGATGTGTTCTTTTTGAAGCTTTATGTAGTGTCTCTGGCTGTAAAATGCAGTTTCCTGTAAGAACATATCAAGTATATGAATGCATTGCATTGGCATGTTTTCTTCCTGGATTGTTGTTTGTATTTATACATGTCGTGACTCTAATTTTCTTCAAAGATAATGGTGGATACATGTGAACGTCTTTTAGACACTGAGAAATGTTGTATAAGTTGTGATAAATCCTAATTGAACTAAAACAAGTGCTTTCAGCCATGGGAACAATGATTCAATTAAGTTTCTCTTATCATGTTGGGTACTCAAACCCAAAACTAAAACTGTTGAGACATAAAATGCAACTTGGTGAATCGACTAGAATGTTTGATACAGGCTGAATGCGACAACAGAACTAGTAATTTTATTAAAAGAACAAACAAATACAATGATGCCCCTTGGAAATGCTTCTTCTCCTCAATCTCCAGACTTCTAAAGGACGATCTTTAGAAGTTGTATGGTTGGAACACCAGCTTCTATGATCCAATGATGCGAAATAACTTTAGCAGGTGAAAGGATGAGATTAACAGGCAAAGGTGCTGGTGAGATTTATCGAGTGCGCTCAAGTAGGAGGGAAGGGAGACATGGAAGATGGGATGCATTCTTGAAGTTTCTAGCAGTAAATTTTGTCTACTTTTTAGATATATGATCAAATTGATAGAATATATAAATTTATTTGGTCTTTCATACCAGATTTATGCCGAAGTAAATTTGCCTTCTGATAGTTTCAGCATCATCATGAAGCAAAAGTTGGGCTAAATTTTGTTTTACTTTTAAATTTATGATCAAATTGATAAAATATGTAATTATTAGAAGATTAAATTTGTTATTAGATCAATAAAAAAAGCTTAAATTAACTTTTCGTCATTCATCTAACAACAACTAACGAAAAGGTGACTAAAATATTTAATTTTAAAATTTTGAATGATTAAATAAAAAATATTAATAGATGGATAAATAAAATAAAACCAATAACATAGTTGACCGACTATTCTTGTACATATTACGTAAGTTATTTTTTTTTCTCTTGAATAAACACGAAGAGGTGATGTTGTATCAATGTTCTTGTCTTTCCTCTGCATGAAGGATTTTAGCTGGATTTGAGTAAAAAACAAAGATTCAGGCTTGCAATATATATTTGTTTAAATATTATATAAGAATATTAAAATTGATTTGACAAATTAAACCTCAAATTCAGGATAAAAAGTAACACGAAGGTTTTTGTATTAAGAGTCGAATTGTATTTTGTCCATTCTATTAAAAAATGGGTAAATTAGTTCATGTACTTTAGACCAAACAACAAATTGGCTCTTCTGTTGAAAATTCTATCTATTTCTGTTGTAAAAAACTGGTCCATATACACTAGCATAAGGTACACATGGCACATCAAATGTCACTGTCTAGTTATTCTGTCAGTTTTGTCGGTTTTTAATAGTACAAATGAATGAATTTTTAACAGATTTGACTAATTTAATCTTTAATCTAATGTATAGGGACTAATTTATCTATTTTTTGAGTAAAGGAGAAAAATGTAATTTGATTCTTAATATAGAGATTCCATAATAGTTTTACTAATTAAAATCTAAATTTTTAATTTTTCTTTGGAAGAGAGAATTTACAAAATTTATATATGTAGAGCGGCATTTCTATTATATTAAAAAAAAAAAAAAACAAAGCAAAATGGATTTGAATATGTGAGTATTTTAGTGAAAAAAATTTAATAGATGAAGGAAATTGAACACACTTTATTCAACAATCATTCATAATTTATACAAAATAAAATCAACAACTCATCCTAAATTTAAGCAAAATAAAATCAACAACCCACTAACTTTTTCTTAAACTTAAGCAAAATAAAATCAACAACTAATTCCTAAAATCAGGAACAAACTTTGACACACTCAACTTAACAAAAAAGAAAAAACAAACTTTGACATGTTTCAGTCCTAAAGCATTTTCTTAACACTCCTCCTTGCTTTAGGAGTTGCAAATACCAAGTCTTAACCTCAGAAACTCAAACTTGGAAGTAGGCAATTGTAACACCCGTAACCCGTATCCGTCGCCGGAGTGGGTTACGAAGCATTACGAGACCTACTCGTAATTTTCGAACAATTCACATGCATAATAACGAGTCTTTTTAACCACTCAACTGTGACATGAGTAATAAAATCGAATTACTAATAACACATATATCATCCTTGTTTTAACAGCATAAATAATATTCAAATGGTAACTATTTAAAATCAAGACATATCATACAATGCACTCACTGCAAATATCATATATGCATGGCAAACTATATACCACCTCCGAAAGACAAAACATTTCTAAATTTCATTATCCAAGAACCGAATACATCCAATCTACTTCCACAATTACAACTTAGTTAACTTGTTTAACATATAACTAGATATACATATATTCAGCCATTTAACCATATCTAATTAACTAAGCAACCTAGCCGAATGCACCACTATTAAAAAAAAATATAACTTAAAATATTAAAAAGGCATACATAATATTTCCCCTAAAGCTAGATCTTTAAGCCAATCAAAATTCATACCAAACGGTCGTGTGAAAAATCACCTATGTATATTATAACAAAATCACATTATCTAATATTAACCGATTACAACATGCATGTTTTACACCTAATACATAGCATAGCCGAATCATCTACTATACACCAAAATATCAACCAAACGTTCAAACCACAATCAACTTCACCTTTTTCATATTCAAACATTACAAGCACAAAAACACAATCAAGATAATATAGACTTATGTATCAAGTTAGCCATTTTCGCATGGCATTTATATACATCTCAACCATAATGAATTCAAAAGGTATCTTAGCTTATACATGCCATAAACTTTAAGTTCGATTTTCAAAAGTACCAAAAGATTAATGATAGTGTGACGATATTCACTGACGATCCCCGAGCACGTAATGATCACCAAGAATCTAAAACACAAAGAGCAAACAAAAACACACCATGTAAGCTTTAACTGCTTAGTAAGTTATAAGCAATTTTAATAAGTCTATTAATCAAACTCTTAATAATAATTTCAAATATTATAGACAAGGATTCATCAATACCAACTTACAACCACAAAGCATTTCTTGTTCCCAAACTCCCGGCCGGATCTAATATGAAATTCCATTCTCATGTGATATCCACAATTTCATACACAAAGCTATTCAAAATATACATCTTATACAAAATTTCAAATAGACGATTTACATTTAGCATTTCATATAAACCACAATTAAACACATTTATATTTACTTTCAAATATAAACACCTCATAGTTTCGAGACTTATCGAACTCAATCTTTGAGTTTAAAAATTTTCTCGCACACTTAGTGCTCAATAACCGATTTCGCACACTTAGTGCTCGGAAATCCAATTTGCACACTTAATGCTTAAAACCAACTTGCACACTTAGTGCTCAATGACCGATTTCGCACACTTAGTGCTCGGTATCAAATTTGCACGTTTAATGCATCTCTCAAACTTGCTACTCATTTATATATATACATGCAAAGCTTAAACATTAACCACATAAATACATATTAACCTATTCCTCTCCTTAATCAATGTCACATTCAGTTCTATCAATAATATATATATACTTCCATTGAATTCATGTATATCATTTATAAATAAACCCAATTCGACTTAATTGCTTAAAAACTTACCTCGTATATCGGCGAACTACGTTTCACGACTATTCGATTAATTTCGTTTTTCCCCGATCTGATCCCGGTCCTTTTTGTTCTTGATCTAATTAATTTCAAATTGAACTCATTAAATTGAATTTCACTCAATTTAATCTCAACTACACAATTAAGCAAATTTCTAATTTGCCCTTCACATTTTACAATTATACAAAATAATCCAAAGTGCATATATCATAAAATACACTCAATCTCATCCCAATTCACAAGAGCTGAATATTCACTAAACCTATTCAAACCTTTACATTTTATTTAATTTAAAATCTAGTCCCTCTCTATTCAAAAATTTTACAAATTCGTCCCTTATACACAAAATCACATAGAAATCTTATTACAACTTTAAAAATCTAGCATATAACTTTCATTTTCTAACATCAACACCACATAACTCAAGAAATTTCTCCATAGCCGAATACCATAATATGAATTAATTTCAAAATTAACACATGGGCTTTGTACATATCTTGACTACAAGCTCAAAAATATACTTTTTATCAAAACCTAAACTAAAACTAACCTTGGATTTTGGTTTTCCTTGACTGAAAGTGAGAAAGCTTTTCTCTTTTTCTTACTCTTTAATTTCGGCAATATAGGAAGAACATGCAAAAGGAATATTTCTTTCTTTTGTTTTTCTATTATAAATTCATTCATATTATAATTAACTAATATACTTTATAATATATAAAATATCATATAAAATGATCCATCACCGTCCACTAAACTTATTCATGGCATAATTGCATTTTAAACCCATTTCTTTAAAAGACATGCTAATTTTAATACTTAATTAAATAGCATACTTATAATCACTTGATGCAATTTGACCCCTTTTTAATAATCAAGCATTCAAACCGAACAATTAAATTATGAAAATTTAACACTCATAATTTCACACATAGCAAACACAGAAAATAATTTTTAAACATTTTTCTGACTCGGATTCGTGGTCCCGAAACCACCGTTCCGACTAGGGTGAAAAATCAGGCTGTTACAGCAATGGTTTGATTAAAATGTCTGCAACTTGATTTTCTGTTTTGCAGTAGACAAGAATCACATCTCCATGTTTTTGTACTTCCCTTAGGAAGAATAGCTTGATGTTAAAATATTTAGTCTTCCCATGAAACACGAGATTATGAGAGATAGCAATAACAGCTTGGTTGTCAACAAAAATCTCTGTGCTTTCCTTCTGCTCCAGATCAAGATCAAGTAAAAATTTCCTCAGCCATAAAGCTTGATTAACAGTAGCTGTTGCAGCAATAAACTCTGCTTCAGTAGTGGATTAGGCTACAGTTTCTTGCTTCTTCGAGCTCCATGAGAAAACACCAGAGCCAAGAGTAAAACAGTAGCCTGAAGTGCTCCTCATATCATAACAGTAGCCTGAAGTGCTCCTTATATCATCAATGGAACCTCCCCAGTCACTGTCAGAAAAACCAACCAGCTTGAACTCCTTGCTCCTTATGAACTTAACACCAAAATCACTTGTGCCTTTGACATATCGAATCACTCTTTTGGCTGCCTTGAGATGTAATTCACTTGCACAATGCATGAATTGAGACAAAATACTTACATCATTCAAAATATCAGGCCTTGTTTCTGTGAGATACATGAAGCAACCAATCAAACTCCTGAAGTATCCTTCATCAACTTTGTTAGCATCGTCTTCTTTGCACAATTGTTAGCATCGTCTTCTTTGCACAACTTTTATTTCTAATTCAGTGGAGTGCTTGCTGCCTTGCACTCCTCCATCTGAAACTTCTTCAGTATTTCCTTTGCATACTTTTTCTGGCAGATGAAAACTTCACCTTACCCTTGCTTGATCTCCATGCCAAGGAAGTAGGACATGAACGCGAGATCTGTCATTTCAAACACTTTCATCATCTCCTATTTGAAATTTTGAATATGATCTGTATTGTTTCCTATAACCAGTAGGTCATCAACATACAGTGAAACAATAAAAATGTCAGTATCATTGTGCTTGACATACAAGGTTGTTTCTGATAGATTTTTCACAAATCTCAAGTTCAACAAATGTTCATCAATTTTGCTATACCAAGCTCTTGGAGCTTGTTTTAGACCATAAAAGGCCTTCTTAAGAAGATAGACTTTATCTCCTTCACCTTCCTTCTCAAATCCTTGGGACTGCTCAACATAAATTTCTTCTTGTAAGATACCATTTAAAAAAGCTAATTTAACATCTAACTAGAACACTTTCCAACCTTTGTGTGCAGCTATTGCAAGCAGTAACCTGATTGTGTCCAATCTAGCAACAGGAGCAAAAGTGTCAGAGTAATAAACACCAAAGACTTGGGCATACCCTTTAACCACAAGCCTGGCTTTATGCTTGTTGATTGAGCCATCAGTTTAACACCCCTAACCCGTATCCGTAGTCAGATTAGGGTTACGAGGCATTACTGATAAAAACACAATTCCGAATAGTCATTAATTACTACCCATGCAGAAAGAGATATATTTTCCTTTACAAAATTTTTCCATACAAATCAAATTCGTTTCTACAAAGCACGTAACCAATTAAAATCAAACATGCATTATTAATCATATTACATATACGAACCATGCTTTAAAATATCAACCATTTCAATATCATGGATATAATCAAATTTTTGAATCAATTAAACTTGCATCAAAGCCATACTACATATGTTTATTAAATATATATAATTCAAACCTTATGACTATCAAATTTCATAGCATGCGAATGACTAATTCATTAACCAACATTTTTCACCTTATATACCAAACATGCATTTAAACTCTCTTTAGTACAATTTCATTACTTTAACTCGTATTAAACATATCCTTTCGCTTATCTATAAACATTCGCATTTTAATCCATACCAACTTTATCATATAGCATAATATTCATTAACATATAAGACTATGGTTAACATTACATCATGACCAAATATTCCATAGTTGCTTATACTACTTGTGCATTTTTTTATTAATAGAAATAAACTATATTTAAGCATATTTACCAAATAATCAATTGTACATGTTCTATTGTCACCATTTATGTGCATAAAATTAAAATAACTCAGACCATCTTGAGCACAAACAACAACCAAAAAGTACACCTATTTTGCATGTTTATTACCATGCCTAAAATTACATGCTCATTAACAACAAATAGCCAACATTTGGTCATTCAAAACAATTTCAATATGTCTTTTAAAATTTTATTCATTCTTTGCTATCTATAACCGAACCTAAATAACTAATTCATAAGTGGACATGTTATAAACATATACCTTTTACTTTAACTAAGTTTAGCCGATTATACTCAAACATTATAAGATCCATCATTTATCTCCCAAAAATCGAAATCAATTAAAAAAACATATAACATAAACATAACTTAATCAAATTATATTTCATTTGCCATAATTCATCAAATATTGATCATATATATGAATACAAATTTCATTTCATAAATAGCTCATAACCTTCATCTGTATTTATAGGACATAAACCGAATTAACCATTACAATTGAATTAAATTAACCATTAAACAATTGGCTATAAATTCATCACTTACTCCATTATAAAGCCAACTCACAAGACCGACTACATAAGCTAATCAAATCCATGTACCGAGCTTATTATTTGAACTAGTTGTAAGTTATTCATATCATTACTAGCATCAAGACATAAAACCAAACATCATTCATATATGTCGTAGAACATACTCACCGAAATGAGCATAAACCATGATCAAGTATATCCAAATATAAACATAATAATCAAGCCTTGAAACCGAACTTAACAAAATAAACAAGCCATTTTCGCATGGCTTATATATATACGTACCAAAATCAAACATATTAAAAAATAATCTAGCCTATACATGCCATGGGTTCGAAATTCAACTTATAAGTACCGGAAACAGTCGATAGTGTGATAAACTTCGCTGACGATTCCCGAGCTCGTAACTAAACTTCAAAATCTATAAAACAGAGACAAACATGAACACACACAATAAGCTATCATAGCTTAGTAAGTCATAAGCAAATAAACAACTTAAAGACATAATCAACTCATTTAAACCATACCAAAATATATTATCATAATTACATTTAAATTCAGGCTTACTATTTTCTTGTATAACATATACTTTCACTTATAGAATTTATCATGGCCGAATGTACACACATATATATATATATATATATATTAACAAAGTGACATTCAAATTCAAAGCCAAAATATCATAATATAGCCAAGTACATTTAGATGTATATATATATTCATGAATCAAAATATAAAATCACATACAGATTCATAGCATATGGCCGAATATATTACACAAGAGCACATATGTTTACTTTATTAACTTGTATAATTTGTACCACATATTAATAGCCAACTTACCTTATTTTCAAATAGATAATCAACCAACTCATACCTGATCATCTTAGCTCGTTTTACACATTCGATCTCAACTTATCATTGCCCGCTGAACCATTCGGATTCGA
The DNA here is from genome assembly GCA_025698465.1 of Gossypium longicalyx. Taxonomy (NCBI): domain Eukaryota; kingdom Viridiplantae; phylum Streptophyta; class Magnoliopsida; order Malvales; family Malvaceae; genus Gossypium; species Gossypium longicalyx. The sequence goes on along the minus strand of CM047000.1, from coordinate 83,820,083 downwards.
ATAGAATACTCGGATAATCACACATAACATACAATGCCAACGTCCCAGACGTGGTCTTACATGTAATCACATATCGATGCCACTATCCCAGACAGGGTCTTACTCGCACACATATATCAAAGTCACATATCGATGCCAACGTATTAAACGTGGTCTTACTCGCACACATATATCGATGCCATGGTCTTACTTGCACATCACATATCAGAATCCCATGTCATGACATATGTATCCTAGTTATTCCTAAGGTTCACATAGGGCTTTCAGACATCGTAACTTGGTCGAATCGAACTCCTACACGTAGGTTCTGAGCTTATACCCATTCGGCTTTCACATATATATATTATCACATCATACTTTTCATCATACATAATTCATATTTAATCAAATAAATAACATCTATTTGCTTATAAACTTACCTCGGACAACGGAAATCGGGATGAAACGACTAATCGACAACTTTAGTTTGCTCCCGATCCAAATTCGATTTCTTTGGTTCTTGATCTAAAAATATTCAAATTAAAATCATTCAAACATATTTTCACTCAATTTAATCCAAAAACACATAAATAGGCAAATTATGATTTTGCCCTTGACATTTTACACTTTTTACAATTTAGTCCAAATTGTACAAAACACAAAATATGCAAAATTTCAACACACCGATGTTAGGATGAATGTTCCTAGTATTCATACAAGTCCATATATTTCATTTATTTTACATTTTAGTCTTTCAAATTATTATTTTTGCAATTTAGTCCTAATTACTCAAAATCATCAAAAACTCCAATACAAAACATGTTAACGCAAAACATATCTTTCATATTTCATCCTCAAACAACAAAATTCACAAGCTTTCAACAATGGCATAACTCAAAATATTCACCAAAATAAAAAATTCAAGCATAGGTCTTGTAGATAACTTAGCAACGATCTCAAAAACGTATAAATTATCAAAAACCGGGCTAGTTACATACCTTAATCAAGATCAACCATGGCTGAAACCTAAGCTTCCTTTTCTTTTCTTTATGTTTTCATATTCGGTTATGAATAATGAAAGAAAAATGCATGATAACTGATTATATGTTTTATTATATTAACATGTTTATTATTATTTTACATATTTAACCTTTTAGTTAAAATTTTAAACCGTTATAAGCAATGGTTATTAACATCCATCATATTAAAAAAGGTTATATTGCATAATAAATGCTCAAAATTATAAAGTCAAGTTCAATTAAGTACTTTCACATTTAACCACTAAATTTTCATTTTACGCAATTAAGTCCTTTTATTTAATCGGGCACCCAAACGACAAAATTAAAGCACCAAAATTTCACAGATATAAATTCACACAAAATAAACACAAAAAATATTTTTTAAATATTTTTTTGACTCAGATTCATGGTCCCGAAACCACCGTTCTGACTAGGGTCTAATTTGGGCTACTACAACTCTCCTCCCTTAGGGATTTTCGTCCCTGAAAATCTTACCAGTGAATAGATTCGGATAACATTCTTTCATCGCATCTTCTAGCTCTGATGTTGCTTCTTCAAATCCGTGTTTATGCTGCAGCACTTTAACTAACGAAATTTTCTTATTTCGTAATTCTTTAATCTTGCAAGCCAGAATACGAATCGGTTCTTCCTCATATATCATATCGAACTTAATCTCAATCTCTAATGAATTAATCACATGTGAGGGATCAGATCGATATCTACGAAGCATCGAAACATGAAATACATTGTGGATATTTTCTAACTCAGATGGCAACAACAGTCTATAAGCAACTAGCCCAATACGCTTTATAATCTCATACGGTCCAATAAATGTCGGGCTCAATTTGTCTTTTAGACTGAATCTGAGTATTTTCTTCCACAGTAAGACTTTCAAAAAGACTTTGTCTCCGATCTGAAACTCTACATCTTTTCGTTTCAAGTCCGCATACGATTTCTGACGATCTGATGCTGTTTTCAGACATTCACGGATCACTTTTACTTTTTGTTCAGTCTCTCTGATCAAGTCGACCCCGTGTATCTTATTTTCACTGGGCTCAGTCCAATACAATGGTGTACGACATTTACGATCGTACAAAGCCTCATAAGGTGCCATTTTGATACTCGATTGAAAGCTATTATTGTACACAAATTCAATCAGAGGTAAATATCGTTCCCACGTACCTTTGAACTCGAAAATGTAACATCTCAACATATCCTCAAGTATCTGAATGATTTGTTCGGACTGACCATCTGTTTGCGGATGGAAAGCAGTGTTGAAATGTAATTTCGTACCTAGTGCATTATGCAGTTTCTTCCAAAACCATGATGTAACCCTCGGATCTCTATCCAAAACATCAGAAGTAGGCACACCGTGTAATCTCACAATCTAAAAGAAACATATAACTCAGCAAGCTTATCAAGTGAATAATCAATGCGAATCAGAACAAAATGAGTGGATTTAGTCAATCTATCCATAATAACCTAGATTGCATCTTTCTTACTCGGTGTCAACGGTAAACCGAATACAAAGTCTATTGTAACTCTTTCCCATTTCCATTCAGGTATCATGATCGGCTGAAGCAACCTAGAAAGTACCTAATGCTCGATTTTTACTTGCTGACAGACTAAACATTTCAAAACAAAGTCAGAAATGTCTCGTTTCATACCATGCTACCAGTAAACCTATTTCAGATCATTGTACATCTTCGTACTACTCGGGTGAACATATAACTGGCTACTGTAAGCTTCGTTCAAAATTATTTGAATCAACTCTGAATTTTTTGGAACACATATTCAATTTCTGAATCTCAGACAACCTTTAGCATCACATTGGCCCCGTTTTGCTAACAATTTATTATCAAATTTTTGAACCTTACAATTCTGTTGAATATATAACGGTCTTACTTTTAACTCGGCTATAATCGAACCATCAAATATGTTACTTAAATAAATTTTTTTTACATACAGCTTAAATTGTATGGAATCATAAGATATCTCTATACATTCTATTATTAGAACACACTTCAAATCGTTCATTGATGCATGACTGAAATCATAAAGTTTTTCTTCAACTTATGCTGAACCAGAGTTGAAGTTTCGGTTAATAATATCTTCGTGCAAAAGAAACTTCAAAAATTGAGCTAACTTTAATCTACTGCAACATTATTCAGATAATATTGTTCCGATAGACATAATTCTGTATCAAGACTTTAAGAATACAAATTCAATACAAATTCTTATTTCAGACAAACCCTCAATTCACACCTGTACGTTCAAAGTTTATTTCTATAACCGAGTTAAATTTTCAATCAAATAATTTCAGATCAGACTAAATGTAACACCCCAAACTCGGTCCGGATGTTATGGCCGAATCTAGAGCGTCATATTGAAGTGTTTTAGCAAAAAACCTTATTTTCATTGAAAACCATTCCTTAAAATATGAGACCTTGAAAAACTTATAATAACTCTCTTTTCAATCGCAAAAGCTTGTTTAAAACATATGATTTATGAAAACCTGTCATTTTAAAATATAGTTGCGGAAACGTAGAAAAACATACTATGATTCAGGAAACTCATGTTCAACTTCTCGTAATTACAACGCATAAAAATATTAATCCAAATAATAACAAAAAAATGGGAGGCCTTATTACAATCCAGACTAAAAATTATTTAATAAACTAGTAACTTATATGCTTTGAAAACAAATCCAAGTTGTCTTGCTAGCTGGCCACCTAGAGTCCCTCCAAACATCGAACCTTCTACTAAGCATCACCTAAGAAAAATAAAAAAAAGGGGGGTGAGTTTTTGCAAACTCAGTGTGTACTACCCTCAACAAACATAAAACAAATATCAACCACCATAAAATCATACATGTAATGCAATGCAGTGCAATCCCACCCCAGTAATACAACCGCTACACATCAACTCTGTTCCCTGATACACATTATGTGGGGATATAAATATCGACCCACCCAACCGATACACATCAATGGTAGCCCGGTTGTGGAACTACCTTCATTCATATAATGGGCTTAAAAGTCGTCAGTGGATCCACGATTGTCAAGCAACCATGCGATTCACATATACTTTCTCCGTTTCATAATTCCCAACCCAGATGCAACCTAAGCAGAATATCGTATATATGCAATAGATATACATGTAGCATCCATAAAACTTATATTCAACACATAGGGGTATTTTGGTCATTTTTGCCCTTAGGGGCATTTCGGTAATTTTTCCTTTATTACGGGTTTTTACTTACCTTGGCCCGTTAACAAATCCTGTGGGCTAAGATGAATGAATACTATGCACCAGGTAGGATTCCAGAAAAGATGAGGTGAGTCATTAAGACCGCTTAAGTACCAAGCTCTCCCTAGATTCAATCCTAGACATGCATATACCCGTTGCCACACCTTAACCCTATGACTTGTCCACGGTCTCATTTAATTAATTAAGTTTTATGCAGTCATCATATACTAGGCCCAAAACCCCTTACAAAGCCTAGACAAATCTACATACCTGTATATGGCCCACTAGGCCTAATCATATTTATATGGGCCATTAGACTCAAATCACATATATATGGCCCATTAGGCCCAATTCACATTCATATGACCCATGAGGCCCAAATCACATTTATAGTTATGCTCACATACGAATTTTCCATCACATAACATCAATTATCAATTTTTGCCTATTATGGCCCAACAGCCCATCGGGCCCATTAAGCCTATTTTGGCCCGGTTGGCCAATTTACAGCCCAAGTCCATGGAATCGCCCATGGAGCCTCAGATAACCTATTGGTTTCCCCCTCACGAGTGTTTACGCACTCGCAAGTCTGTTGTGGCCAAACTTTTGGCTTTTTGACTTTTTAGCATTTCGAGATTTGCCGATTTATTGTTTTGTGCAGTGTATGTACACACCTGGTAAGAAAGCATGCTGCGATCTTCTTAGTCACGAACCTATAATTGATATCACTTAAGAATTAATCTCACATACTTATCGAATATTTTACCAAAAGCCGAAGTCTCACCTTAACCTTACCTGAAACGCCAAGTCTTAATAGCTTTTCCTAGATCACCAATCACGAGTACTTCCTAGATCTGCATTAACCTTTATCGTTAAAACATAATAGGTGACTTGTATCTAACATATGTCACTCTTTTCTACTAAAGCCTATCCGGCCAACCCTTACTAAGTGAAGAACACTTACCAAAGTCTTACACCTTAGGAGCAAATCGGCAGGGATCCAAAAGACTGAGATTCGATACTAATCCTACCAAAACCGATTAGAAGAAGTGAGGAACAGAGTAATTGATACTTAGCAAAACTGATTGGAAGAACAAGGCTCTTACACTAGGACTGACCGATTAGAAATAGTAGTGGCGACACCAAGGGTATTTGGCCCTTGTGATTTTTATGGCAAAAAGAGGGTTATTCGGCTCCAAGGGAAAAGAAAAGAAGAAGTCAGCTAGATTGAAAGTGAATAAAAAAGATTTGAGTAAAGGAAGAATGGAAAGTCAGCACAAGAACACAAAAGAAGAACAAGAGATTTTCGGCTTTTGGATCTTGAAGAGAAAAAAGGAAAAAAAAGTTTATGGCAATAAGGTGAAGGAGAATTCGGCATTAGCCTGGCAACCTTACATTCGGCACCTATATATAGCCTCTATAGCCTAATTTCCCATGCCCAAATTCCCAATTCGACTCCACCTCTTCTTCACTCTTAATCTCCTAGTTTTTCTCCCTAATAACCCCTTAATCCCCTCCTCAAATTTCTCCTCTTATCACTCTCTACAGAGTTCATTCCAATTCCACCTCTGTCCAACTCTTAAGCAAAAATAAATCCCTCTTTTGCGCAAGGTGGGATTCAAACCCCATACCCCTTTGCCTTGCCTTGCATGTGACGCCACTTGCCACTTCACCACAAGGCTTTCTTGTGTCCAATGCTTCCTCTATTTATTCAAAAGCCTACCTACTTGTAATGTACCTAATTTTTGGTGATGTCGAACAAAGGATTCGAGATCACTAAATCCGACAAATGAGTAGGAAATATTATTAATTTAGTGAGTATAAATTAAATGTGAAGTTAGGAAAAATTTTGAAATAGTGAATAGTGTACTAAAAATAAATATTAAAATAATTAGAATCGAAAACGAGGTATCGAGGCCTCGGGAATTTTAAATCGAGCCATAAATATTTTTATAAATATTTATGGAGTGTTAATATGTTAGTATTAAAGTTTCACAAGAAATTTTAAAGTTCTGATAATTAATTGAACAAAAGGACTAAATTGTATCAAATGCAAAATTGTAGGAAATGATTAAATAGCTTAATTGATAAAAGAAAGAGGGTTTAAAAGGAAAATAGACCCAAGGTATATTTGGGCTGGACGGTAAGGGCATGAAATCAGCAAGAAAACAAGGAGAATTAAGGGCAAAATTGGAAAATTGTAAAATTTACTTAATAAAGTTAGGACTAAAGTGGAATTATCTAGATTTCTCTTTATTTTTCTGCATTCTCATTAGCAAAAACACCAGGAAAGAGTTCCCTCAAGCTGGTTTTTCATATTTTTACTGCAAGTAAGTTCAATTCTTGATTATTTCTTGAAATTTTTGTGTTTTTGTGACTTTTACAACTAGGTCCACTTGTTGAATTCATTAGTTTTTGATTCCATGAAAGAAATTGAAAGTTTCTATGAATATGTGCTGGAAGTATATGATGATTTGACATGAAATTAGAGCTTTAAATTGTTTATATGTTGATTTTATTGAAAGAATTGAATAGAAAGTGAATGTTTGGGACCTAAGTGTAAAAGAGTTTGAAGTTAGAGTGTTATGTGGAAATTCTGAATTTTAATAGTTATGAAATAACTTATAATGTTTAGTAAAAGTATTAATTGAGAAAATTATCTTAATTTAGGGGTTAATTGAGCAAGGACTGAATTGTATGAATTGTGAAATTTGGGGCAAAATGGAAATCAACATTTTGCACTAAAACTGTTTTGGACAGCAGCAGTAGTCTAACTTTGAAAAATCACCAAAAATTTTAGAAATGGAATTAGAGGATGAATAAAATGTGAAATTAAAGCTTATTGAGTCTAGTTTCTTATAGAAGAAATAATGTAAGCAATGGAATTGTAGATCATGAGATATGATAAATTTTGTGAGACAATGTCAGAATGAATTCGAGATCCCCTGTCCTGACTTTAGAAATTCACCATAAATTGTAAAAAAATTATTAAGAGTCATACTTTACATGCATGGATTCCTTATTGAGTCTATTTTTAAGGGAAACAAACGACATGGTCGTTGGAATTCTTTACATGGATAAATTTGGTTCGTAGTGCACAGAGGTCAGAGTAGTCATACTCTGAAACAGGGGAGACTTCAATGAATAAACTGTATTAATTGGCCTAACCAAAAATTATGAAAATTTTATGATAAGAATATATATGAGTCTAGTTTCAGGAAAAATTAGCGGAACTTAATTTGGAGTTCTATAGCTCCAGATATAAATAATTTAGTGACTATGACACAGATAGACAGCTTGAATATTCACATAAGTAGATAGTGAAAATTATGGATAATGTTACCTACAAGTATGTTGTTTATACTAAGGATGTGGATGGAGAGGAGGAGGAGGAAAATATACAAAAATATATGAATGACTCGTGTATAAGTTGATCACATGCCCGATTATAATCAACAAGTGTTGGATTAGAAATGATATAATGTTTTATTTGGAATATTTATTATGAAATTATGATTATCGTTATAATACAAAAACCGAATTTCGAGTTTATATGGCTAAATTTTAGTGATCATTTATTAATTTTATGAATTTCATGATGTGTTATTTCATATGTATTGATGATAAAATCGTGAATAATGTAAAAGCATGAAAATTGAATAAATGATCAAATTGAGCATTTCGATTCGATGACAAGATGAATTGAAGGAAAAGACCATGGTTGGACCATGGCAACAAGTGATAAGTGATAGCTTCGCTACACTTATCCGATCAAGAACAAGTGAAAGTGATAAGTGATAGCTTGGCTACACTTATCTGATCAATGACAAATGAAAAGTGAAAAGTGGTAGTTTCGGCTGCGATTAGTGAAAAGTGGTAGCTTCGCTGCACGATCGATGAAAAGTGGTAGCTCGGCTACGATCGATGAAAAATGGTAGCTTTGGCTACCCGATCGATGAATAGTGGTAGCTTCGCTACAAGTGACAAGTGACAAGTGATTTTCGTATATGACCATATCCGGGATATGGCATCGATGAATATGTGATTCGTGTAAGACTATAGCCGGGCTATGGCATCGACATGTGATATGTGATTACGTGTAAGACCATAGCTGGGCTATGGCATCGATATATGAATATGTGTAAGACCATAGCTCATTATGTGAAGATGTGTAAGACCATAGTTGAACTATGGCATCGAGAAAACGAAGTACTCAATTCCGTAAGATGTTCATTAATTTGAAAAAGTTTGGTAAGTATTACATAGAATTATGTGATATAAGGAAATACGAGTTGATGAGACGTGAGCATAAAACTTGGTTGATGAATGAGTTCAATTGTGATTATATATTTCTATGCCTTGAGTGTATTATCTGTATGAATTGATATTCCAAATGAGTTAATGAGAAAACTTCTAATATGAAATAATCTGAGTTCGAAACAAAATATCATGAAAACGTACTTGAAATACATTGGTATGTCTTGTATATGCTATTTGAATTCATAAATGTGGAAAGTAAATGTATGTGGAAATATGAGATGATGATATCTGTACATGGAATTTATTGATGAATACGTACATCCAAATTTATATGATAGATTTTAGTGAACATTGAAATTGCACTCAATAAGTGATTTGACAATTTAAAATCGTGATTGGTAGGAAGAGTTAATGAATTGCATATTTATGAATTGTTACACGTATTTGTCCTGAAATACGAGTGAGTGATGGTAATTGATACATGGAAATATGAAACTATGATATATATAAAAACATGGAATATATTTGATAAATGTGTTCATTCATAATTATGGAATTTATGTACCTCATGTGTGCTATTTGCATAAAGATGATATCTTAAATACTTTGGTGCAAAAAGCTTAAGTATGAAATAGTATGAAATCGAAACAAATTGTTATGAAAATGTATTTAAATTATCTATAAGTGTTTCGTGCTTCTCGATAATGCCTCGTACTCTATTCCGACAACGGATACGGGTAGGGGGTGTTACACTACTTGCCATCAAGGTTCTTTTAATTATTAACCCATAATTTCCTTTACCCCTAGGTTCGACTCAAACCTTAATTGAGACCTACTATCACATAATTAACACTTAATTGGGAATACTAAGCACATTTTTTATCATAATCGAAGAAAAAAAAGAAAATTCAAGATTTTAGGATTTTTGGGGCGTTACAACTCTACCCCCTAAAAGAAATTTCGTTCTCGAAATTTTACTTGATTGAAATAGTTGAGGATATTGCCGTCGCATCGCTTCCTCAGATTTCCAAGTAGCCTCCTTAGCCTTGTGATTACGCCAAAGCACTTTGAATAATGGAATAGACTTCCTTCTTAGTACCTTAACATCATGTCCAATTATTTGTATGGGCTCTTCCTCAAAGGTTAGGTCTGGTCTGACCTTGATATCCTCAACTGACATGACATGTGAAGGATCTGAGCGGTACTATCTTAGCATGGAGACATGAAACACGTCGTGGATTTGGCTTAGTTCAGAAGGTAATTCCAGCTGATAAGTGACTGGCCCAATCCGCCTTACAACCCGATATGGCCCAATGAACCTTGGGCTTAGCTTACCCTTCCGTCCAAACCTTAACACCTTCTTCCACGGAGAGACCGTAAGAAAAACTAAGTCCCCCACTGCATACTCTATCTCTCATCGTTTAAGGTTAGCATACGACTTCTGCCTATCTGAGGCCTCCTTCAATCGATCCCGAATCAATCTCACCTTATCATCAGTATCTGCTACTAACTCAGGGCCCAAAACTCTCCGTTCGCCCAACTCCATCCAACATGTTGGAGTTCGACACCTTCGCCCATACAAGGCTTCATACGGAGCCATCCCAATGCTTGCTTGATAACTATTATTGTACACGAATTTGGCTAACGGTAACTAATCTTCCCAGCTACCTTGGAACTCAATCACACATCCCCTCAACGTATCTTCCAATACTTAAATCACCATTTTCGACTGTCCATCAGTTTGAGGTTGGAATGCTGTACTGAAGTTCAACCTAGTACCCAACGCCTCATGCAGCTTGTTCCAAAATTGTGAAGTGAAACGTGGGTCCCTATCAGATATTATAGATACTGGCACTCTATGCAATCTTACAATCTCCGTCATATACAACCTAGCCAGCTTTTGTAACGAGTAATCGGTGCGAACCGGCACAAAATGGGCAGACTTGGTTAACCGATCCACTATGACCTATATCGAGTCTTTCTTAGTAGGTGTCAAGGGTAGCCCACTAACAAAGTCCATAGTAATCATTTCCCACTTCCACAGTGAAATCTTTACTGGCAAAAGCAACGCCGAAGGCAACTGATGTTCCGCATTCACCTTTTGAAAAATAGGCATTTGCTTACGAACTCCATAACCTCGCGCTTAAGTCCAAGCCATCAATAAAGCTCACGCGAATTCCGATACATCTTGTTTCCGCCAGGATGCATAGCATAGAGGCTGCTATGCGCTTCCCGCAGAATAGACTGTCCTAGATCATCGTCCTTTGGTATACACATTCTTCCACGGAAACACAACACTCCTTCACTATTTATTCCAAAGTCCAATGTCTCCCCATTCTCTACTTGTTTAAAACGAGATCCCAAAGTCTCATCCACTAATTGCTTATTCCTTATCTGCTCGACCCACACCGGCTTTACTTGAAGCTCAGCTAACAAGCTACCATCATCCAGCAAACTTAAACGGGAGAGCATAGCCCTCAAGTCCGCCTTAACCTTACGAATCAACGCGTCGGCTACCACATTCACTTTCCCAGGGTGGTATTCAATCATACAATCATAATCCTTCAATAATTCCACCAATCTACGTTTCCTAAGGTTTAGCTCCTTTTGGGTAGGGAGGTATTTCAAAATCTTGTGGTCCGAATAAATTATGCACTTCTCTCCGTATAAATAATGCCTCCATATTTTTAGTGCGAAAATCACCGTTGCTAGCTCCAAGTCATGGGTTGAGTAATTCACCTCGTGAGTCTTAAGTTATCGTGACGCATACGCAACCACTTTTCCTTCTTGCATCAATACACATCTCAAGCTCACATGTGACGCGTCACTAAAAACCGTAAACTCCTTCCCAAACGCTGGCTGAATCAATACAGGGGCCTCAGTTAAGACCTTCTTAAGTTTTCCAAAACTCTCTTGCTGCTTGTTCGTCCAAACAAACGGTACCCCCTTCCTCAACAACTTAGTTAAAGGTGTAGTAATTATTGAAAAGCCCTCAACAAACAGCATATAATACCCTGCCAAGCCCAAAAAACTTTAAATTTTCGATACCGACTTGGGTGTTTTCCAGTCTGACACCACATGTCTTAGAAAAGTAACCTCCCTTAGCCAAAATTCGCACTTACTGAATTTGGCATACAGTTGCTTCTCCCTCAAAACCTGTAACACAATCCTTAAGTGTGCATCATGCTCATCCTTATCTCTTGAGTACACCAAAATGTCATATATAAAAACTACCACAAACCAATCCAAGTAGGGTTGGAAGACCCGATTCATAATATCCATAAAAGCAGCAAGTGCGTTTGCCAGCCCGAAGGGCATCATTAAGAACTCTTAGTGCCTATAACGAGTTCTGAAGGCTGTCTTATGAACATCCGCCTCTTTAACCCTCAATTGGTGATACCCCGAATGCAGATCAATCTTCGAGAACACAGAAGCTCCCCTAAGCTGATCAAAAAGATCATCGATTCTCTGCAAAGGGTACTTGTTTTTAATAGTTAACTTGTTCAACTGCCGGTAGTCGATGCACATTCGTAACGAACCATCTTTCTTTTTTACGAATAACACTGGTGCTCTCCACGGAGACACACTTGGTCAAATGAATCCTCAATCCAACAATTCCTGAATCTGTGCCTTCAGTTCTACCAACTCCTTTGGTGCCATCCGATAAGGAGCGATGGACACCGAAGCTGTACCAGGTAACAACTCGATTCCAAATTTTACTTCCTTGCTGGGTGGCAACCCAAGCAGCTCCTCGGGAAAGACATTAAAAAATTCCCTAACTGTTCTCAACTCCTTAACAGTAGGGCTTTTAGCCTCCGTATCGCTAATATAAGCCAAATGGGCTTCGCATCCCTTTTGTACCAACTTCTCAGCCCTTAATGCCGAAATCACATTCGACAGATAATTCTAGCGTTCACCAATCACTACTACCTCCTTATCTTCTGCCGTTCTTAACACCATTCGCTTTGCAGCGCACTCTAAGGTGACTCGGTGTTTCATCAGTCAATCCATACCTAAGATTAAATCGAACTCACTAAACGATAGCTCCATCAAATCCGCTAAAAAGGTAACCCCTTGGACTACTAAGGGTACCTCCCTAAACAACTTATTCACTCCCACTATCTGACCTAACGGACTTATTACAATTATCCCATTTTCAGTAATTTCAAACATATTACCCAAAGGTTTAATCATATTGCATGCAACGTATGAATGTGTCGATCCAATATCAATTAATGCTGTGTGAGGTAACTCATATATAAAGAACATACCCGTTATCACATCTGGGGAATCCCCGTCTTCTCGGTGACGAGCAGCATAAACCAAGGCTGGCTGCCTCGCCTCAGCATGACCTGCATTTCTACCTGGTGCTCTACGTCCATGCCCATTGCCGTTACTGCCCCTGGCCTACCCACGACCCCTTGGCGGTAGCTAACCATCCCTTGGTGGCTAGCACCAACTTGGCCCACGACTGGCACTCGACCTAGCATTTTAGGGCAATTCCTGATCCTATGCTCCATAGACCCACAAGCTAAACAAGCTTCCATCCTCTTCCAACATTCGTCTTCATGGCTTCTCCCACAATCAGCACAAGGTGGCACCCCTGGATTAACAGCAAGGTGTCCTGCTCTAACTGGCCCATTAACTCTGGCCCTAGCCCTAGGCCTCTACCCAACACCAGGAGTCTTAGCCTCCCTTTTATTCTTACCCCTTTCTTTCTTCTAATTTAGGCACCCAGTGCGATTTACCTCCTCTGCTATCTTTGCTTTCTCTACAAATTCTAAGAAAACTTGCTCCCTTTGTAGAGCTATCAATACCCTGAGGCTATCTCTAAGTCCATCCTCAAACCTAACGCAACGCTCATAGTCCGTTGCCACCATAACTATTGCATACCTACTAAGGCGTAGAAATTTCGCCTCATACTCCGCCACATATTTGTTTCCCTGGGTCAAGTTCAGGAACTCCTTCCTTCTAGTATCCACATAACTCGCACCTGCATACTTCCCTTGAAACGCAGTCTTGGAGAAATCCCACGTGACCTGCTCAGGTTGGGTGCCCTCTTTCACTGTTAGCCACCATTGGTAAGCTTCTTCCCTAAGCAGTGACACCACCCTTTTCAGCTTTTGTTCAGGTGAACAGTCCAAGTCCTCCATTATCCTTTCAGTGGCCTCCAACCAGTATTCCACCATGTTAGGAGCCACACTAGCCACACCCTTAAAGATCTTAGCCTCACTTGAACGAAGTCATTCCGGAATGGACCCCCGATTTCCTGTGCCATTGTTGGGCCCAGTGACCCTTTCCAAAATCCTCAGCATTGACTGGGACAATGCATCTTCTCCCGTGGCCTGGTCATACGGCCCATTCTCAACCACAGGTGAGGTCGGAGCCTCTTCTACTCCAACATTAGGCATATGGCCCGATGCCAACGACTCAGCCCTAGCACTTCCGTGGCCTCAACCACGGCCTCTCGCACCTCTTCTAGCACTCATCGTGTTATTTGAATTAGAAATTTTATGAAGTTTTAGTTAGTTTCAATAATTAAACTGATTTTTATGAAAGTATTAAAAATGAGATTGTTTTCGTAATTCCTCTACAGTTCTAAGATCCTACGGGCTTCAGTTTCAATCTAAAAACCTTAGTATAATCATCTAAAGTAGCCCACTAACTATCGACTATATATTAATTTAAACAGGCTTAAGAATAAAAGAACTTACTTGGTTCGACGTCGGAGACTCGGTGTGCCGCTCAGCAAGATTTCCTTTTTTCCAAAACGTTGTGATCCAAAAAAATTTTAAGTAGAAAAAAGAAACCAAATAATAAGCCCACTTCACAGCCCGCGTTTTGTAACTTGGGCTCTGATACCACTAAATATAACATCCCAAATTCGACCCGGACTTATAGCCAAATTTGGCGCGTCACATTGAAGTGTTTTAGCTAAAAACCTTGTTTTCATTGAAAACCCTTCCTTAAAATATGAGACCTTGATAAACTTATAATAACTCTCTTTTCAATCGCAAAAGCTTATTTAAAACATATGATTTATGAAAACCTGTCATTTTAAAATTTAGTCGCGGAAACGTAGAAAAACATACTATGATTCAGGAAACTCATGTTCAACTTCTCGTAATTATAACGCATAAAAATATTGATCCAAATAATAACAAAAAAAGGGGAGACCTTATTACAATCCAGACTAAAAATTACTTAATAAACTAGTAACTTATATGCTTTGAAAACAAATCCAAGTTGTCTTGCTAGCTGCCCACCTAGAGTCCCTCCAAACATTAAACCTTCTACTGAGCATCACCTGAGAAAAATAAAAGAGGAGGTGAGTTTTTGCAAACTCTGTGTGTACTACCCTCAACAAACATAAAGCAAACATCAACTACCGTAAAATCATACATGCAATACAATACAGTGCAATCCCACTTCAATAATCTAACCACTACACATCAACTCTGTCCCCCGATACACATCATTTGGGGATATAAATATCGACCCACCCAACTGATACACATCAATGGTAGCCCGGTTGCGGAACTACCATCATTCATATAATGGGCTTAAAAGCTATCGGTGGATCCACGATTGTCAAGCAACCATGCGATCCTCATATACTTCCTCCGTTTCATAATTCCCAACCCAGATGCAACCTAAGTAGAATATTGTATGTATGCAGCAGATATACATGTAACATCCATAAAACTTATATTCAACACATATGGGTATTTTGGTCATTTTTGCCCTTAAGGGCATTTCGGTAATTTTTCCCTTATTGCGGGTTTTTACTTACCTTGGCCCGTTAAAAAATCCCGTGAGCTAAGATGAATGAATACTATGCACCAAGTAGGATTCCAGAGAAGATGAGGTGAGTCATTAAGACTGCTTAAGTACCAAGCTCTCCCTAGATTCAATCCTAGACATGCATATACCCGTTGCCACACCTTAACCCTATGACTTGTCCACGGTCTCATTTAATTAATTAAGTTTTATGCAGTCATCATAAACTAGGCCCAAAACCCCTTACAAAGCCTAGACAAATCCATACCTGTATATGGCCCACTAGGCCCAATCATATTTATATGGCCCATTAGGCTCAAATCACATTTATATGGCCCATTAAGCTAAATTCACATTCATATGGCCCATGAGGCCCAATTCACATTTATAGTCATGCTCAGATATGAATTTTCCATCACATAGCATCAATTATCAATTTTCGCCTATTATGGCCTAACAACCCATCAGGCCCATTAAGCCCATTCTGGCACGGTTGGCCAATTCACAGCCCAAGTCCATGGAATTGCCCATGGGGCCTCAGATAACCTATCGGTTTCTCCCTCATGAGTGTTCGTACACTCGCAAGTCTGTTGTAGCCAAACTTTCAGCTTTTCAGCTTTTCGACATTTCGACATTTCAGGATTTACCGATTTATTATGTGTGTGCAGTATATGTACACAAGTGTTGCGATCTTCCTAGCCACGAACCTACAATAAATATCACTCAAGAATTAATCTTACATACTTATCGAATACTTTACCAAAAGCCGAAGTTTCACTTTAACCTTACCTGAAACGCCAAGTCTTAATAGCTTTTCCTAGATCACCAATCACGAGTACTTCCTAGATATGCATTAACCTTTATCGTTAAAACATAATAGGTGACTTGTATCCAACATATGTCACCCTTTTCTACTAAAGCCTATTCGGCTAACCCTTACTAATTGAAGAACACTTACCAAAGTCTCACACTTGAGGAGCAAATCGGCAGGGATCCAAAAGACTGGGATTCAATACTAATCCTACCAAAATCGATTAGAAGAAGTGAGGAATAGAGTAATTGATACTTAGCAAAGCCGATTAGAAGAACAAAAAACTTACAACAGGACTGACCGATTAGAAATAGTAGTGGCGGCACCAAGGGTATTTGGCCCTTGCGATTTGTATGGCACAAAGAGGGTTATTCGGCTCCAAGGGAAAAGAAAAGAAGAAGTCAGCTAGACTGAAAGTGAATCAAAAATATTTGAGTAAAGGAAGAATGGAAAATCGACATAAGAACACAAAAGAAGAACAATAAATTTTCGGCTTTTGGATCTTGAAGAGAAAAAGGAAAAAAAAGGTTTCTGGCAACAAGGTGAAGGAGAATTCGACATTAGCCTGGCAACCCTACATTCGACACCTATATATAGCCTCTATAGCCGAATTTCCCATGCCCAAATTTCCAATTCGGCTCCACCTCTTCTTCACTTATCATCTCCTAGTTTTTCTCCCTGATAACCCCTTAATCCCCTCCTCAAATTTCTCCTCTTATCACTCTCTACAGAGTTCATTCCAACGCCACCTCTGTCCAACTCTTAAGCAAAAATAAATCCCTCTTCTACGCAAGGTGGGATTCGAACCCCATACCCCCTTGCCTTGCCTTGCATGTGACGCCACTTGCCACTCCACCACAAAGCTTCCTTGTGTCCAATTCTTCCTCCATTTATTCAAAAGCCTACCTACTTGCCATCAAGGTTCTTTTAATTATTAACCCATAATTTCCTTTACCCCTAGGTTCGACTCAAACCTTAACCGAGACCTACTATCACATAATTAACACTTAACCGAGAATACAAAGCACACTTTTTATCAGAACCGAAGAAAAAAAAGAAAATTCAGGATTTCGAGATTTTTGGGGCGTTACACTAAACCACAGAATCAATCATTTCGAAGAAATTCTTTCTTCTTTTTAGAAAGAATAATCCAGACATATTATTATACAGATGCCACAATCGTCAAATAGAAATCATAATGTCATAATAAGCTTGTTGTCTTACCCGTAACAGTAGATAATATCCTGGCTGTTAATGAAGCATCTAAACTCATAAAAAAATTAAATATGATTCGAACAACAACCAATGCAGAAGTACAACTTTTATAGCTCCGATAACGGTACTGTAGTACTTTCAAATTTCAGAATAGAAATTTATGATTATAATAGATATAGCCATTTCAGTCAAATAGAAATCTCTTGCAGATAATCACATGGGATCATAAGAAAACAGGAATTGTAAAATTTTCAACATCTGTTGCTACACAAAATATCAGAAAATTATAACCCATATAGAATGATATCAACTCCGATGATATTCCAGAAAATGTTTAGAAAGAATAATGTCGTCCATAAATACTGAAATCCACAATAACAAAAGCAATATAATTTTCATGTATATTCAACAGAATAATAGCCAATAGAAACAAAATATTAGCCTTATTCAGGTTTTACCGTCAACTTTCATATCCACACGATGGAATAAATACCAGAGAAAGACGAAGCAATATCGAACATAACTCAAACAGATCAACGATGCTTTTATCTATAAACATGTTTAGCTAATATTCTCATACGGTAAAAATTCCTTCTGAAAATAATTAGTTAGATATATTTCTGAAGATAAATGTACACGTAGAGTACTCAGAAGAAGTCATAGTAACTGCCCAACTATAACCACTGCACTCAGCCATCAATACAGTTCAAACATTATTCATCTGTCTAATTCTATCATCATTAAGTTCATATTATCCCATCAATAACAAAAATCAATCCATAGATGCTTCTAATTAATACTTTCTTTAGATAACATACCAAAATAGGTTATTTGATTAGAGATAACTTCTTCTTTAATAATGACGTCACATAATCTGAATAATCTTCAAATCTATCCAATGTCTCTTTTAATACTGTCTCCATTTGCTGATTCATTCACTCTTTTTTTTACCACATTATGAATCTTTCAAACACAAACTTCTGTAACTTCACCCTCATGAGCTTATTCAACCCAAATCTTACAGATTTCATTGTAACATTTTACGGATAAGGGGGGTGAGGGTAATTAAGCCTCAAATTTAACTTACACATAAACACACATAACACACACTTTCACAAATAGTCAATTCGTTAATAATTTCACATTGTCCAAACATTTAATAAACATTTACTTTTAATCACTTTTGTTCTTAGCACTTAATTCATATACCAACTCAAATCATTAATTCACAATCAAAACATTTCAGATAGCAATCATAACTCAAATATCATAATCTATATGCTCATATTATTATAACATTTATTAATATCAATATATCATACTCTTTGATCCATAGCTTATGAGTTTCAACTCATCATCAACACATTTCCATTCAAACATTTGAATACACATTCCGTACTATCAAAATTAGCTTGATTGAAAATTTATCTGTCTCATCAAAACAATTTTCGTCAGAGTCAGGAGATATCACACTACCCCAGGTTAAACATGGCATGTATAGCTAGACTCACATACGCTCTGGTAGTCCTAGAACCGACTAAACCATAACTCTGATACCAATCAAATGTAACACCCCTAACCCATATCCGTCACTAGATTAGGGTTATGAGGCATTATCGATCAAAACACAATTCCGAACAGTCATTAATTACTACCCATGCATAAAGAAATATATTTTCCTTTACAAAATTTTTCCATACTCAAATTAATAACCATCCTCTTACTCATACAAATCAAATTCGTTTCTATAAAGTACGTAACCAATTAAAATCAAACATGCATTATTAATCATATTACATATACGAACCATGCTTCAAAATCTCAACCATTTCAATATCATGGGTATAATCAAATTTTTGAATCAATTAAACTTGCATCAAAACCACACTACATATGTTTATTAAATATATATAATTCAAACCTTATGAATATCAAATTTCATAGCATGTAAATGACTAATTCATTAACCAACATTTTTCACCTCATATACCAAACATGCATTTATACTCTCTTTAATGCAATTTCATTACTTTAACTCGTATTAAACATATCCTTTCGCTTATCTATATACATTTGCATTTTAATCCATACCAACCTTATCATATAGCATAATATTCATTAACATATAAGACTATGGTTAACATTACATCATGACCAAATATACCATAGTAGCTTATACTACTTGTGCATTTTTTTTATTAATAGTAATAACCTATATTTAAGCATATTTACCAAATAATCAATTGTACCTGTTCTATTGTCACCATTTATGTGCATAAAATTAAAATAAATCAGACCATCTTGAGCACAAACAGCAACCAAAAAGTACACCTATTTTACATGCTTATTACCATGCCTAAAATTACATGGTCATTAACAACAAATAGCCAACATTTGGTCATTCAAAACAATTTCAATATGCCTTTTAAAATTTTATTCATTCTTTGCTATCTATAACCGAACCTAAATAACTAATTCATAAGTGGACATGCCATAAACATATACCTTTTACTTTAACTAAGTTTAGCCGATTATACTCAAACATTGTACGATCCATCATTTATCTCCCAAAAGTCCAAATCAATTACAAAAACATATAACATAAACATAACTTAATCAAATTATATTTCATTTGCCATAATTCATCAAATATTGATCATATATATGAATACAAATTTCATTTTATAAATAGCTCATAACCTTCATCTGTATTTATAGGACACAAACCGAATTAACCATTACAATTGAATTAAATTAACCATTAAACAATTGGCTATAAATTCATCACTTACTCCATTATAAAGCCAACTCACAAGACCAACTACATAAGCTAATCAAATCCATATACCGAGCTTATTATTTGAACTAGTTGTAAGTTATTCATATTATTACTCACATCAAGACATAAAACCAAAAATCATTCATATATGTTATAGAACATACTTACCGAAATGAGCATAAACCATGATCAAGTATATCCAAATATTAGCATAATAATCAAGCCTTGAAACCAAACTTAACAAAATAAACAAGCTATTTTCACATGAATTATATATATACATACCAAAATCAAACATATTAAAAAATAATCCAGCCTATACATGCCATGGGTTCGAAATTCAACTTATGAGTACCGAAAACAGTCGATAGTGTGATAAACTTCGCTGACAATCTCCGAGCTCCTAACTAAACTTCAAAATCTATAAAACAGAAACAAACATGAACACACACAATAAGCTATCGTAGCTTAGTAAGTCATAAGCAAATAAACAACTTAAAGACATAATCAACTCATTTAAACCATACCAAAATATATTATCATAATTACATTTAAATTCAAGCTTACTATTTTCTTGTATAACATATACTTTCACTTATAGAATTTATCATGGCCGAATGTACACATATATATTAACAAAGTGACATTCAAATTCAAAGCCGAAAGATCATAATATAACCAAGAACATTTATATGCATATATATATATATTCATGAATCAAAATAAAACATCGCATACATATTCATAGCATATTGCTGAATATATTACACAAGAGCACATATGTTTACTTTATTAACTTGTATAATTTGTACCACATATTAATAGCCAACTTACCTTATTTTCAAATAGATAATCAACCAACTCATACCTGAGCATCTTAGCTCGTTTTACACATTCGATCTCAACTTATCATTGCCCGTTGAACCATTCAGAATTGAATAGGATACTCGGATAATCACACATAACGTACAATGTCAACGTCTTAGACGTGATCATACATGTAATCACATATAAATGCCACTGTCCCATACAGGGTCTTACTTCGCATACATATATCGAGTCACATATCGATGCCAACGTATTAAACATGGTCTTACTCGCACACATATATTGATGCCATGGTCTTACTCGCACATCACATATCAGAATCCTATGTCATGACATATGTATCCTAGTTATTCCTAAGGTTTACACAGGGCTTTCAGACGTCATAACTTGGTCGAATCGAACTCGTACACGTAGGTTCCGAGCTTATACCCATTCGACTTTCACATATATATTATCACATCATACCTTTCAGCATACATAATTCATATTTAATCAAATAAATAACATCTATTTGCTTATAAACTTACCTCGGACAACGGAAATCGGGACGGAACGACTAATCGACAACTTTAGTTTTCTTCCGATCCAAATCCGATTTCTTTGGTTCTTGATCTAAACATAATCAAATTAAACTCATTCAAACATATTTTCACTCAATTTAATCCAAAAACACATAAATGGGCAAACTACCATTTTACCCCTGACATTTTACACTTTTTACAATTTAGTCCAAATCGCTCAAAATACAAAATATGCAAAATTTCAACACACCGATGTTAGGCCGAATGTTCCTAGTATTCATACAAGTCCATATATTTCATTTATTTCACATTTTAGTCCTTCAAATTATTATTTTTGCAACTTAGTCCTAATTACTCAAAATTATCAAAAACTCCAATACAAAACATGTTAACCCAAAACATATCTTTCATATTTCATCATCAAACAGCAAAAATCACAAGCTTTCAACAATGGCATAACTCAAAATATTCACCAAAATAAAAAATTCAAGCATAGGTCTTGTAGATAACTTAACAACGATTTCAAAAACGTATAATTTATCAAAAACCGGGCTAGTTACATACCTTAATCAAGATCAACCATGGCCGAAACCTAAGCTTCCTTTTCTTTTCTTTATGTTTTCATATTCGAGCTTTTCTTTTCTTTATGTTTTCATATTCGGTCATGAATAATGAAAGAAAAATGCATGATAACTTATTATATGTTTTATTATATTAACATGTTTATTATTATTTTACATATTTAACCTTTTAGTTAAAATTTTAAACCGTTATAAGCAATGGTTATTACCGTCCATCATATTAAAAATGGTTATATTGCATAATAAATGCTCAAAATTATAAATTCAAGTTCAATTAAGTACTTTCACATTTAACCACCAAATTTTCATTTTACGCAATTAAGTCCTTTTATTTAATCGAGCACCCAAACGACAAAATTAAAGCACGAAAATTTTACAGATATAAATTCACACAAAATAAACACAAAAAATAATTTTTAAATATTTTTTTGACTCGGATTCGTGGTCCCGAAACCATCGTTTTGACTAGGGTCTAATTCGGGCTGTTACAATCAACGTTAAGCTTGGTTCTAAACACCCACTTAACTTCAATTACCTTCCTACCTTAAGGTCTATCTATAAGGATCCAAGTCTTGTTCTTCTTTATCATTGAAAGCTCCTCCTCCATTGCAGCTATCCACCTTTGATCCTTTTTTGCTTCTGCATAGTCGGTAGGTTCACACACATAAACATTGCACCTTTCATAGACATCTGGGAGCAACCTTGTTCCTCTCACGAAAGCAACATCCATTGTTTCATTCTGCCAGTCATCTTCTTCTTTGGTACTTGAATAAAAAAACTTGAGTTTCAGCTCTGTCATGGTCTGACCCTTCTTCTCTGCATCATTCCAGCTCCACTCTTTATCCTTCATGAAGTGAACATCCCTACTAATAACAATATTTCCAGTTTGTGGCTAAAAAATTTTATAGGCCTTGCTAATAGTACGATAGCCTATAAATATACATGGTGAGGCTCTCCTATCAAGCTTGTCATGCTTGCTTTGTGAAACATGAGTGAAACACAACAACCTAATACTTTAAGGAATTTCAGAGATGGTTTGTAACCATACTATGCCTCAAATGGTGTCTGTTCCTTTACCGCCTTTGTTGGAAGCTTATTTTGAAGAAATACAACCATATTTGCTGCCTCTACCCAAAACTTCTTTGGCAAATTCTTCTCATGCAGCATGCATCTCGACATCTCCATGATGTATCTATTTCTCCTTTCACTAACCCCATTTTGTTGAGGTGTGCTCTATGCCTGAATCTTTATAAAACTTGTCAAATTCTGCCGAAGTGTACTCCTTCCCATTGTCAGACCTTATACTCTGAATTTTGCATCCACTTTCATTCTCAACTCTTTCCTTGAACTTCCAAAAAACTTGAGCTACTTCTGATTTAAACGTCAAGAAAAAAATCCAACAAATTCTGGTGAAATCATCAATAAAGGCAATATAATAGTGAATACCTTTTAAAGAAGGTGTTCTTTGAGGGCCTACAACATCTGTGTGGATGAGTTGCAATTTGTGAGTGGCTCTCCAGGTTGACTTCGGAAATGGCTTCTTACTTTACTTTCTAAATTGACACTCTTTGCAGCTTGAGATTGCATCACTAAGCTTGGGAACATCAAGTGCCAACTTTTTTTCTCTTAGTTGTAGTAGCCATTGATGACGATAGTGTCTGACTCTCTTGTGCCAAATCTGTGTGACATCTTCTTTGAGAGAAAAAGCAGATTGCTCCTCCTTTAAAGGATTGAGTGACTCTTTCCTTTCATTTTTACTTTGAAGATATCTTGATTAGCTGCATCCTTAATCAAGCAATATCCATTTTCAAAAGTAACTTTAAAGCCTTTTTCAATAAGTTGACCCACACTCAACAGATTTTGGTCAATGTCAGGAACAAAGAGAACATCCTATATATGTTTTGTACCTGTACAACTTGCAATCGCAACAGTCTCCTTTCCTTTGACAGAGATGTAATCCCCATTGCCAATTCTAACTTTGGTAATGTTAGTTGGCTTCAAATCTCTAAACAACTCCTTGTTATGAGTCATATGGTTGGTGCAGTCACTGTCAATCAGCCAGCTTTCATTTGATTCACTGCCCACGAAGCATGTAGCCACAAACAGTTGATCCTCGTCCTCCTCATCAGCAATCTTAGCCTCTTCACCTTGCGGTTGGTTCTTGTTCCTGCAAATTACCGCTTCATGCCCCATTTGGTTACATTTGGTGCACTTGGCATCTAGTCTTCTCCAGCATTTATAAGGAGGATGACCCTTTCTATTGCAATGTTGACATGGAGGGTAGGATCCTTTCTTGACTCCTGCTTTGTTGTTGGCTGAAGATTCTCTAGTAGAATTTTGATTCTTCTTGAAAAACTTCTTCTTGTTGTTCCTGGCATTCTCATGATGCTTAGCTGGCAAGGTTCCTTCAACAACACCTTCTTGCCTTATGGCTCTTCTTTGCTTCTGTGCCTGCAAAGCATTGAGAATTTTTGCAAGAGTGATTTGAGTCATATCCATGGTATTTTCCAAGGCTGAAATAGAAGCCTCAAATTTTTCAGGCACTGTTACAAGAATTTTTTCAACAATTCTAGAGTCCTTGAACTCAGAACCAAGTAATCTGATTCAATTTGCAATGTCCAATAACCTATCAGAATACTCTTTGATTGATTCTGTTTCCTTCATCTTCTGCAACTCGAATTCTCGAATTCTTTCATCTCCCTCATACTCTGACTTGAGATAATTCCATATCTCATATGCTGACTTCAGAGTCATAATCCGAGTGAAGATAGTAGATGAGACTGCAGCGAACAAGCAGGCCTTTGGCTTGGATTTCTTTGTCTTCTTCTCCTTTTGCAATTTGATCTGCGCCATGGTAGGATTGTGTGGGAGTGCAGGAATTTCACAATCCTCTTCCACTGCTTCCCAAATATCCAAAGCTTCCATATACGCCTCCATACGAACTGCCCAAACTTGGTAGTTGTCTCCATCAAACACCGGTGGAGAAATTGAAGAGAAACTAGAACTTGCTTCGACGTCCATGACACAACAACCTCGCACACTCACTCACAAATCCCTTAAGAATACAGCTCTGAGACCAATTGTGAGTATTTTAGTGAAAAAAAACTTAATAGATGAAGGACACTGAACACACTTTATTCAACAATCATTCAAAATTTATACAAAATAAAATCAACAACCCATCCTAAACTTAAGCAAAATAAAATCAACAACCCACTAACTTTTTCCTAAACTTAAGCAAAATAAAATCAACAACTAATTCTTAAAATCAAGAACAAACTTTTACACACTCAACTTAACAAAAAAAAAAAAAAAAACAAACTTTGACATTTTTCAGTCCTAAAGCATTTTCTTAACAGAATATAGTAAAACTTAAACCGATTTTTGGTTTTCTCTTTTTTTCTTCTCCTAACCTTTTTTGTTTTATGATGTGAGTCCTAAGTTTTATCATGGGTTCAGGTTGATGTCATTGAATCTTAACAGAACAGTATAGACCCCCATAGGCATAGCTGATAGCGTGGGGGAATTCATTCTTGCCTTTGCAGCAGCTTGTTTGAATGGTAGCAGTGCAGCCATCACCTCAAGCGTGCCGTATCTATGAGGGTAACCATTGAAAGCGAAAAGCCTGACATTTCCAATTCAGATTTCTCCAAATGTCGACTTTTGAGGTAGATCTTCGCCCGTACCATAAAAATGCAACCCCACCCCCACAAAAAAGTGCCGCCAACTTGACTGAATAAGTGCAGCCGCCTGCCTTGTGAATTATTAGGAATGTTCAAAGAGAGGGAAAGAGACGTTGAACTTGAAAACATGAACTGGTTTCGGTTTACACTACTTTCATGTCCTAATATCCAATATAAACCAAAAATGATTAGTTGCACCGAAAGGAAACAGCCACTGAATTTTCTAGTGGTCCAAACAGTTCACATGCAATGAACCAAAAAGCGTTTTTTATAAATACCTGGGTGACAATGAGTCCTTAAGGTCGTAAATACCACAAATAAGAATGATTTTTATTTGAGGAAAAATGTCATTTTTTTTTCTTCTAATAAATGTCTATATGTATTGACAAGTTAGCCTTCAACTCATGGTGATGAATAGTCTAATGGCTTTGATCCACTTGTTTTTCCAAATATTTCTCTTTTAAAGATCCAATAATCATATTGAACCTCGCTTATTTTAAAATAAATTCTAATTTGAACCCCTAATCAACACTTATATATATATATTTATATTATCCATTCAGAAATTAAAAATCTTCTTAAAAAATATCAAATTTCATTTCATTTAGTCGAACAAGTCATTAGTGAATTAGGGCGCATCGGCCGGATTGTTGTTATATTTACATAGAAGGATCCAACAACGTTATACTAGGACAGCAAGAATGGATAGTGATTGTGCTATGCTTTGGATAAGGATATTGGTTAAAGCTTCGGGCAACACGGCCATAAATATTTGCAGGGTTTTGTTTTCAATGGTAACAATTTAAAAACTTAATCTTCTTTGAATTTGGTAATTAGTATATCATGAAGAAAAATTATTCATGTTAGCTTACTTTATTTTGAAAAAAAAGAAAAGAAAAAGCAAAGGGTATGCATGCATTACGTCACTTAATTCACGTATTCTGAAACACAATAGGTTTATCTAAATAATGTGATATATATTGTTTTGAATTTGCAGCCATACGAGGATGGTAATGATGTTTTCCTCTATCACACATATAGCGACAAGAGTAAGCTTTTGGGTCTCATAATAAGGTTCATCTCCCACTGGTAGTAATGACGGCCATTTCATGTATTGTACATATAGCTACAAGAGTAAGCTTTTGTGTCTTATAATAAGGTTCATCTCCCCCTTTTACAACTTCTCTTCGTCTTAGACTGAAGAAGAGGGAGGGCGGCTTTGCTTTTCAAGATAATCGGGAAAAGCTGTGGGGTTTTAGAACTTGGGAGATAACATTGTTGTGCCACGAACTCTAAATATGGACAATAAAACGGAGGCAAAAGTTTGTTGAAAATGTTTTTGATTCACAGACATTAACAATTCTAAACTTATAAATGCATCAAGTTTGATTTGTTTTGGGAAAGCAACGGGGAGGTTGGTATTGTTAACCATGGATGAGTGAGGGTGGGTTAGATGCAGCGTGTTGAGCAGGGCAAACAATGAATGAAAACGAAGAAAGAGTAGGAAGAAAATTGAAACATATATGCAGAGATGGAAAGCAGCCCCACAAGAATTTGACTGTATTTAATAGAAAAAGTGTATGCTTCCAGAATCTGCATTTAATTCAGAAAGCAAGTCCTCCAATCCTTTTTCTTCCTTTTGGATAATAACTCTATACTTTATCATCAATTTTATACCAACTTCTCAATTTAGTCCTAATTACAAGGATCATATACCTAATTGGTCCCTTCCACATACCTTTTTCTGTCACGCGTATACCAATGCACTATGAAACATGAGACTAATTATTAAATAAAAGGTTAATTTAAGTCATAATTTTTAGATAAAATAACAATCTTTCTATTATAATCGAATAAAAATAGATTTATATATATGTATATGTTCTATCTATATTTATGTTACTAATTTTTTTCATTTTTTTTTATTATGGGTAATTACTTGATACATTAAAAACTAAAATATATAAAAATATAAATTTTAAAGAAATTTTTAAGTTGATGAAATTACCCTTTATTATTGATTTTATTACTAAATTACAATCAAATTTAATAAATTTTAAATAAAACCATAGCAATGTATTAATTTCTTGATAATTAAAAATAATATTTTAGTTAAAATCATAATCACATTAAAAAATGATTAATTAAACATCTTCATACAACAATTATATCATATAGGCGGCAGTTTGGAACTAACATCCATCAACAAATATATGACTAAATAAATTCTTAACAGAAAATGATATGAAACCTAAACATAAATATGGTAAAGTTTTACCCATTGAATTTTAATTGCGCATTATTCTCTTATTTATAAGTTAATAAAAAATTATAAATAATTTTAAATATTATATAAAAATAAATAAATATATTATTAAATAAAAAAATCTAAGATAAGCGCCAGTCCCCTAATTTTTAAATCATTATAAGACATTTATTTATCATATTTAATATTTAGTACATTATTTATATCCAATCAGGATAGCACAAAGTCTTTAACCCTCCAATATGCTCCATATACACTGTAAGCCCTTTGAAACCTTTTATTAACATTAATAATTTTTTATTACTATAACTAACATTAAATAAAATACTTATTAAGCTTTTTACTTAGTTCTGTCACTCATCAATCGGGTAGTAACTCAATTTTCTATATTTAAAATATGAAGGTAATTTAGTTTTTTTTTAATTTTAAAATATATATATACTTATAGTGAAATTCGAACCCATGCTAATTAAATTAGTAAAATTTACCACTAAATCAGAACTTCATATTGATTTTTTTTTACACATTTTTATTTAGTATGTATGTTTTATTACCTCCATCAATTATATATATATACTCACAATTTAATCTAAATTTTTTATACATTTTATTATGATACTTATTATTTCATGTGTTACTATGATTAATTAATTTCAATTCATATATTATTATTTATTGTATGTTATTTTTAAACATACATTTATATTCTAAATTTGTGCTTTCCACACACATATATGTGTAATAAGATTTCTAGTTGCATAAAAGTATTTCAAAATAATTTTATTGTTACTTTAATTTATATTATTCTCTTCGGTGTTATTTAGATCAGATTTATGTATTTGCCCCGACATTCAACCGTTCTTAAAAGATAGCATTCAATGATTAAAAAATAAATAATTTCTCGACAAAAAAAATCAAATTTTCAAAAATTTTATGACAGTTATTAGAAAAAAAAAAGATAAACCACATGTAAGGGGTCATTAAACTTTTAGTAAGTTTATGATTTGGTATTAATTTCAAAAAGTTATAAAATTACCATTGAACTATTCAAATATTTTCATTTAAGTCATTGGACTATTAAAATTGTTGTTGTATGACCTTCTCTATTCACACTGCTTGCACCAATCGAAAGCTCTCTTTTTGTTTCTCTTCTACAATTCGATTTTTTTTTTCATGAAACAATTTTGAAAGTCACAAATTTGCAAACCAAAATCCAAACAGTTTTATTCTTCGATCTTCAACACTAACTGTGAAATTGACTTGGATCTAAGGTATACTCGTTTACTTGACAATGAGTATCGATCCATTGTACCAATCGTCGAATAGT
Source organism: Gossypium longicalyx (assembly GCA_025698465.1). Taxonomy (NCBI): domain Eukaryota; kingdom Viridiplantae; phylum Streptophyta; class Magnoliopsida; order Malvales; family Malvaceae; genus Gossypium; species Gossypium longicalyx. Next base: position 83,790,785 of record CM047000.1, on the reverse strand, counting down.
CATTTAGAGTTCTCTAGCCAAGTTTTTTTTTTTTTTTTGAAACAAAAACTTTAAGAGTCTAATGACTTCAATAAAAACTTTTGAATAGTTTAGTGATTTAATTGAAAACTTTCGAATAGTTCAATAGCCATTTTATAACTTTTTAAAGTTAAGGGATCAAAACGTAAACTTACTAATAATTTAGTGACCTTAGATAAAGTTTACCCATAAAAAATGATAACACCTTTAAAATTTTAAATTAAGATGGCTTTAATGTTATTATCCGAAAGTCAGGGGGTATGCTACCATTACAACTTCTATATAAATGGAGTATAGAATGCCACATTTGTTGACATTCATTCCCTCATCATACAACGAAATTCATAGGCAAATTCTCCACTACAAAAAGAAGTTAAGCATGGCTGGTATCTTCTCAGTCTCCATTTCCCAAAAAACACTCTGCCCTCCCAAGGCTGAGACTCCAGCGCTCACTCCCTTCTCCGCCGTCGTGCCAGCTCGTTTTATTGCGGTCCCTAGGCTCCACAATACCCACATAACATTGGAAACCATTCATGAAGAAGAAAATGAAGGAGAAATTAGCATGGAAGTGCCGTCAAGTTCATCACCATCACCATCATCCTTTGTATCCACTTGTTTCTTCCAAGTTAAGAAGCCGTTGCCATCATTTAGTCATAATTGCAAGTGTGCTTAGAGATGTTCGTAGCTTGATGAACATAAACATGCATGAATGCTTTTGTGGGTATAAATTTTTGAAATACTACCTTGCAGGGGATGAGGCCATTAAGTCAACAAGTTTGTGGGAAACCAAGTAATTGTTAAATAAATACTGTACTGTAATTGATATCTTGATTTTTAAAACTCTCTTTTCATCTATCATCAATAACATTTAATCTTACTAATGAATAACTTTTTATGTTCATCAACCCTCCAAGACACGTCTTAATATTGTTGAAGTATGAGGGATTACTCAGCAGCTTTTTCGTCCGTAACATTTTCGTTAATGTAAAATGGAAGGAAATCATAGAATGAAACCAGGCTTGCAATAGGCGATGGTTCTTAAAGTATATATATTGGCCATAATCAAATTTTATTAAAATACAAAAGGGTGAAGTTGTTAAAAACACTGTGGCAAACTACAAAATAATTCAGTCTAATGAACACGCTCTTAAACAAGAAAGAAGATGCAACTTCACATGTAAATACTAAACTCTTGAATGCAACCAAACACTACAACAAGGACTTTCAAAGTTCAATTATACAAAAACCAAGCTCACAAAGAGAGCAAAACAATAAAAAATCTACCACATTCCTTATACCATCACAAAACATCAGCAACTCATTGCTAAATCCCAAACACCAACACACAAGCCAAATCCTACTATTTGACAAGTATCCAACAATATCACGGCTGGTTGTTAGTGCACACACACATCCCTCGGTGCCGTGCGCCTAACTAGTTTGATTAGGGCGGGATGCCTCAGCCTTTTGCCGGTTCTTCTGTGCGGCTGGAGCATGATGCCCCAACCTTCTCACTTGGCTACCAGTTGACTGGGCGCAAGGCCAGGTTTACCTTGCGTGTTCACACAATGAACTAGGGCACGACGCCTTGGCTCTCCTGCGTGCCTGGTCATTCAACCAGGGTGTGATGACTCGGTAGTTCGTGTGCCTCACATCTGCTGGCTATGCACCATGCGGCGTCCCATGTCGTCACCCACAACGATTTGCCATTCATCATCCGATCGTCATCCATTTTGGGTTAAGGGACCGTCATGTTTTTCTGGTTCCGTCGAAAAATTTAGGGTTACAAAAAATTTATTGCATTTTTGGCTCACATGATTTTCTAATTTTATAGAAATAAAATTAAAAGTATATATAACATCGTATTTTTGAATCGTAATAATTGTTTTTAATATTTAAAATATAATTTAGACATTTAAATTAAATTTTACAAATAATTCAAATTAATTGCTTAAAAATATTTGAAATTTATTTCACATGCTCAGTTAACATTATTTCGAACCAGGGTTAAGAATAGTGGGGGAGATTGAATAGTAGAAAGCGTGAAACAACTAAGTCTACCTGATTTAAAAATACATGTATAATTTGGATAATAGGTTTATTGTTATAAATATCACAATAGTTTGATTTAAAAAATTTAAATTTTCGTTGTGCTTCTAAACATTGTTTTCAAATCAATTTTTCCTTTTAGTTCCATTATCAATTGAAGTAAGATTTTTAATTCCTCAAAGTACACAAGTCATGCACACATAATTTGTCTGTAACACCCCTTACCTAGACCGTCAACGATTCCAGATAAACGATGCTACACCAAATGCCTGAAGGTACTTATAACTTTTCTTTAACACATGTATAAACTTTGAGAAATATGTTTTGGTGATCACTGTCAATAAAAAACAAATTTTCAAATTTTTGCAATTCAATTCAATAACCAATAGATAATGGTGTCAAATGAATTATAAATGTCACTTATACAAATATATTAAAATTTAATAACACAATAATATTCTACATATATGCTTCACTGGCATTAACTTATACAATATAAAGGATTCGAACATGATTACACTTTTATGTGATGCGACCCGGCTCGATGAAGAATTTGTATAACTATCTCCTCATGTCTGATCTCCTCCGATCTCCAACCTAGCGTGGAAAAACAATCAATGCACTAAGCATACTTTTATGCTTAGAGGTGCTAAAGTCAATTCCAATAAACATAATAAATTATTAAAGATTTAATACTGATTGACCCTTAAACTTGACAACTTTTTTTTGAATTGGAACTTAATCGATCCTAAGCGTTACATACATTAGTCCTTACAACTAACTCTATTAACTTTTTCTTATTTATGGCAAATTCAGGAAATCTCATAGTGACACATATACTAATGATATATATATATATATTATAATAACTAGTTTAATTATTAAATAATATTTGTTTAATATATTCATAATTTTTTTTTCAAAAATCTTTAGCACTTTACTCCACCTGTGCCACCATTCACGTCTTTTCCTCTATCTTCCATCTCCATTCAATTTTTCTCTTGTTATTCAAAACACCTTTCTCTCCCCATATTCATCACCATTCCTATTTGTTGCTCTCTCCTCCATCTCTTTCACCATTCAATGAATTTGTACTTTTCTTCTATTTTTTTTCATAATCCCTAATTTTTCATCTCCACTCTATCTTTATCACCACTGCTCTTCCAACCATGTCCTAATTTTTTTACAAAAGCTAAAATTTTATCTTTTCAATGTTCTCAAGAATAATAGACTTTATGACCATGGAATCGAAGAAGTGAATTTCCTTTTTTTTAGGGGGTAAGGGGTGAGGAGCATGATCTTTATGAAATGGGGGGTTTTTTTTTATTGCCATTGTAAAATCAAGAATTAAAATTATCATGAGAGTTTGATGAGATGGCAAGAATTTTTATGAAATAAACCACGAGAGTTAAGTGATATGGCAATGGTCTTTTCTACCTTAACTAGTGGTCAAGGGTTTGATCTTTGCCATAGGTATGAAGTAACTGTAAAACTCAGGCCAACATCTACTCCCTTAATGAGTCTATAGAATGCGAAGAATTAATTACTAGGCTTGCTCCAGTAGATATCTTAAGAAAAAAAACTATCATGAAACAGGAGGGCTACAGAGCCAGTTCAAGGGTGTTCCTTTAAGTTGCTTGGTTTACTGCAATGCACCATGTTTGATGAGAAAGTGTTGGTTTAAAATGGAAATATAATAGGCATTAGGAGAAATTATTAGAATGTTTTTAATGGGGATTTTGGGTAAGATAATAACCAAGAAAATGGAAGCAAACAACGAGAAAACTCCATTATAATACTATAAGGAGGACTATATTCCTCTCTCGATGGTTCTCTTCAAATCTGTAACACCCTTAACCCGTATTCGACGCCGAAATAGGGTTACAGAGCATTACCGAACTTATTTCATAAATAATCATACATTTCACATACAATTTCTATTTCCAAATATAAATCATTCAAAAATCAATCATATTGTCCCTAATACAAGCTTACGAGGCCCAAAATCATGCAATAGAAGTGGTTCGGGACTAAATTAATAACTCAGGAAATTTTTGGAAAACTTATAAAATTTTTCAAAATACAGGGGACACACGCCCGTGTGGCCTGACCGTGTGTCTCACATGGCCAAAGACACACTCGTGTCATAGGCCTTGTTGACATTCAAAATGGGATCACATGGCCATGTCCCAGCCCGTGTCCGACCCCATGTAACTCTCTGACTTGGGTCACACGGCCAACCACACGCCTATGTGACTAGCCCGTGTGCCATTCAAAATGGCCTCACACGCCCGTATGCTAAGCCGTGTGCTAGGCCGTGTTAAAACTCTAAGGTATACTGACTTATGCCACACAACCAAGTTATACGCTCGTGTGCTGGGCCGTGTGGAGTATATTGACTTGGTTTTTAATTAAACACTAGAGGACATACGGCTGTGTCACCTGACCGTGTGTCACACACAGCTAAGACACATGCCCGTGTCTCTACCCTTGTGGACAAAAATAGGCTATTTACCAAGCCATCTTGCTCACCCAAATTGTATCCACCTAAAAACATCAAATGGCATATAGCATAACATCAATTTGCACTCAAACCAATCTCAATCAAGCCAAATTCATGCCATGTCAATATCAACATCCATAAAACACAAGTATCACAATTAACCATTCAATTTCATACCTATATCACATTAACAAATCATCTATATAGTCACTTTCACTTATGCATCACTTCACCTAAAACCACAAGCATACCATTCTCAAATTTCAACCATTTAGTATTCAAACTACCAATTCACAACAACCTTTCACATGTAAATTTTAAACCACATCACAAAATGGAACTTGCACACACACACACACACACACACACACACACACACACACACACACACACACACATATATACATAGTCAAAAATACCAAAATAAGTCAAGTCACATGGCTATACACATAACTAACCATTCAACATTTACAAGCCAAATCAAATGGCTAAATTCGTTACTAACATATATACCAAAATGACCATAACTCCTATACATGCCATATAACCAAATACATAAGTTCAAAAGTACCAAAATGATAGATCGATAGTGTGATGAGATCTCCGACGACCCCCAAATCCGAGCAAGCTTCGTTATTTACTATAAAACACGGAAAAATAAATAAAGTAAGCTATAAAGCTTAGTAAACTTGTATGCTTAAAGTAAAACTTACCATATATACACAATTTAAACAATTAACATAGCATAACATTACTCATATTGATCCACAAACCTATCACATATTCATTCACAAGGTTAGATATGAAATTTATAAGTTTTTTCGATTCAATGCTTGTATGGTTCATGTACATACCTGTACTAACTCGTATCAATCTCATACTCATCCATATCCTTGATATACCCGTTGAACCATTTGGAATAATATCGTATACTCGGGAATCTCGCACTCTAAGTGCTAAATACATAACCGAAGCTATCTCAATCTCATATCTTATATAATGCTCACTCTCGAGCTATCAACGGGTCTGCTCATACAAGCTGACGGTCATGATGTAGCTACACGGTGCTGCTCACACAAGCTAACGAGAATCAGCAACACATGCTGGATAACTCAGCCACTGGTAGGACATACGGACCAGCACCCAAACACATAACCTCTAATGACATGTCATTCGTATCCTAATTTATTTCTAAGGTTCAACTGAGATTTCACATTGCCGAATCATTGTCGAACATATCTATAGGATCGTATTCACAATTAATTCAATAATAAAGCATTTAAAACACAATTATATGCTTATTAACATACGAACTTACCTCAATCGCAAAAACGACTAAATGGATCGATTAGTCCAATACTTTATTTTCCCCCCGATCTATATCCGAACTTCACTTTTCTTGATATATATATGTAATCAAATTTAAATAATTTAATTAGAAATCTATTCAATTTAGCCCAAAAATCACATTATAGAAAAATATATTTTTGCCCCTAATATCTCAACATATTTACAATTTAGTCCTTAGCTCATAAAAATACAAATTCATGCAATTAGGTCCCTACCCAAGCTAGTCAAATTCCCCTTATTATCATAACAGCCCATATTTTTCATTATTTTACACATTTACCACAAAATTTTCATTTTTCACAAATAAATCCCTAATTTGTAATTTCACCCAAAATCACTTAACAAATGTTGTTTATCTAACAACAACCATTCATTTTCTATCATAAAACATCAAAATACACACATATTCATCAATGGTAAAACTAAAACTTTAACAATTTTACAAATTAGTCCCTGGGCTATCTAGATTAAGCTACAACAATCTCAAAAACATAAAAATCATTAAAAACGGAACAAAAATCATACCTAATTGTAAGAAATGAAGATGGCCGAATGAAGAAACCTAAAATGGATTCTTCTCATGCTAATTTCAGTTGAAAGTAGGTAATGGAAGATGATGATCATTTTTGTTTTATTTTAATTAACCTTAATTTGTTAATTTACCTAATTAACCTTTTAATTTCAATCAAATTTCAACAATACCAATCTCATAAATGTCCACTAACATAAAAATGGTCTAATTACCACTTAAGGACCTTTACTTTAAAGTTCTATAGCTATTAGACACCTTTAGCTAATAGAACACAAGTTTTACACTTTACGCAATTTAGTCCTTTTTATCAAATTGAACATTCAAACGATAAAATTTCTTAACGAAATTTTCACACAATCTTACTACCATACTGTAGACATTAAAATAATAATAAATATTTATTTTTACTTTAGATTTTTGGTCTCGAAATCACTATTTTGATTTGACTAAAAACGGGGTGTTACAAAATCTCCTAGATTAAATCACATTCGGGGACTTGAAATTGATAACTTTTGTCATATTAAAACTAGAGTTATTAGGTTAATTAATGTAAATCCTATTGGATAAAGATGTTTAGATTTTAAATCCTTATGATTCTCATTTTGTAGATAAGCACTAATCTTTGTTATTGATGTAATTCAATTTGTACCATTGGATTTGGGGAGCTCAACTATAAAAAGAGAACTTTCCCTCATTTGTATTCATCACATTGAATCTAGTTGTATTCTATTCTTGAGTTAAAAGAATATATTTGAGAGAATTTATTCAAACACTTGGCATGCATTATTTCATTGTGGTTTTTCAATTCTCTCATTGCTCTTTCGTTTCAAGTTCACTTCTGCTATATTTTTTAGTTCCTTAAAGAATTTTAGGAGGAATTCTCACTTTTTGAGTATTAGGTTGACTTAGGCAGATTTGAAGCAAAGATATCACCTAAGACTATGTGGTTTTCCAAACTAAATTTTTAGCTTCGTGATAATTGAACTTAACAAATGTTCTCATATTGAGACTTAAACTTTTTTTTTCCAAGTTTGTAACACCCTATACCCAGCCCAATCGTCAAACCCAAGCTATAGGATGCTACAACAGTAAACCGGAATATTCACAAGCAATTTATTCAATAATACTCAATAATCAATAAATACAAACTAATTTCTTGTTAAACATGCATTACAATCAAAGCCAAGTCTTAATCGAGTTTACGAAAGCCTTTGAGCAAATTCGAAACTAAAGTAGGACCAATCTAAAACATTTACAAATTAATAGACATAAATGCAAAACAAGGGTCATACGATCGTGTGGTACAAGGCCACATGCCCATGTTCTTAAACCATGTAATAGCCTAATATTGTGTAATATAGGGTCACACGGTCATGTCAACCACTCGTATGTGACACATGGTCGTGTGGTAGCCAGTGTGCAACATAAATGACCTGTTTTAAGCAATTTGCATACCATTCAAACCAAATGACCTATAATACCATTTCATGCTATTCAAATCAACACCAAAACATGCATATTCCAAAGTTAGAAACACCAATTCACCTAATCATTTTATCAAACAACCAATGTGGCCTCATTGGCACCAACAAATCAATAATTCAAATCAAATACCATTCAAACTAAGTCTTACACCATTTCATACCACAATTCAATTCACATGCATATTATCAATTAAGTTTTGTCATTTCTTTAACATTCAAGCATACTAAACTTAGCAAATACCAAATAACCAATATCAAGCCACAACCATAAATTTACATATACAATTTTGCTATCATAAAACAGACTTTAACTAGCTTAAGTTCATTTAACTTACGTACATGCCACAAGTAACCAACTTCAAACATAAAAAATCTACCAAATCAAAAGTTGATGGGTGTGAGCTTCTTGCTGATCCGATCAGCACGTTCCGGACGTCCAAAATGTACATAAAAGTAGTAATACGAGTAAGTATATAAAATACTTAGTAAGCTCATACAATATAAACAAATAGCTTACCTCAACAATTTAACAAATACATGAATTAATATGAAACAATTTCACTTATCATGGCATCCAAAAACAATATCAATCAAGTGAGGTTTAAACGAAATTCACATATGTAAACTCAAATGGCAAAACACCATATTCAACTTAAAATATAACATAAATTTGTATTCTAATTGATCACCTTGCTCACATTCACCCTTCAATTCACATCATATACCCTTATCAAGATTCAAACAACATCATTATACATATAAGGTTTTGAGCTCAATCACATATACAACCCAAATTGTTTACATTTTCATTTCAAACCATCTTATATCCTATATCCAAATCATATACATTACTTTGCCAACATTTGATATATCATCACCTTTTTATTTATAATTTTTATCCAATGAAACTTTGTAAAAGAATTCAATACACAGGTGCAAATAAAGTATGATGCTCGTTCAAGCTAATCATATACATCAGTGTCAGTTACCCATCTGGGCTAAACCTTTAATGACACAGTAAATAGCTTGACTAGAGCTGTATATACATGTAAGGTTACCAGTCCAGGCTAAATCTTTAAAACGACAACAAATTACCAATTCAGGCTAAATCTGTGTCACATGTATCTTCGAGTCCGCAACAAATACTGAAGCTTAGTACCATCAGAACTCAACTTGTATCCTCGTGTACGAGACTTTTACTAAGTCCATCGGGATTTAACCTTAACATTTCCATTTGTATCAATCCATTTCAATTAAATTAAATCATCAATTTATGTAACAATTCATATAAAATTCAAACTATTAATAAAAAATTAATATACTTTCAGATATAATTAAACAACAATTTAAACTTATTTATACTATATGATCTTACGTGACAAAACTGTAGCAGTTTAGCTAATAGAGACTATTCGATAGTTTTTCATTTCTTACCTAAGTCAACAACTTGATCTATATGATAGTTAATATTCAAAATATCAATACCAATATCATAATAATATTCAAATTCATGCTTATAATATTTTAATTTCATTTTACACAATTTCCCTAACTTTTACATTTTATTCAATTTAGTCCCTAAAATTAAACTTATCATAATTTTCAAATTTGGACTCCAAACTTTAAAAAAAATTCAAATAAATTCAATTACAACCACCTATTATAAAAAATCACAAAAATTATATCAATTTCAAGATATTAACAATTTAGTCCTTATATTCAAAATTAACAAAAATCACTTTATAAACTAGTCCTTAAAAATTTCATAGCTTCCAAATCTACCATTTTATATCAAGGACATCTAAGTTTCATCAATGGCAAGTTTTAAAATCTTTAACAGTTTTGAAATCGATGATACGAGTTAGTTGAACTTAGTTGCAACGATATCAAAAATATAAAAATTACAAGAAACGAGCTAAAAATCACTTACTAACTGAAGATTTAAACTTGGAGGAGAGTTAGGGATTGTTTTTCTCTTCACATTCGACTTGAAGGCTGAAGATGACAAGCCAATTTGATTTTCTTTTCTTTTGTTTACTATTTAACTTTTAATTATTATTTTAAAATATAAAAATTAACATATTATTATAATACAGACAAACACAACTGTTCACTATGCTTAATTATGGGTTAAATACCATTTAAATCCCTCAACCATGGTTTCATAGCTAATTAACTCGAATAAATTAATAGCGATTAAGTTTTATGACTTTTACAATTTAGTCCTTTTTCCTTACTTAACTATCCAAATATCAAAATTTCTGGATCAAATTTTAATACACTTAAAAATATTTATGGGATCGGTTTATAGAAACGAGGTCCCAATACTTCATTTTCTAAAATCACTTGACTATAGGGACAAGCCACTTGTACTTAACTAATTATCCAATTAAATGGAATTATCATATCAAAATTCACTATATCATAATACTTGACTCGTAAATATTAAATAATAATATTTACAAACTCAATCGTTAGAATCATTGTCCCAAAACCACTGTTTCCGACACCATTGAAAAACAAGCTGTTACAAAATTAGTCATTGAAAACTCTAAAGTTTAGGTTAAATATGGAAACAATTGCTAAATTCAAACTTCAATATGAGAATAATGGCCAAGTTCAAGGCCTAACTTGGAAAAAAAAGAAGAAGAAAAGATGTCCAAGCCTCAATATGGGAAAAGTTGTCTAGTTTAAACCCCAATGTGGGAATAATTCTTAAATTCAGGATTTAACTTGAACAAAAAAAAAGTTCAAACCCCAATATAAGAAAAATTACCAAGTTCAGGCCCTAAATAGTGATTTAATCCAAAAAAATTAAAAATAATGTTTCTAAAAAGAATATAAGAACATTTTTTTATATATTTGTAAATGTATGGAGAAGTGTTTGTCGTGTACACCATCACACTTACATTATAACAATTCATAGTAAATTTCATTTCCTTGTCTATTAGTTTAATTCACATATTTGTTAACAGTTTCGTTTCTCAAATTCGTTCAACACAGTTGCCACAAACAAGTCCTATGCCATTTTTCCACTTCTAAAACACTTCATAAAAGCTTTAGACATTTTGTTAAACATTCAAACATAAATATTCAATGGTAAGATGAAATTCAGGAGAGCAGATACCTTATCAAGCTCAAAATTGATACTACTCATTAATCGTCCATTCTTGAGATTCCCAATATTCTCAACCTTTTGCTTCATTAATCTTTTCATGCTTTCTAAATTTTCTCTAGATTTTCTTCTTTATATTCATGGATTCTAAGGTTGAAAATAAACTTAAAAAATTTTAGAAAGTAGGATTTTCATAGATTTTCAAGAAATTTATTAAGGCTTCAAGTGGAGACTTGGAGATGAAAGGGGATGAAGGGTGATGAAAATGAAAAGGAAAAAGAGAGTTTTTTTTTTCTCAATTTCAAGTAGCCAACGTGAAATAGAAAATTAGAGAGGAGTTTTTCCATTTTTCATCGCATAAAACTATGTATAAAATCCCCATTTGATCAATAGATCTAATGGTTGCAGGTAAAGTTGAGTCATTTGATTTGTAGGCTACAAATCACTCTTAAAAGTGGTTCAAAACCCCTCTAACATTAATGATGTAACAACTCGTTTTTAAGTGGTGTCGAAAACAGTGGTTATGGAGCTACCAAATCTAATGAGTAAGTTCATAAATATTATTATTTAATATTTACGAGCCAAATGTGATTTTTAAAAATGTTTTTGATTTGATAATTTATGTTATATAAGTGATTTATTAAGTTCAAGTGATTTTAGAAACTGAGGTATCGAGACCTTGTTTTTATACACTGAGCCGTAAATATTTTTATAAATATTTACGGAGTGTCATTAAGGTGGTATTAAAGTTTTGTTGAAAAATTTTATTGAAAAATTTTAACGTTTCGATAGTTAATTAATTAAAAAGGACCAAACTGAAAAAAAAAAGGTGTATTCCCAGGACTCTGTTCCTGTAAATCAGACTCGTACAAAGCTAGTTGTGTAGTTAATTAAATTTCGGTTAAGTGAATTTGCATAAATTAAAAGTAATTAGGTATAAGGACTAAATTGCATATAGGGTGAAAATTGAACTATTGATTAAAGAATAATTAAAGGGACTAAAGAAGCAATTTTATCATTGTTTCTTTAAGTGGGACGATTAGTGATATACATATTATATGTAAATTTAATTTATATATTATATTATAATATGAAATCTTAATTGTTAAGTACATATATTATATAATAATAAAACAAATAAGTATTAAAAGAAAAAGAAATAAAGAAAGATAAGGCCAAACCAAATTAGAAAGAAAAGAAAGAAAGAAAAAGAGAAAGAACGAAAGAACCAGACGTACGGCCTAAGGGCTTCAAAAATTTCTAAGTTCAATTGATTAGTCAATTTAATCCTTTTTTCTTATAATTTGTATGTTTTTAGAATTCAGGTGTTAAGTATTACCTGATCTATGTCGAAATTTTAGCAATTATTAAGTTTATAAGTGTTGTTAATGTTGAATAATTTTAGTATTACGGATTAAATTGATAGATTTTTATGCTAGAAGTGAAAAAGGATTAAATTGTAGAATAAATTGGAAATTTTGAATAATAGGGACTAAATTGTGAAAAATTTTAAATTTAGGAGTTTAAGTAAAAATAGGGAGTTAAATTTAGTTTAAAGTGGAATTTGTATAAAAATACAAAATTAAATGTGAAGAATAAAAATTAATCTCGATTTTGGGACTAAATTGAAATTTAGGAAAATATTGAGTAAAAATTAAAATATTCAATATGAAATTGAATTGCGTTATATTGAAAAATTTTAATTGTTTTAATTCCGTAGCTAATGTCGTACCGAAATCCTCAACTATAAACGGGAAAGATAAAATCGACGTCGAATAGCTTAGAATTCTTGGTTTGTACTTTTATGATCCGAACCTAGTTGTTAATTGTTATATTTTGATTTATTGTATATGGTAAGTGGTTGAGTTGAGTATTTGGCACTTTGACTATTGAATTGATTTCAAGTCTGTATGGGATTATATGAAATATATATTTGGTACTTTGATATTGAATTGAATTAAAGTTTATTGAATTGGAATGAATTGATATATATATATATATATATATATATATTATGAATATATATATATGTGTAAATGTGATAATGTGCAAATATGATAATTGGATATTGGTTGTATTTGGAAAGTAAATTGGAACCATATTTATTGTATCGGGTTGAGTCGAATATAAATGGCATGCCATTGGATAGGAAGAGTTCAGGGATTTCTTCGACTTAGAGTCGATAAGGCACTGGGTGCCAATTTATTTCGGTTTAATTGATGAGACATTGGATGTCAATTTATATAACGCTAGGTGCAATTACTACTTCGAATTTATTCGATGAGGCACTGGGTGCCAAACTGGTGTATTAGTTGGATCCGTGTATTCGTACGAGTTTGAGTCGTGTTAATAAGGGTAAATAAATAATAAAGTTCTATAATTGATAATGATATGACATAGTATGAGAAACGAAAGTGATATAGTGAATTGAAAATAGAATGTGGAAAGCTATTATATAGCAAGTGATGAGAATTGAGTATGGTATTTATGAATTGAGTATTAAATGGCTAATGCCATTGTATGAATAAATGTGGTTTTAAATATTCAATTGTGCTTATAATTAATATGTACATATTATATTATATTGTCTTTAAATATTTAGATTATAGAAATACCACTGAGTTTTACTCAGCGTATGGTGGTGTTTTTCTATGCGCAGGTTAGATACTTCACTTTTGATTGCCGATTTAACATCCAACAACGATCTCGAACTCAAATGTGGTGATGCTTACTTTTTGTGTCACCATATACCTAGGGTGTCTAAATAATAGTTATTTTGTTGATTGATTGTAAATGAGATTATAAATTTAATGCTGGTTTGGCATATATATAAACATGTGTTTGTTTTTGAAGCCATATTATGGCATGATAAATTGAACCAAATTTAGATATGTGCATGTGAATTTAAGTTAGTTTTTAAGTGCTTATGAACTAGGTGAAATGGATTGAATTTGGTATGTTTATAATTTGGATTTGAATGATGTTTTGATGATATAAATATGGTACCAATGAGGGTACATTGGTTAGGCACCTAGGATGATTATTTTGGTATGTTTTGAATATATTTGATCATGTTTTGAACTGGTTAAACAAATGGTTTTTGAGTTGTTTAATACCCAGACATGTAGAAAATGGTAAATTGGTTATTTAATGCACCTTTTAAGTCTACACAGACAGACGCACGGGTGTGTAACTTGGCCGTGTGAGACACACGGCTAGTACACAGGTGTGCGAGGCTATTTCAAAAGGGTACACGGTCTAGCACACGGGCGTGTGGCTTGGCCGTGTGACCTAAGTTAGAGAGTTACATGGGCATTGACATAGGCAAGGACATGGCCGTGTGTCCTTACTTTGAATGCCCACACGGCCAGACACACGGGCGTGTGACTTGGCCATATAAGTCACACGACTTGGCCACATGGCCGTGAAAACCCTGCAGCTTTGAAAATTTTTCTGAGTTTCCGAAGTAGTCCTGACTTATTTCTAAAGCGTATTTTAGGCCTCGAAGGCTCGAATAAGGGACAATATGTATGAATTTGATTAGTTTTTGATCTGAATATTATATGTTGTGAAATGTTTGAAATTTCTGCCTATTTGATCTGTAAATTTTGGTAATGCTCTGAAACGTTGTTTTGGTGATGAATACGGGTTAAGGGTGTTACATTTAGTGGTATCAATGATTTGCAAGTTTAGCTGATTCTCAGACTAAATCGAACTCGGAATTGGGTCTAGAGTTACATGCCATAATTGAGTCAAATTGAGTTAGGATTTGGATGTTGATATATTTGTTTTTGTTTTATAGTTGAAAATGTCGAATGATTATAATGATTATGTTGATGATAAATGTTATGTTATATGTGTGTATATATGATAGTCAAATTTTTAGGCTTTACGACCTTCACCCCCTCACCTGTATAGTCTTATACAACGAAATTCACAAGATTTATATTCATTAAGCTTACAAGTGTGAAACTGAATAGTTCAATAGCTGAATGAATAATAACACGACCAGAGTCGAGGATGCGTTAACAAGTAAAGAGAGTTCTAGAAGTGATATCAGATTTTTCTGAAGATTATTCGAGATACGCAATCTCACTATTAAGGAATAAGTTATTCATGAGTAATTGACTAATTCAGTTATGGTATTTAAAGAACGGGTTAACCAAAATTTCTTCTAAATTGATTTCTTTAGTAATTAGGATAATGTGGGATCATTCATGACTATAGTAGTTAGTCTAATAGTGTTGAAATTGCAAAGATATCTTAATGCAGCTGTTATAGTCGAGTATCTTATATTGATCTCTTCTGGGTATTCTATATGTTCATTTATTCTCAGAAGTATATGTAATAAATCATCTTCGGAGGTGATTCTTATCGTAAGATAACGTTAGCTAATCATAATGTTAGATGGAAGTATTGTTAGGCTGGTTGATTTTTGATCAACATTACTCTATCTTTCTTTGGCATTCTATTCCATTATGTTTGGTAGAAAATTGGATGATAAAACTCATATAATGTTATTATTCTGTTTCTACTGGTTGTTGCTTTGCTTTATATATACGCAAATTATGTTGTTTCTATCACAACTTATTCCAGTGCGTATGAACGGTGTTCTTCTTCTTTCTCTGAAGAATCATAAACCTCTTTATCATTCAATATGGGTTGTTTTCTCGAAAATTCAGCATAGCTTCACATCTTGGATTTCATTATCTCAATTTTCATATCATTCTTATTGTTTAATTTATCAAACACGGTTCATCTATAAAAGATATTCATTGGCCGGAGGTAATTACATTTATTACTGTTATAAATCCTGGTTAGATCATGGGAGCTCAGTGATATGGATCTCAGATTATAGAAGTTGTATTACTGCACTGGTTGTTATTGGGACTACTTTCGGTTTTGCTCTTCTATTTTGGAGTGCACTATTGATGCTGAGGTATTGTTCTATCTATACGGTTGAAACGTCGGTCCTATTATAACATTATGGTTTTTAATCTATTTGATGGTTGTAGCTTCGGTATAGTTCAAAGATTCGGTGTTAATAATTGAAATAGCTTTATTATATATAATCATTTTCTAGCTTTCGTGAAAATGTTAACATCGACAAAAGAGTAGACGGTGGAAGATTGAGCTCAAGCTTGTATATTGGTTTTCATTCCTCAGTAATCTTGATTAATGCTAACAAGTTAAAACGGGATGTTATTTTCGTTTAAGTTAATGCAGTTTTTAAGGATCTTTGATTAGTATTCTGAGGGAATTGTGATAGATTGTATGTCTAGGTTGTCTTGACAACAAGAAAAAGGGATTTTTTTGAAAAGTTATTATCTGATAGATAAAATTAACTCAGTTGTTTTAATCAGAGTGGGTTATTCATTTGAAAATTTAATTGAGTTATATGCATTTGAGTCTATCCTCAGGTCCGAGAATAAATTTTGTGCATTCATGGGTAAATAGACAGACAGTCAGAATGAGAAATTCAGATTTTAGAAAACTTGATAAAGAAATTTATCTATCAGGTCTTTTCTAATCGGGAAATGTTATTATGGGTTAAAGTCGTCCCGATTGTTAAAGTTATCGCACTTGTGTAAAATGATATTGCTTGATGCTTTCCTGGAAAAAGGGAAACAAATATCAGTTGAAAGTTACAGATGCAACCACGTCAGAAGCATCAGTTAGAGTTTGATAATCCGGGTTTCTCGGTTATGTTTTAACAGACAATTACTGGAAATTTCTCGGTAGTTATACTACTAATGGTAAAGTGATGACAGGAGAACATCAGAGCTACTCAGTTAAGTTCAAGTGTAGTATCAAGTTCTAAAATGAGTTCTAATATGAGTTCGAAAATGATATGAGTTATGATTGATTTTTATGGACTTCGATTGAAAAGGTGGAAGAAAGACTTGACTTAATAGCTTCTACCAGGTGAGAAATTTTGAGGACGAAATTTTTGTAAGGGGGAAGAGTTGTAATAACCCGTTTTTCAGTGGTGTCAAAAACAGTGATTTTGAGGCCACCAAATTCGACGAGTAAGTTTGTAAATATTATTATTTAATATTTACGAGTCAAATGTGATTTTGAAAAAGGTTTTTGATTTGATAATTTATGTTATATAAGTGATTTATTAAGTTCAAGTGGTTTTAGAAAATAAGGTATCAAGACCTTGTTTTTATAAACTGAGCTGTAAATATTTTTATAAATATTTATGGAATGTCATTAAGGTGGTATTAAAGTTCCGTTGAAAAATTTTAATGTTTTGATAGTTAATTAATTAAAAAGGACCAAATTAAAAAAAAATTGCATTTCCGGGACTCCGTTCCCATAAATTAGACTCGTAAATTTTTTAATTAAATATTTACGAAGCTAGTTGTGTAGTTAATTAGATTTCGGTTAAATGAATTTGCAAAAATTAAAAGTAATTAGGTATAAGGATGAAATCGCATATTGGGTGAAAGTTGAATTATAGATTAAAGAATAATTAGAGGAACTAAAGAAGCAATTTTACCATTGTTTCTTTAAGTGAGACAGTTAGTGATATATATTATATGTAAATTTAATTTATATATATTATATTATAATATGAAATCTTAATTGTTAAGTATATATATTATATAATAATAAAACAAATAAGTATTAAAAGAAAAAGAAATAAAGAAAGATAAGGCCAAACCAAAATTAGAAAGAAAAGAAAGAAAGAAAAAGAGAAAAAAGGAAAGAAGCAGATGCACAGCCTAAGGGCTTCAAAAATTTTCAAGTTCAATTGGTTAGTCAATTTAGTCATTTTTTCTTGTAATTTGTATGTTTTTGGAATTCCAATGTTAAGTATTACCTGACCCATGTCGAAATTTTAGCAATTATTAAGTTTTTAAGTGTTGTTAATGTTGAATAATTTTAGTATTAGGGATTAAATTGATAGATTTTTAAGCTAGAAGTGAAAAAGGATTAAATTGTAGAATAAATTGTAAATTTTGAATAATAGAGACCAAATTGTTAAAAATTCAAAATTTATGAGTTTGAGTGAAAATAGAGAGTTAAATTTAGTTTAAAGTGGAATTTGTATAAAAATACAGAATTAAATGTGAAGAATAAAAATTAATCTCGGTTTTGGGACTAAATTGAAATTTAGGCAAATATTGAGTAAAAATTGGAATATTCAATATGAAATTGAATTGTGTTATATTGATGAATTTTAATTGTTTTAATTCCATAGCTAACGTCTTACCAGAATCCTCGACTAAAAAGGGGAAAGATAAAATCGACGTCGAATAGCTCAGAATTCCTGGTTTATATTTCTATAATCTGAATCTAATTGTTAATTGTTGTATTTGGATTTAATGTATATGGTAAGTGGTTGAGGTGAGTATTTGGTACTTTGACTATTGAATTGATTTCATTTGTATATAGGATTATATGAAATATATTTTTGGTACTTTGATATTGAATTGAATTAAAGTTGATTGAATTGGATTGAATTGATATATATATTATGAATATATATGTGTAAATGTGATAATATTCAAATATGATAATTGGATATTGGTTGTATTTGGAAAGTGAATTGGAACCATATTAACTATATCGGGCTGAGTCGGATATAAATGTTATGCTATAGGATAGGAAGAGTTCAGTGATTTCTTCGACTTTGAGTCGATGAGGCACTGGGTGCCAATCTACTTCCTTTTAACCAATGAGACATTAGGTGTCAATTTATATAACATTGGGAACAATTACTACTTCAGATTTATTCGATGAGGCACTGGGTGTCAAACTGATGTGTTGGTTGGATCCGTGTATCTGTTCAAGTCCGAGTCGTGTTAATAGGGGTAAATAAATAATAAAGTTCTACAATTGATAATGATATGACATAGTATGAGAAATGGAAGTGATATAGTGAATTGAAAATAGAATGTGAAAAGCTATTATATAGTAAGTGCTGAGAATTAAGTATGGTATTTATGAATTGAGTATTAAATGGCTAATGCCATTTTATGAATAAATATGGTTTTAAATATTCAATTGTGCTTATAATTAATATATGCATATTATATTATCTTGTATTTAAATATTCGGATTATAGAAATACCATTGAGTTTTACTCGGTGTACGATTTTGTTTTTTTGTGTGCAGGTTAGATACTTCACTTTTGATTGCCGATTTAGCATCCAACAACGATCCCGAACTCAAATGTGGTGATGTTTACTTTTTGTGTCAGCATGTACCTAGGGTGTTTAAATAATAGTTATTTTGTGGATTGATTGTAAATGAGGTTATAAGTTTAATGTTGGTTTGGTATATATATAAACATGTGTTTGTTTTTGAAGCCATATTATGGCATAATAAATTGAACCAAATTTAGATATGTGCATGTGAATTTAAGTTAGTGTTTAAGTGCTTATGAACTAGGCAAAATGGATTGAATTTGGTATGTTTATAATTTGGATTTGAATGATGTTTTGATGATATAAATGTGGTACCAATGAGGGTACATTGGTTAGGCACCTAGGATGATTGTTTTGGTATGTTTTGAACGTATTTGATCATGTTTTGAACTGGTTAAATGAATGGTTTTTGAGTTTTTTAATGCCCAAGCATGTAGAAAATGGTAAATTGGTTATTTAAGGCACCTTTTAAGTCTATACAGCCAGACACACAGCCGTGTGACTTGGCTGTGTGAGACACACGGTTAGCACACGGACGTGTGAGGCCATTTTAAAAGGGAACACGGTCTGGTACATAGACGTGTGGCTTGGCCGTGTGACCCAAGTCAGAGAGTTACACATGCACCAGCACGGGCTGGGACACGGCCGTGTGTCCCTACTTTGAATGCTCACATGGCTAGACACACGGGCGTATGACTTGGCTGTGTGAGTCACACGACCTGGACACACGGTTGTATAAACCCTGCAGCTTTAAAAAAAATTTTGAGTTTCCGAATTAGTCCCGACTTATTTCTAATGCATAGTTTGGGACTCGAGGGCTTGAATAAGGGACATTATGTATAAATCTGATTGGAAATTGATCTGAATATTATATGTTGTGAAATGTTTGAAATTTCTGTTTGTTTGATCTGTAAATTCTAGTAATGCTTCGAAACCCTATTTCGGTGACGAATACGGGATAGGGGTTTTACAAATGGTCAAGATTGCATATAAGATTTTAAATTCAATGACTTAAATTAGCTCCTACATACTTTCTTGAAAAATTATACTTTTCCATTGATGAGCTCTAAGGGCCAAAATTAATCACAATTTTTATATGATAGCTCTTATAAAACCCCTATTTTCTTTTTCTTTTTTTTTCAATTTTTAAATTCACCTCTTATCACATGTTTTATTACTTTATAAGTCATTTAACATGTAACACCCCAAGTTTTTAAATATATTTCTATAATTCATTGACACAAATGTGTATCTGCTTCAATAGTTAAGTGTTCTAGATGTGTGTGGAAGGTCCTAAGTTCAAGCCTTAGTTTGGGCAAATTTTGGCATTTTTATTGTATAAAGCCTAACCTTTGGTTATTAGGCTTAAAATTATTTATTTGTTAGAATGTGTCAGAATGGGTCTGCTGGTCTGGTGGTTGAGTGGAGAGTTATAGTGCTTGAGGTCCTGTGTTTGAATCCCTGTGTGGGAAAAAAATAGGGATAAATTTTGCTAACTGTTCGGAAAAAGTTGGTTTTGTCTAGGTTTTTGAGTAGTAGTGGTGTGATGGGAGAGTGTTTGAGCGATTTTAGGAGGAAAATAAGGGATTTGAGATATCCCAATTTTTGGTGTAGTGAATTTCGGCCTTTCCTTCCCATTTTTTGAATTTCTGACGATTTTTCCTCTTCTACTCTTTTGCTTTTCTCTGCCGAAATTCTCCTAAATTCCTCCCTTTTTCTTTTTGTCCTTTTTTCATTCTTGAGAATTGATTTATTCTTGTGTCGAGGAGTGCGTTGGTGCGGTTTCGGTAGGTGATTCTCTTTCTTTTTCTTGTGATTGCTTATCATTAGAATAAGAATCTAAACCTTTTTTCTGGAATTACTGGTTTAGGCGATAATCTTTGAGCAGTGGATTCGCATTGTGGATCGAGAATGGTTGCAAAAGTTCTCTGTTAACGATAAGGCGAGTTTTGGGAAAATCTTTAATGGTGAATTCGCTAGTCTCAATTTCTAATTTGCTAAACTGATGTTGTATACACTGATTTTAGGTTCTGGTATGCTCGAGGTTGTTTTAGCTTCATTTTGTAACTAGGTGTGTACCCGAAACCACAGAAAGCGAGAGTTGACGAAAGCCGAAAAATGATTTTATCGACACCACACAGGCGTGTGGTCACCCGTGTGGTAGGTCGTGTGGTAGTACACAGGCGTGTGATTAACAGGCTAGGCCGTACGCGCAAGACATGGGAGTATGACACGGCCGTGTGATGGCTGGTGAGCCCGTGTGCGAGACACGGGCTCGACCAATTGGGTCGTGTGGGCCACACGGGCATGTGGGATTTTTGGGCCAGGCCGTTGGGCCGTATGGGCCACACGGACGTATAGGCCTACATGGGCAGGCCACATGGGCGTGTGAACCCATTTTTCTGAAATAATCTGTAAGGTTGCACGAGTCGCCCAAGTCGATTGTGACCTAACGTAGGGTCGGTAAGCATTACTTAGACCTCTGATTCTGTGATCTGATTATGTGATGTATGTATTAAGGATGTTACTCTTAGCATGTGTATCTGACCGATTGTATGATCTGTTAAATTGCATTATAGCATGCCATACTTGTATGATACATTGCATCGGGGTGGGGTTGGTGTTATGATGGAGGAATTATTCTGAAAGGCTCTTAAGCCTGTTATCTGGCAGCTCAGCTGCAATTATCTGATTATGTGCCACATTTCGGTATAGCACGGTGTGTTGGGATGGGTGGATCTATTTTATCCTCACATGGTGTGTTGGGTTGGATGGAGTTAGTGTGCAGGGCTAGTGGGCATGATTTTGTTATTCTGTTCTGTTATGCATGTTATATCTGAGATGGGCTAAGGCCCAATTCGTATTTGATTCTGTATCTGAGTGGACTAAAGTCCATAACGATTCTATAAAGGGCTCAAGCCCGAATTTTCTGTTATTTGGATATATGACTGACTTCTGCTACTGTGTATATTTTCTGTGGGGATTACACACTGAGTTTACAAAAACTCACCCTTTTCTATTTAATCTGTGTAGGTAATCCCCAGACTTGATGGATCGGTGCAGCGGAGGGCTCAACGGTGACCACTACTACCAAACTGCTTATTTACGGTTTTGGCGGTTACATCGCTTATTTCTTGTTGGTATTTTATGTATGATGGACTTTGGGACTGTTTGGTTTTAATTTAGGATTTCGAACTGTTGATTATGGATTTATAAACTGCAACGTAATTAAGTACGATTTTCCTAAAATAAGCCAAGATTTTTCGTAAATGAAACAATTTTTAAAAATTATTTAGGTTTCAAAAGCTTCTGTGTAAAAGAAATGTTTTAAAGCAAATCAATTAGTCCATGTTTTCCCGAACTAAGTAAAAGATAATAACTGGAACGGTCAGGGCGTTTTGAAAAACACTCTCATGTGACATCGCCAGATTCGGCCATAATGTCCAGGTCGAGTTTGGGGTATTACATAACAATTTATTCCTTTATAAATTATTCAACCTCCTAAACAGTTATTCAACCTCCTACACTAAAAAAAGAAAAAGCTCATTTAGCACTTCTACTTTCCAAAATAAATCCAACATCTCAAAATAAATTATACTTTATCAACTTTAATAATCTTTTTCAGTATCTAACTAACTCCACAAATAATTTTAATAAATGTAAATTCTTGCTCTTAGAAATGTTATGATCCTTATTCTCGAAATATTACCATTAATGACATTAAAATTTTTTGAGGTGTTACACTATTACTTACTCAGGATTGAGGTATATCACACTATAAATGTCACAAATAAATAAATCCATAAACAGATCTAGGATTTATCTTGGGTCCTGTTCGATGTACAGTCAGTCTAGATAGTCATATTTATGTCTTTATCTTCTGAAAGTAATTTGTTCTGATACACAAGATAAGATATATCCTAATTTGGATTTGATAGATGACATAAGAGCCTTTTAATCGATTTGCTCAATTTGCTATTAGACTACGGATCATTTGGATAATCTACTAATATAAATTGCCTTTTCGCATTATTATCCAACCACATAATGCAACTTAATATTAGTTAAAAGTTAAATAATCAATGAGCTAATATTTGCTTTCATTTTGTGTTGCGTGCAAAAAACCATTGACAGTAATACACAAAAGATATTAATGAAAATGATGTAATTTTATCAAACCAATTTGTTTGAAATATTACAAGTATATTTGACAATATCATTACACTAAGCGCACAAGATCCTAACAATCATCACCTGAAAATTTATATAAGTTCTTTTTTTCAAGTGATGATGTTGCATAATATTAGAGTGTCACATCATCAAACTTTTATATTTTTCAAGTTTAAGGACCAAAATGAATTTAGTTGCTAGGTTTGGGTACCAAAGCAATTATAGGTACTAAACTGGACTTAGTTATCAAGTTTAAGGGTAAAAAATTATATATACCTTTTGTTTTCTCAAACTTCTACAAAAGAAGACGTTGATGGCTGAGTTAGGCAAATAAAATAATAATGATAAATAATAAGGCTTAATACATAATTTGATACTTGAGTATAACATTTTTTTTTCTAATAAGGTAACAATGTTAATTCTTTTTAGTGTTTAATTCTTGTTTTAGAATTGATTTGATGAGAATTTATAATTAGTTAATAATTAACAATTAATTTTCATCAAATCAGCTTTAAAACCCAAATTAAATCACATCCATTGAATTGTATTTGATAAATTAAACAAATTCACAGTTAACACTAAATTTATTTAATTTAGGAATTAACTTTTATCAAATCAACTTTAAAACCAGAATTAAACATTAGTAAGTTAACATCATTATCTTTAGATACCAAAATATATAACTTTTCTCAAATATAAATGTTAAATTAAACTAAACAATAATAATAATAATAAATCACATTCTCCATTGTCAAATTTAGATTTAGACCTTTAAAGACCCAACAAATAAAAGTAATGGGCTAGACCCAAGCTCAATTTTAGTTGTTTTCGAAAATCCTGGAAAATCATACTATGATTCGTCGCATTTGAACATATATTCTATTGCCCCAATCTCTTAGCGTTAACTTTTAAGGGCTAATACGTTGTTTGCAACTTGAATTTGTTCAAAATTATTTAGTTGGTATTTGAATATGTTAAAAAAATTATACTTTTTAAATTAATTTATACTTTTAAAAGATTTTTAATTTTTTAATTTATGTCTATATGTCATATTAAGAGGCTGTCACATGTCACTATAAGATTAATCATCAGTGCCATATCAACACAAACTAACAGTGTTAATGCAAAGATATCAACCTAGGTGACGGAATACAAGTTCAGGTACCAATTAGGTAAAAAAAAAGTTTAGATACCAAATAGATGCTTTTGGACAAATTCAAGGGATAAACTACATATTAACCAAAATTTTAATGAAATTAGTGTAGAGGTACCAATTTAGGTGATTGAATATAAGTTCAGGGTATAAATAACATATTAACTCTTAAAAAAAATAATAAAAGAGGAAAATTTAACTAAAATTTGAAAATTGGAAATCAAAGTGATAAAAAGAAAATTAGGGGTAAAGTGAAAAAAGAGAGTACGAGTTAACCCATTAATTTGGTTTGGGTAGCGTCTAGAAGTGTAAGAAACGCGGTGATCGTCACTTTCTGGCATATTATTATTTAGGAGTCAAAGTTAATTGTTTAAATAAAATGCCCCAAACAGAACTCAACTTTTCCATTTGACATATTCAAACGTTTGTCACATGGCTTGCTGTCAACCCCTACATTATGCAACCAACTTTCCTTGTAATTTCCCAGGTTTTATTTCTCCTTTTTAAACCAACCCACCAGTCTTACCATTTCTTCAACCAATACCCAAAGTTTCTTCTTTCAGATTGTGTTTGCCTCCCCCCATTCTACAAATAAAAAGGCCAAAAAGACAAATCAGAAAATTTCGTTGGAGGAAAGATGAAGGGTGTGAAATACTTGGAAAGTAGTTGTGAGAAGGCACCAGCCCTTTTCATTTCTCACAACAAGCCATCTACTTCTCCAAGCTTAGAGACCATTTTTGAAGAAACCTCTCAATTCAAGTTTGAGGTTGAGCAGCACAACACTCTCTTTTTCCTTTTATTTCCTTTCTCCCTTTCTTTTCTCTCTTATCTTTTGTTGTATGCACACTTTGCTTGATGTTGGAATTTAATACATGTTGTTTATGTTTACTGCTTCAGTTTTCTTTCGTTCTTTTCGTTTTAATAAAATATCTGTTATACACATACATACATACAACTATACCTACATTCCAATTGCATATGTATGAATACAAATAGGTATATCAATCAAGGGATACAAAAACCAGAAGAGATACGATATTCTACCTATGTTTATAAAAAGTGAGTTTTAAAAACTTGGGTTAAAATTTAATTATTTAATATTACTGATAAAAAAAAGTGCTTAAATCGAGTGTTAATTATGACACATTAATTTTTCCCACCATAAGGCACCAAAGACTAGTCTTTTCCTCAATGATCATGTGTATTAAACAGCAAGTGGAAAATATTGGCCACTGATTCCTCTTTCTTCTCAGACAAGTTGTTTTGTCCACTAGACTTTTCCAAACATCCCTGAGCCGCTGTTTCCTCTTTTATCTTATATGAATTTTTTCCTTTCCTTCACTATCTTAGTTCCCTCTCAATCATCGCATTCAAGGTCTTTAACTCTAGTAATCAGAAGTTTCAGTCACCTCCTACTCAATACACCCCCAAACAAGAAATCATGACCACGAATAATTAGAACCATGAATGATACTTATAAATTCGGGAACAATTGAACTCAAGTTGTGACATATTACAACTTTTATTTCTTTCTGTTATTTGTTAGACCATTATCAGGATTGGTGCAACTCCTAATTTCCTTCAACCAGAAAATGTTCTGTTAATTCACCATCACCAACCCCATCTGGGATTGCTTCTCATTTGCATTTGATACACATGGACTGCCAGATGATCTATTCTGTGATTATTCAATATGGTCAAGCACATTTGGTGAAACCCCATGTTCATATTTGGTCAATAATTCTCTAATTTTAGAACTTCTTTCCTATTCCAACTCCTTTAGTTAATACTTTAATGTTCTAAACTTAGCACTGGGTCTGAATTTAACTGTTTCTATACATTTCAAGACTTGGCTTATTTGGCCTTTGCCTCATTATAGAATAGGTAACTTTATATAGGTTCCTCAGGATTTTGGCAGCAATAACATTTCCATTGCTCAGCATCGCCTTCTTTCTTCCAAGCATTTTTGTATCACACAAATAAAATGGCGATGCAAAACTGAGGTGAAGTGGCACCAGCCCTTTTGATAGCTCACCAGAAACATTCAAGGTGTCCCAGATTGGAGACCATTGCTGAAGAGGAATGTGGCAGTTCAGGCTTGTGAAAGAGGGCCTTGTTCCTCTTCTGTTTTGTTGCATAGATACGTACATTAATGCTTAAAATCAAAACCTCTGTGGGAGGGATTTCAAGGATTGGGAACACCAATCAATAGCTTAGTTAGAGCTTGTTAGCTCATTTTGCTACTTGTATACTTTATATATTAAATTTCACACTTTCAGGTTTCATGAGTTCACATCCTTTTCTCTCCTAAATATTCCTAACCTGTCTATGTTTAATGCTGTTTAAACAAGATTCTGATTTCCATCTCTCTGAATTTAACTGTCCATATACATTTCAAGCCATAGTTTATCTTGCCTTGCCGCTCACCAAATATTATATAAATATACTAAAAGATATAAATATTCTTATAAAAAGTTTATTATTTTTAAATTTAAAATTTGGGTATTTTTTTTCAATTGAATTAGTCATGATACCAAACAAGATATAGTACATTAGGGTTAGTTTAATATTATTTTTGAAAAGAGTTTTTAAAAAGTATTTTGAAAAAGTGATTTTTAGAAATATTTTTGAAAAAATTTGTTTAAAATTTAAGTGTTTCGTATTGTTATTAAAATTACTTTTGAGAAATAAAATGTCTATTTTAGACATGGTGTTATAAAGCAACAAATAAACATTTAAGTAATCTACAAATTAGTTAATATTATGATATTTTAATAAGAATATAGAAAATAATTTATTATAATTTGTTGTTAATATTTTAATATATGAAAAATAAATTTTAAATATTTTTTAAGTGATTAACCAGAGAGAGAAAAGAAGTTTCATGTGTTGGAGGGGTTAAAACGTAATTAAATTATCAAAACACAATGGAAAAGCACTTTTGCTCCATCTTTTTGCTCTATTATACCTAGACATATAACATTGTTTCTTCATCTAGACGTTATAGATAAATGGACATATTCAATCGAAAAGCAGATCCCCTGCTACCAACAGAGGGAGCAAAAAGAAGTACAATGAATGCAATTGCATGTGTGTAAAACAAGGAGTTTAATCTTAATCAAGCATATTGTAAGGATGGAAGTGGGTATATTTCGTACATCACAAGACTAAGAAATTCCACACTAAAGTTAATGATTTTGGTGTCGCCATTGACAATTAAAAAAAAAAAAAAGAAAAAAAGAAAGAGATTTGGAATTTCTAATTTGGTTATTAATAAGGAGAAATGGGAATGATGTGAGGTCCAAGGCCACCAAGCAATGTCTGTAGAGAGAGCCCAACTCATACCATGATCTCAAGCTGGCAATTTTCAAGTGGTGGCTTCTAGAACTACAAGCAACCATTTGAACTGTCAAAATGTCCAGTTGGATCATGTCAGCGAATGCGTAAGCCACTTTCCAAATTGAAATTAAGAAATAAATTAAAATAAAAAACACACAAATCAATGGTGATAACCAGGTGATTCTTTAACCATTACTGCCCGAGTCGAGATGCTCTGTTTTTGGAGTAAATTATAATTTTGGCCAACTTTCCATACAATAAGAAGGAAATATTTTCATTATGCAAAGAATTGGGTTCATTTGTGTACCCTAAAGGCTGGAATCACTAGTTATTATATTATTAACCAGAGTTAGCAAGCAGTGAATTAGATTGTTAGATTTGTTAGCTGGTGGTTGCAGGCCTTTCTAAAGCAGGAAAATTTTAGCCAATGTTCAAAACTATTGCAATCAGAAACTTTCAAAAACCAGAGACTGGGAAACGTTGGATTGATATGATGATAAAACACGATTTACAAATTATGAACGTCAAAGCAGATTTGCCCACCATCTATCTCATATTCTCACACATTACAATGCTATAAACTTATTGAACATTCATCTCTCCCTGGCGTTGAATTTATTGAGATTCTCCATTTTCCAGGCTTCTCATCTCTCAAGCAAAGAAAAGGGGGAGAAAGCCACAGTTTTCCCAGATCCCTTTGAAGTAAAAAAAGCATTGGAAGGGCTCATGCACACAGAGTCAAATCCTTGTTTACCAAGAAATAGACAGCCGTAGACAAGACAAGGGGTAGAACCAGCAAGAATTTCTTTGAACAAACTGAATTATTTTCACACCCTTCTTCATGAATGGTCTCTAGCCTTGGATATGTGGAAGATTTTCTGGGATTAATGAGAGGGGATGGTGCCACTGCACCCCAGTTTTGCATGTATACCACCTCTTTCATCATCTATAAAACTGAGGAAAGCTCGATCAAGATTGGGTTTTTGTTACTTTTTTGGATGGATTGGGTAGGTTACGGGGATGGAAGGAGGATTTATATAGGGGTTTTCAGACTTGCAGCGCGTAAATTAAGGAAAGATGATTGAATGATGTAGGTTAACCCACGTATTCTGACTTTGTTTTTGTTTGCCAATAAAAATAGGATCTCACCACCAATATAAGAAAAGATATGGTTGGTCAAAGAAGATGTTCTAGATCCACTCGTGTGTGAATAGTTGACTTCTGGTTAAAATCTGTTATTGGGTGCATTCTAGAAACAAACTTATTTCATCCATTTCTTAAAATCTATAAAAATAAATAATTAGGATTTCTAATTTATTTCGGGATGTACATATTATATGGTTAGAGTTGATACAACATTCCATTCATTATCACGTCAATCTTTATAATAGAGACACCTTTAATATATTTATAATAAGATTTGACATGGTGTAGTGATTTTTTTAAACCAATTTTATTATAAAAAAAACAGAATATTAATTTTTGTAATTTTTACCTTAATTTTGTAAAATAAAATTTCTAAATTAGATCACAAGGTGTAGTGATATTTTTTTTTCTTAAAAACAAAAATCTTGCACAAACTGGGTCTATTAGACTTGTAAAACTAAATCATTATTTATAGATTATTAATTGTTATACCCATTCACGTTAAGGCGTGATAAGTTAGAAAAATGTTTGAATAGTAAGTTTGCTATCAACAAGTTAAGAAGTCACCTATAATTTTATACATAAAATTTTATTTTTATTAAATTTTTACAAATCGCTAGCAAGTATTATCAACATAGCATAATTTTACATTTATATATTGTACACGCAAACAATTATATTAATCCAATATGAAAAAAAAATATATCTTTTATTTAAGTGTGTACAATTGAATTAAAATTAAATGTGTATGTTTGAACCACAAACAAAATTCACGTGTAATTTTGATATTTATCTCATTAAGA
Source organism: Gossypium longicalyx (assembly GCA_025698465.1). Classification (NCBI taxonomy): domain Eukaryota; kingdom Viridiplantae; phylum Streptophyta; class Magnoliopsida; order Malvales; family Malvaceae; genus Gossypium; species Gossypium longicalyx. The sequence continues at coordinate 83,760,964 of CM047000.1, read as the reverse complement.
TATAAATTATAGACTACACTTTTATAAATTATTTTTAATAAGAAAATTAATTTAAATTATAGTATAAAAGTATTACTAAATTTCTATATTTATTTATATAAGAAAACAGGAAAAACTTAAAATAAAAAAATATTTTTATAAAATTAATTTAATTAAATAATATTTTAATTAGAGAAAATATTGACTCATGATTAAGTGTTGACAAGTGTTTTATAGGGGTAGTAAAATATTTAAAAGAAGTCCTATATTAATTTTTTAAAGTTACTTGTGGAATAAAAAAAATTATACCGTGTTTATAAAGACAATACTCTTTTTCTTATTGAGTTATAAATGGTTAAAAATAATTTTTTGAATTTTTTATTTATTTTCAAAGTTAGGATTAGATTGATAAATTTTATAAATGTTGAAGATAAAATTTATTAATTTTTTTAGAACTGGAACTAAAATAACAATTTTTGTAAATATTAAGGGCGTGATCTGTTCAAATTTTTATATTAAAGATTATATTGATAGAATGTGAAAATATTAAAGGATTAAATTTGTTAAAAGACAAATAAAAAACTCACATTAGTTAAAAGTGAATTAAATATCTAATTAAATAAAATCAAAAAAAAAAAAAGGTAGATGATAAAAAAAATATGGCTATTTTTATAATTTAACTCATTTTGAGACGTCATATACATAAAGACGATGGAAATAAATCCACAGTTTTACTAACATAAATTGCAGATTGATATAATACGTAATTTGAGGATGATGTGTTATGCGCAATTAGCCATAAAACTGCAGATATCATAAGTATAAAGCACTGAATTTTTAAGCGATGCATATGATAATAACACTCAATTTTTTAACTTGTGTTAACTTCTAGTTTTGTTTGATAATTAATCTGTCTGATTGTACACTGCCAACATTTTATATTTTCTCCAAAACCCTAATTCTAATTTTTTCCCCCAAAAAAGATATGTGTCGTTCTTTGCAGTTGAATTTCTCATCCTTATCTGCAAAATATCACACGTGTTAAGGTAAAAGCAAAACACAAACAGGACATTCAAATGATGTCTTGCTACCTACGTCTTAACAATAGATGCCAATATCCTTTGCACTAGGCTCTTCAACCTACTGGAATAATGCATCCTTCCCTGGACCAGATTTTCAGCTGCCGCTCCCATTTCATGCACAAATTTTACAGACTCCGATAGTCGATTGAGTAGATTCATCAGCGCAATTACTTCATTCCGTTGCAACTGCACCTGCGGGTCAATAAAGCGAACCATTTGAGTCTGAATGAAAAAGTTGGTTTCTAATTCTTTCCATATGTTACCCATGACAACATATTTAGATCAGAATCCTTGGTGTTTCAAGGACTTGAAAAAAGAAGCATTTACTACAAATAAAAAATAAAAAAAATCTAGCTACTATAGTTGGAAAGCCATGACTGAATGTTGGAATCATACACTAGAATGAGATTAGAACTGAAAATTGAAAGCTACAAATGGGGAAGGGTACTTACTATCCGAACCAAATTCTCCTCATCATTTACAGAGAACAAAATCTTCAGTGCAGTTCCAAGACCAGAAACCTGAAGCTTTCCCCAAAGTCGACATTTTTCACACCCAACACAGTCCATCACCGCACTACAAAACCCATCAGACATAAATAATCAAAGGCTTAATGATAAATTTGGCCACTAACGTTTGTCTGTTTTGTCAAAATATTGTATTTTTGAATCTTTTTTCGCCATCAACCTTTGTTCTTTTTTTCAGTTTGCTTTTTCTAACAGATTTAATGAATAAATTCAAGATTCTAATCTTTCATACTTTTGTTTACTGAAAAATTTTTCTACAGAGTTAAACTTTTTTTAGATAATTACGTTCATTTTCTTTAATTTAAGGGTTATTTTTTAAATTTAATATATTATTTATTTATTTTATCATTTTCCATATGCAATTATCTTATTGCGTTACCTAACTAATAAATTACATTTCATTAAAAATATTTCACATATGAAATTCCACATCATCACCGTTAACTTTTTTAATAGTACTTTAATTAAATCTATTAGAAAAAGCAGATTGAAAAAAAGAACAAAGGTTGATCACCAAAAAAACTTCAAAAAAACAATTAAGACAATTTTGACAAAACCTGCAAACGTTAGTGGCCAAAAAGATGAAACAGTTCATGGAAGTTTCTCTGCAAGTGAGGGACACTGAGAGAGGTTAAAAGTACAATTTCAGATTTTACTCCATCTTTCGGAATATTATGTTTCGAGTAAAAATGGTTTCTCGTTTTATATGTTCATTGTTCAATAACATTAATTAGAAATAAGAGCTGCAGCATTTTACATGCATCACCAGAGAGGAAATTAGAGAAACCTGATATTTTTGAATTGTGCTTGTATTTTCTGTTTCAGCTCTGGTCCTCTTCGTCCTTTCCACAATTTGGCTTCATCAAATGGAAGTGGGCATGCAGCTTGCAGTTTTGGATCATAAAGTAGCTGCTTCATTAGGGACTGCGTTTTTAGGTCCTCAGTTGGATTACCTGTATCATATTCAGCTTGTTCCAAGTATTCAGTTGCCTGAAATGCATCAAAGCAAGCTCTAGTAAGATAAATGGTTTCAGTTTTGGATTATAACGTAACTGCTTCCTTATTTATTAAGTACTTGCTCAACATGTACCATTGTTTTTTCTTATTTTTATGCTAGGCTACGCACCTTTGTCACAGCTCGGAGAACAAAGAGGAACGTGAAGTACAGGTTTTCCACACGATTTGGATATTGTAAAACCCGATAATACATTATTTCAAGATTGTGGCCCCACTGAAATAAGGAAGATAAAAATAAAGAAACAATGTTAATCTCTGCAACATTATTGTGCACCTATGAAATTAAGTTCATGAATGAGCACAAGTACTGAGTGACAAAATTGAGAATTTATACCAAGTTTGTAGCTTCGTCAATCAGATAATCAGAAGCTATATGGACCGAAATAGATGAGTGAAGACCAGAAATCAATTTGTATAGTATTTTTTCTTCTTGGCATAACTCTTCAGCTGGATCTGTGTATCAGAATACAAACAAATAAAGTAATTTTTTTAAAAAAAAAGGAGGTTCATTAGACTATTCCTATCTTCCATTAAGGATATTTGTTACTTAGTGTGTACTCAATAGAACAGAAAACACGCCTACCACAGTAATTAATAAGTTCACAAACCAGAAAATATATTATGTCATTGAAGGTTCATCACTAGGCATTCAACATTTAGTTACTACTCCAAAATCAAATTGTTAAAAGGTAATGGACCGATGCCTCTACTCATACCAAGAAAATGCACAGGCATCTTTCATTCCCACACGCATCAAAGAAGATTAAAGAGAACTCACATTTGGGACTCCAAAATCAAATTGTTAAAAGGTAATGGACCGATGCCTCTACTCATACCAAGAAAATGCACAGGCATCTTTCATTCCCACACGCATCAAAGAAGATTAACGAGAACTCACATTTGGGACAGTTCTCTGAGTAGACAGCATCCCATATCCTTCTAGCCGATGTGCCATTGTAGCCAGTATAGCGCTCTGGGTTCAGTTGAAGATTCACATAAGTCATCTCGGCTGCAAAAACAGAAACTTAAAGGATCAACTGTTTGGGGTATTAATGTTGAGAACACCACAACTCTCACCGTAAATCTTATCATCACTAGCATTGCCTAGAGAGCAACACTGAATCTTAACCTATAGCAATGCATCAGTTTAATTATGGTTCTCAAGGCCATAAGCAGTGTGCTAGAGAGCATCCAATACATAAAAATGAGTTAATAACAAATTTTGACTCACAATTATCAGTCTCATCATCATACGTCCAGGGATTATCTGTTTCTGTCCACCCTCTAAAAGCTTTACTATCTAGCGTGCGGTCAACAGCAGCCTGTGGCTTTCCTTCTCGGCACTTAAGGTCATCTGACGAAAGGGTACGTTGGAAGGGCTTGAATGAATCCGGGAATTCACTTTCTGGACATTCACAAACACTACAATCCCGCAAACGGCACATATGATCTTCAGGCCAAAATGGGCAATCACACCATAATTTAACCTGCCCAAAGCAATAAAAGAAACTAGTCTTCAATGAAAAACATAGAGCACAAATTTCAAATCCAGCATGTAAAGTAACATTATCATACTAAGATGCATAAAAACATGAAAAAGGTTTCATAATAATCACACTTCTCTAAAACTTAAGCTAGTGTGCTTTTTCATTCTATACACGTGTTTTACTTCCAAATTTCCACAAATACTAGAATCATCTTTCCAGTTCCCACATCAACTTTGTGAAAATTATGTCCAAAATAATAAAATAAAGCATCCACATATATATATATATATGTATGTATATATATATTCTCATCATACAATGGGAATGGGGTAATAAGCAAACCTTGTAGTACCGACAAAATGGGGTTTTGACAAGTTCCTGAAGTATTGGATGTAATACTTCACCATTAAGATGGTCCACAATTTCATAATCACAACAACAATCCTCTACAGTCCCCTTATGCCTGTGTTTGCCCTGCAAAAATGCAACATTCGATACAAACAATCATCAATCAACCTAAACCAATGGGCAACAGACAACAGAATTCATTCAAGAAAGTCCAAGTGCCGAATGACTTTGAATCATAACCAGGCAAACGCAACAAAGAAATTCATCGGCATCAATTGAACACAGAGGATATTTAAAAGAAACAAAAACAACAATTCTCAATTCCATTTTAAGCTTCGACCAGTTCCCTAGTATCCAAACAAAATGAGACAACCAAAATAAAACAAAATCATTTTCATCACCAACAATCAATGTGTTTTGTCAAAGAAACAAGGAAGTGCAATATAAGAGAGAAAGTGAAACCTGAGAACATTGACAAGGCTTGTTTGTGTCTCCAAATTTCGGAGAGATCTCTGGTTTAGCCCTTGAAGCCAAAGCAATAGCAAGAACAATTGTAATGGAAGCTCCAATCATCCATCTCCACCTCATTTTATCCCTCTTCGTGCTCTTCTTTTCCTCTGATTCCCCCATCGACCACAAATTAGAAAAAGACCCAGATTGCCAAAACCTTGAAAAACCTTGTTTGATTTCCTGCAAATGAAGATAAAACAAGAGAAAATTCGGAACAATGCTATGTTTTAATGAATAGAATACTGGGTTTTTTTGGCAATGTTATTTAAGGAGCAGATTCTGGGGTTAACAAAAGGTAGAAAATCTTGGGTTTAATGGGGGGATCAATGAGAAAAACAGACGATTCAAGAAATTGTGGGCGTTATGAGTATTCTTTGATGGTTTCTATTTCTCTTTACAGTTTAAAACCATGGGCAACAAGTGAGTGAAAACAAGGTAGGAACATTTGGTCTTAATAAGGGTGCAACCAAACTACTATATTATTCGACCCAAAAAGTGGTGGCAAAACAACATGAACCTATGGTTTTTGGATTTTACCAAGAAAAAAATATAATTATATGAAATTATTTAGGCTTAAGCCAAAATTTCTTAATTAAAAAATAAAAATTAATTAAGCCTCCTTCTTAAACTTAACATGGTAGATGTTTACATTTTATGCTACGCTAATTTGTAAAACAATATAATGACATGTGACATGTCATGTGTATTTATCGTGTCAGCGTTTCCAAGCACGAGACTTCTACTATGTATACCCCTAACATGATAAAGAAATGATCGACCCTTAAGCATTTCAACCACAATCTGTAGTCTTCTCTTTTGCATATTTAGCCTCATTGCTTACTTATCTTCTTTGACTCTCCATCTAGTCAAGGTGAACTAACCTTTCTCAACACCACCATATCTTCCTATGTATCTCTTCCGTTGTTGATACTCTCATCAACAATTGGTGTAGTAAGTGTGGACACGCATAGCTTCTTTATCTTAGATTGATGCTTCCTTCAACCCAGCTAACACCGTTCATCCCATTACCTCAGGATTCTCTTCAACTCAAAACCCTCCTACTATGACACAACAACTACTATCATCTCAGATTTCCAGTCCCCCTTTATTAACATCCATGGTTGTTCTCTCAATTTGCTTTATTTTCGTCACTTTTCCAACCATTACCAGCATTGTATCAACTATTTTCAGTGACCTCTCTGCCACCAACTTCTAGCCTTGCTCTGCCATCATCCTTCAAGTTTCAGCCAATCTCTAGCCCTCCTCCCATGACCCAAAAGAGCTTTTTGCCCAATATTTGCAATATTCCTTGTCCTTTTACCTTACTAATCCACCACCCCAACAAAATATCACCACCAATACTACTATTACCACCACCAATTTGGACAGGGCCTCTCACCAGCAATCTTTTGGGTCATAATAATAGGTTAAAAGATGCAGAAGAAAATGCGATGTTTAAAGGAGAAACTTTCTTTGCAAGAGCGTTGCTTCAAGTAGCAATAAGAACGTCAGCATCTCTTTGACCAACAGAATGCTCAAAATGAACAACTAATAGTTGAACTCTAAGTGGCCTATAAAACTTCTAGGAAAGCCAACCTGACGATGAAGCTTAGCCCATCCGTAGAAATCCATAGTGTAGTAACCCCAATGATTTACTCATTAACAACTAGCCAATTGGCTCACAACACACTCACGTCAATAATGCTTCCATGGAGGACTAGGTAAAAGCTTTTAAAATGGAAGTGCTACAAGAAGTGAGAAGGGCCAAAATAGATGAAACTTCTTAGAGTTATTCCAATGAGCCTCTTGCCCCATACTTGCTAACATTCAACCTCTTAGCTATTCCTTAAAGGCCTTGAGTCGATCCTTTATAGAGATGTTGTTGCCCCTAGAATGCTGAGATATGGCTGAGAGGTCAGCATTATTTTTCGGATGTCATCCTGAAACACCCTATGCTCTACCCGATCGCCGGATTCTGGTATGAAGCGTCACAAATGACCTATACTTAAACTTACTAAAGTAACTGTTATAAACGGTCTAAAATGAAATCTATCTAATAAAGAAATTAATAATAATTTTTACAACTACGGCCTTAAACCATTGAATACTTAATCCTTCAAATTATTTTTGTCTCTACTAAGATATATTTGTTTACAAATAATTTCTTAAGATTTGGCTAAGGGCTAATTGATTAAAATTCCAAACCCTAAAGACATTGTTTGGCTATACCATGGTTTAAGCTTAGGCAAAGCTCTCGATGATACTATCTCCCTATGTGCATGACTTGATCTATCAGTAATCAACGATCTCCACTCTATCTAACTTGGTCCTTTCTTGAAGTCTTCGATCATCCTTACAATTCCTGCGAACATTCATCAACTCTATAAGTTCAAATGAACTTAGAGAGTTACTTAGCTGTACCACAATTAAACCCTATCATACGAGGGTAATGAATAATAAATAACTAAATATAAATACTCCCTACTCGTTCAATGCGAGCATTCTACATCAGGGTAGCAGACTATACCCGAAACCTCAAGTTACTCGGCTTGTCATGAGACCCTCCCATGGTCTGTCTTTCACTCAATCATATATCAGTCACCTCGCCATACCGGCGAACCTAGCTTATCTTCTTATCCTTTCTTTATTTCATTTTCTTTCACTCGGGGTATTCATTGACCTTTATCTGATTTGGTTGTTTGTCGGCTTCCTTTTATGAACCCCCTTTTGTATCCTTGTCAACTATCCACCCAAGGATTCTTAGGATATTCCTTCTCTGGAGGACTTGTTCGACCCAATCCTCGTAGACTTTTTCTATCCGAACCTTAGTCTCGAAGAACTCGTTGACACTTCTGTGCTATGCTGACCTTTCAGAAAACCTCGCCACTTCAGCGATCCTAGTCTCATTCTCCATTACTATTTGCCAGGGGGATTACTTCCTATAATCCGCCCCATGCTTTTGACTAACTCAAGACTTCACTTGTCCTACATAACAGATAATTGACTTATCGTTCTAGTAGACCATCACTCTTAAGGCCATATTAGTCTGCTATCTTACCTACTCGATTCCTCCCTATGGAGCTATTATTATGGCGGCATACCCGCAATAGGCTTTCCTTAAAGGGGAATAGTCTTGACCAACATACTCTCCATTGGATAGTATCCTTATCAGGGGAGAGAGACTCTCATTCCTTTCATGAGATTTTCTTCTCGGTTACTCTTCATTGAGCTCTTCTTGATGGCTCTTCATATCGGATCCTTTCTTGTGTTCCTCGGACATTTTCCTTCTTACCCTTTTTCATAACTAGGCCAACTCTCTCACAACTTATCTTTTCTGTTGGAAAAAAATCTGGTTTGAAAACAATTTTCTTGCACAGCAAAAAATTAAAATTTTGAAAACAAACCCAGTTTGTAATATTTATAGCAATAAATCTTAATCGAATACGTACCTATGTTTTCTGAGAAACGAATCCTTGGTTTTTTTTTTTGCTTTCAACCAAACGATCTTCTTCACTATCCTCGTACCACGAAATGCTTAGAGTGTGGGCTCGAACCAATTAAACCAAAACATAGAACTAGAAAAAGATTTCCTTCTGAAGTGAAAATGAAAATTCTCTCTTCTATTAATAGAAATCGATAAAATTGTTATTCTGAACAATATGTTTATGAGTTGAGAATAAATTCTCTCTATTTTTTGGTAGAATAACAATATTTTAAAAGTTGTGTTAATAGCTCTACCGCTGCCATCTATTTATAAGAAGAGAAGGTAGAACCTTTGTAAAGTTGTATAGGTTTATTTTAATTAGAAAATCAACATCCTACTTAGAGTAAGAGAAGGGTGAACGTCTCACCATTGTATTTATACTAGGGTTCCCACCCACTTCATGTTATATGAGGGATTTTGGGTTTCTCTTACATTGGGTCCAATTGCGAGTACTTCCTGGGCCTTTTTGACCCAATACTCTATAATGTGATCCAACCCGATTTAGGTTCCAAAATAAACTTTAATATTTACATATTAAATAATTTTCTCATCCCAAAAATGAAAATTCTCTCTTCTATTAATAGAAATCGATAAAATTGTTATTCTGAACAATATGTTTATGAGTTGAGAATAAATTCTCTCTATTTTTTAGTAGAATAACAATATTTTAAAAGCTGTATTAATAGCTCTACCGCTGCCATCTATTTATAAGAAGAGAAGGTAGAACCTTTGTAAAGTTGTATAGGTCTATTTTAATTAGAAAATCAACATCCTAGTTAGAATAAGAGAAGGGTGAACGTCTCACCCTTGTATTTATACTAGGGTTCCCACCCCCTTCATGTTATATGAGGGATTTTGGGTTTCTCTTACATTGGGTCCAATTGCGAGTACTTCCTGGGCCTTTTTGACCCAATACTCTATAATGTGATCAAACCCGATTCAGGTTCCAAAATAAACTTTAATATTTACATATTAAATAATTTTCTCATCCCAAAAATGAAAATTCTCTCTTCTATTAATAGAAATCGATAAAATTGTTATTCTGAACAATATGTTTATGAGTTGAGAATAAATTCTCTCTATTTTTTGGTAGAATAACAATATTTTAAAAGTTGTATTAATAGCTCTACCGCTGCCATCTATTTATAAGAAGAGAAGGTAGAACCTTTGTAAAGTTGTATAGGTTTATTTTAATTAGAAAATCAACATCCTACTTAGAATAAGAGAAGGGTGAATGTCTCACCCTTGTATTTATACTAGGGTTCCCACCCCCTTCATGTTATATGAGGGATTTTGGGTTTCTCTTACATTGGGTCCAATTGCGAGTACTTCTTGGGCCTTTTTGACCCAATACTCTATAATGTGATCCAACCTGATTCAGGTTCCAAAATAAACTTTAATATTTACATATTAAATATTTTTCTCATCCCAATTTTACCCTAGTAATTTTTTTGATAATTTTACCCCCGATAAAATTTCGAGAAAATTCGTTCAATATGTCATAGCTCAACCTGTTCACTATGACCGAATGATTTATTTTCATTTTCGGGCTTCAAAATAGTCCAAAAACATAAACTCATTCTTCCATCATTTTATAAGTATTCCAATTTCATTTTCTAAGTATTCCAATTTCATTTTCATTTCCAATTTTTAGACACCTACATTCATTTCCAAATGATTCAATTTACCTATTTCAGAGAAAACCATAATTATTCCTAAATGTTTTCCATTTCTCTTTTTCTATTCATTCCATTCATTTCTATTCAAACACACAATTCATTTTCGGTTTCAACGAGCTAGCAGAGGGTGATTGAACATATATAGTTGAGACTCAAATGATTTATAATTAAGTTCCAGATTTACACCTATAAATATAAACTCATTTAGTCATGAAGTCATTCCATTATAGTATCATGATTGAGCTCTATTCAACGACATACCATTACAAAAGCAACTACTCAGTACTCGTCTAATGACCTTGTCATGAGTTTGTCACCCTCATAGGATATCTTTAATCTCTTTGGGATAATATTCGTTCTACCTATATGATCCTATTTTATCTCATGGAAATCATTACATCTTCCTTTATAAAAAGTCAATCACTATCTGTAACACCCCTAAATAGGGCTTAAAATTTTTGAGGGTATTTTAAGAATTTTAGTCTATATTTGCTCGAAAATTTGTCAGGTTGGTATTCGATAATATTTTCGACAATAGCTATTAAGTAATTGAGTCAATTTTTGAAAATAGGGTTTTGAACACCTTCAATTTTGAAAATAGGACTGATTTGTAAAAGAGTCAAAATAAAGAGTTTTTATGAAGCAATTTAGCCAAATTTTCAAATTCAACCTAAAAACCCCTCCTATCCAACTTGTTTTCATAATAGCTTGTTCTTCACCATTGCTTGTGCCGTTTCTTGCTCTCCCAAGTCTCTCCTTCAATTTTTGGTTGATAAAAACCTCATCTTTTTTATTCCCATTATTTCCTAAGGCATTAATCTGCATAATAGTTCTAGAAAATCTTAAAAATCCCATTAATTTTGTCATCTTTCTCGAGCATAGGTTTCTCAGATTTGTGTCAAAAACTATGTTTTTCTTCCTTCAAAGGTAACCATTTGACTTTCTATTGATTTTAACTGATATCTAGACTTTCAAAACAAATTTATAATTGTTAAATTGCATGTTTTAATTAAAAATAAAAAATTGAGTCATTAATGGTAGAGTTCGAGACTGTGGATGAAAATATGGTTTAAAACTATTTTCAGCTTGTTTTAACTTGATTAGAAGTTTTCTAAAATTACTTCGAAGATTTGTTAATGATTTCTCGTGTTTTAATGAATTTTCATTAGAATAGCTAAAACTTGTCGAAAAATTTCGATACCTGGAAATGTGTAGTTTTGTGTAGTTTAAAAGTTGGGAATTAGTCCTAGATGAATATGTAGATGAATGAAATTCGTTTCGTGTGAAAATATTAATTATTGACTGAGATATTCAAATTTAAAGTTTTCTATGTCGAAGGTTTCCATCAAAAGAGAACATAGTTTAGGCTTATGTTTGTGACTGTTTAAGATGAATTATTACCTGATTGTGGATTGTATATTTTTGTGGTTTGTCTTGTTGAAGTGTTAGAGTCAATAGGACCTTCAATGAGTAGAGATAAAGGCAAAGAAAAGCTTGCCTAAGCTTTCGGTTTTCAATAGGAGTTCATTTTCGGTGAGTGATTTGGAATAGCTGCACGTAAGCAATTCATTTTGTTATTTGGGAATTTAGAGGTAGCCTAAACCCTTTCTCTCAATTCCAAGTGTAAGTGTTCTCTTACCTATACTAAATATGTGATAAATATGCTTGTGAATTGTGATAAAGAGAACTAGGGTGTGATGTAATATGAATATGTTGTGATGACTGTTGTGACAGTAAATATGAGGGTATGTTATTCATGCCATGTGATAGTGTGTATAATGTACTAATGATGTGATTATGCAATGAATATGTGCGGATAATCGACAAATAATATATGATGATTGTGTCGGTATTTAGGCCTTGTGATATTTTGAGATCGTTAGATATAGTTGGCATGTCATAGGATTGTGAGTATTCACTTATATGTGTTGTGATATTTAGGGTGTTGAGGTCGGGATAGTTTTTGAAGAGATAATGAAATGTGAGCTAAGCTTCATTCACCAGGATATGTGTGTTTGGTGCATTGGAAAGTGTAGCTATAAGCTTTACTTATGGGATATGTTTGACTCTATGAGTCTATGTGGTGTGTTGAAGATCCATGTATCAGATGAGTGGTGATAGAGTTCACTTTATATTTCAAAGTCTCAAGAGCCAAACTATCCTTAAATATGTTTTACATGTATTTTATTATATGTGCTTGAATAATCTTGTAAATAATAAATAGAGGATTGCATGATAATTGGTTAAACGTGTGAAATATGATATTGATGTAACGATGTTAAAAATATATTACGACTGGTTTCTTTGTTGCATAATGACTTGATTTCATAGTGGCTTTTTTGAGCATTCACTGACCCTGTTAAGCTTACCCATTCCATTTTACCTTTACAGAGTAGTCGCATTCCCAATGTGAGCAGTGTGGCCTTCGAGGGATTGATCCAAGCCATTCTTTTAGTTGCTATAGTAGGCGTAATTGGTTTATTTTTAATATGGGACTTTAAGGCAATGTGGGAGACTTTATATCGATTTGTTTAGTTATTTTTTAGAATATTTGCATGTTATTTATGTTTGGAGGTTTATGGACTTGAATGTGATGTTTGGATTGCTATACTTTGATGTTTATTTATCTTGATGAGTGAAGCATGTTATTTAGGGCTGATTTTTAATGGTTTCATTATTGTTGTATGCTGAAATTTGGTGGTTTGGAGCAGCAGTATCGACATGTAAGTATTAAAAACAATACCTTTGTAACTTTGAAAGTGCAGGGAGTCAAAATATAGAATTGGTAACGATACCTTAGCCCAAGTATCAATACTCGTGGCAAGTTTATCGATACTTTGCGAAAGGTACAAATAATTTTCTATGTTTTTGGAAATTGGGCAAGAAACAGAATACAAGTTTGGTATTGATTTTCCATGTGATATCGATACCACTTAAAAGAAATATCGGTACCCTTGAGGCAATATCGATACATATGTAACATTTTTGGCAAAATTGGCTAAGTGGTCCCAATGCTCGATGTATGTACATTTTATGCTTGTTTGTCATTTGTTAGCATGGTGAAACATTAATTTGAGCTTGCATGACTTAATATTCCCATGAAGGCTGTAGTACTTAAAGAAAATAAAAGAGGCATGTATACTAAATAAGACAGTTGTGGTGAAATCGATATGAGACAGTGGTGTAGTGTCTTAGTATTCGGGCTATGTGGTCGGGCCGGGTATAGGGTGTTATGCTATCAATTAGTAATCAAGTCATCCATTACAAAGACGGACGACCCGTGGCCACATTTACTTTTCATCAACCATGTAATGCTAATGAGAGGATATCATTTACCCATGTTTTGTGCTATGAATTCCACTGTTGTGAACTATGCTACATACTACAGAAGTTGTACATTCAAAGCACCAACTTTCGATTCCTTATCTATTTGAACTTAGGCTTTTACTTACATCAAAGTGTATGAGTCACACATGCATAGTTCGCTATCCATTTAGGATTTAGGTATGCCACACTATGAACGTCACAAGTGAATAAATCCATAAACTGGTCCAGGATCTATTCTGCTTGGGTCTTGACCGATGTACTATCAGTTTAGTCAGTCACATCTATGTCTCTATCTTCTGGGAGTCATCCGCTTCGATTCCCAAGATAAGACATCTCCCTAATTAGACTTGATAGACAAAATATTAGTCTTCCAACAGGTTTTCTGTAATGACCCAAAATCCGTGGGCACGAAAAAGTACATTATCGGGCCTCTGTCTTAGTGAAACGGGTTCGTAAATAATTATTAAGAATAATTATGAGTCTAGTTATATGTCTAATTAGGTTTTATTTAGGTGAAACTAGTTTAATTTAAAGTAATTAGTAAAAAGGACTAGATTGAGTAAAGGTTAAAAGTTTAATTCTAAAACAATAGAAAGAAAAAGGGATTAAAATGGCAATTAAGCCATTTGTAATAATTAAGGCGGCAAAATGGATAGAAAAAATCTAATATTTTTCTTAGATTTTATTATTTATTATTGTTAATATTATTATTATTATTATTTGATTTAAAATTTTGTTATTAGATTATAAATAAATTAAAATTTGTGCCAAATGTATGATGATAAAAGTGTACATGTGTGATATGTGTATTTATACACATGTAAAATATATATATATATATATATTTGTATATTTTCTTAAATAATAAGTAAAAGATATTTTTATATATTAATAATTATTAAATTGATATTACATTATGAAATAAGACAAGTGCATAACTATTATTGGTACATGTGTAAAATATATATATATATAATTTCTTATATAATAAGTAAATGATAATAATTAAATTATAAGATTTTTTTAATAAACAAATTGAATAATGACAATTGTAATAAAAATATTGGTACATTTGTTATAAAATAATTTGTTTACTTAATATTAAAGTAATATAAAATAACTAAAAGAAATAAGTAAATAGAATAAAAAGAAAGTAAAAAAAGAAGAACAGAAAAAAAACAGAGAACAAAACGAAAACAGGGGAAGAAAAAGGGAAAGAAAAAAAAGGGAGAAATTGAGATTTTAAAGCTTCAAGTTTAATTGGTAAGCTAAATTTAGCCATTTTCTCTTAATTTTGATGTTTTAGAAGCTTTAAAACAAAGTTTTATTGAAATTAAATTAAGGTTTTGGAAGTTTTTAGGTTTTTAAGCATGTGTTATGTTGAACAAAAAGAAGAATTAGGGATTTAATTGAATGAATTTTAAGTTAGAATTGAAAAAGGGATTAAATTGTAAAAGAAGCTATAAGTTTTGTGTTTTAGGAAATTAAATTGAAAGAAATTTTAAATTAGGGTTTTATAATGAACATTAGATTGTTAGGGTGAATATGGAAGGAATTTGAGTAGAAATGAAGTATAAATTAAGTTAAACAAATAAAAGAGTTAATTAGAATTAAATTGGAATTAGGGAATAAATTGAATAAAAATTCAATTAATTATTAAATTAATGCTGTAAATAATAATGCAAATTGTTATTATTTTCGTAGCTAACAAGGAAAACGAGGCATCGGCATTCAAAAGAAAAGAAAAATCGTTGAGGAGTAAACGCGTATTTCGGGTTTGTATTACTATAACTTAAATTATTTATTAAATGTTATATTGAATTTGTAGTCATGGGACATCTAAGATAACGTAAGTAATAATATTTGAAATTAAGTAAGAATATGTGTGAATATTGAATTATATATGAATTGAGATAATAGATGTTTTGAATTGATTGAATATTTGAAATTGTTGTGGAAATGAATTCGAAATTGGAAAAGTAAAATAATACCCCATTAACTTGTCGGACTAGATTGGATACAAATGGCATGCCATAGGATTGTGACGTGATGAGGAGATTTGTAGCTCGACCGAGAAGATGATTCTGTTATTATATGCTTCGGTTTAACCGAAGAGGCATTTAATACCTTATCGGTATGTTTGGAAGGCTATATTATACTGGTGTGTTATGGAGGATTTATATTATTCTAGGTGTGTTTTGGTTGGATATTCTAGTGTGTTTGGGTGGAATTCGCGTATCTATCAGAGTCCGCGCCTTGTTAATAGGGTAAATAATTGAAATGAAAATTTAAAAATGAGAGTGATTGATTTGGCACTACTGAAAAGTACGAGAAAGAATGTATGAATTAAATTATGAATTTAATTAGTATATGAAAAAAATGAAATATGAATTTAAGATTTATGAAGTGATATATAATTATGTATAATTAGTTTAAATGATTTATAAAGCTTATGGTTGATGTTGTAATTTATTAATGTTAAATAGTTTGATTTATAATAATACCACTGAGTATGAAATACTCAAATGTCACGATTGTTTCATATGCGAGTCATTAGAGTTCAAGATCTAGTTCAGCATCCAGAAAGATCTCGACTCCAATAAGAAAATTTTGGTGATGTATTTCTTCTTTTTGTTTAAGTGACATGTACTAGGTGGTTGTACATGAGTCATGTATATATATATATAGGTTAAATGATCTTGTTGTAATTAGATAGTTATGAAAATTTGGATGATAAGTAAGTTTAAAGTTATAAATTAGTAAATTTGGTATTAAATTTTGAAATGAAATGAATGATATAAATTAGTTCCTTATATGTTAACACTTTAAAATTTAAGTAATAAATCAATGGATTAAGCATGATCTAGTAGTGTTAAAGATGTAAAATTCTTTGGTTGAAACATTGGTATTGGTTTGTTTTTGGTTTGAATTTGCAGGGGGTTTTAGGTAAAAATAAGCAGAAATACTGTCAAAATTTTTGTAAAAAAAGAAAACAAAATTTTTTTCGGAATACTCGAACAAGTCCCGTTCTACTTTTAATACATGTTTTGGGCTTCGAGAGTCCAATATAGGGACTTAATTTTTAAATTATACTATGAATGTTATATTAATTGTGAATTATTCGTAAGTTGTCTGATATGTCCGGTAATGCCTCGTAACCCTGTTCCAGCGATGGTTTGGGGTTAGGGGGTGTTACATTTTCTCATTTTTGATTAGACTGAGGACATGTTTAGGTTTGTCTACTAATAC
Organism: Gossypium longicalyx; assembly: GCA_025698465.1. Classification (NCBI taxonomy): domain Eukaryota; kingdom Viridiplantae; phylum Streptophyta; class Magnoliopsida; order Malvales; family Malvaceae; genus Gossypium; species Gossypium longicalyx. The sequence goes on along the minus strand of CM047000.1, from coordinate 83,744,275 downwards.
AAGATGTCTTTCTGTACTACAATCCAACCACATAATATGACTCAGTATCAGTTTAAACAATAGACAACCAATGAGCAACATTTGCTTTTATTTTACTTTGCATGCAAAAACCATTTGAGGACAATAATACAAAGTATATTAATTTAATTCATAAATAATTTTATTAATCAATCTGTTCGAAAAAATTACAAGTGTACTTAGAAGAAAATACTACACTTAGAGCACCAAATCCAACATTTTCCTAACTCCTATTGGGTTTTCGCTTGTACCTTGTAGGCTTTCTTGTCTACCCTTACGCATTTCAATAGTTGGTGATTACCTTATAATCCGCTTGCCTTACTTATGCTTGGTGTACTGGTGGCATGCCTTGCTTTTTAATGTTCCCGTGGACTTTCTATTGGCTATCATAGCAGAGCTATGATTTTAAGCTCTTCTCATCTCATACCTTTGTCCTAACAGACTTGCCCTTGTTTATTGTCCCGACAAACTCACCTATTCCGTGTTTACTATTCTAGCGGACTTCATCTCTGCTTCGTGTTTACTATCCCGACAGACTATTTTTATTTCATGTTTACTGTCCTAGGGGAGTATCTCTATTTTGTGTTTACTGTCCCGACAAACTATCTCTATTCTGTGTTTACTGTCCTAGCGGACTATCTCTATTCCATGTTTACTGTCCTAGCAGACTTACTTTGTCAGGATGCCATGGGATCTTTCATCCATAGTCTTATTCATCATACTTGGCTGCCATAGCATCTTTCATATATAGTCTTACATCGTATACCTTATACCATTTACCTTACTACCATGGTGTGTTTCATCCATGGTCTTATGCTCTTATCAGTACCATGTACCATGTTGCCATAGAATCTTTCATCCATAATCTTATGTTACGTACAATATACCAGACTACCATAGCCCTTTTCATCTATGGTTTTATGCCATATATTGTCGTTATGGTGTTGCCCCAAAGGACTAATCGATACTGTCATTACAGTAAATACCATTCCATAATTTCATTTCCTAAATCCTCCTTTCAATACCTCTTTAACACCACTTAACCTTGATGCTCGAACACTGCAGTGTTCCCTCTGCAAGGTCTGGAGCTTCACTTAAGGCGGTAACTAAAGGGTTCTCCCCTCATTCTTATCCTATCTTCATCTAACCCTTAAGGTTTACCATATTCATACAATGCATGTACATACCAGCATGCTTCATGCTTATGCAACCATGGCATGCTTGAATAGCGTAAATCATAATAACAGGTTCGAAGTTTGGAAATCACCTGAATCCTTATCGTTACCATGTCTTATTCCTTTTTCTTTAGCATTGAAGCTTCCATCCTCTAGGCAGTAGTTGCTTGTTGGTTCCCCTACTTTTCTAGCTCTATCCTCCTAAAGTTTGCTCCATGCAGAAGCTTCCCACTAAGGAACATCTAGGTTCCATCGTAGCAGAACAAAGTTTGGTTCCTAACTATTTTCAATTCAGTTTCCAACTTTCCCATTTCTTCCAATATAGTCTGCCATGTTATGGTCTCTCCCAATTTAGTCCCTTAATTATTCTAAATTTAGGGTTTATTGGAAATCAAGTGTTACACTTCTAGGTTATTACACTCTCGTTCTCCATAGAGGGTAGACTCGACCTCATCTATTTTTCGAGCTGGATTATCTCGCCTAGGAACCTCATGTGCTACGCTTAGTTAAGCAATGAGCTATTCATTTTGGGCATTCATTTGGTTGAGGATACATTTTTATTTTTGCTGCTCTTTGAAGCAATGTTCTTGCTGAGAAAATTGTTCTTCGAGGCATTACAATTTCTCTAGGGTCTCTAAATTGTGAGGTTAAGGGCCTAATATCTTTTGGTGGGACCTTTGGTTCAATAAGATGGAAATCGCAATTGGTAGAGGAGGTATGGCTGTGAGATAAGCTATAGCTTCTTGTAGGCAACGAACTATACTGTCAAATTGCCAAAAAGGAGTCACACCAGACTATGACTAATATGTTACAGTTGTTGATGGAGTTGCGGGGACTAGAGGAATAAATCCTATTTAGGTTGTTTTCAAAGCCTACACCATTTATTCTAGGGTAGGAATGAGGATGCTTGCATACTATGAATAAGCTCCTATTGAGGTGGAGGTAGAACGTAGGGTTTCTATAGGATTTAGGCTGGTGGAAATGCTAGACATTAGTGGGATGATAGTGCTTTGTGGAGTAAAAGAGTTAGCTTGGTTGATAAGGTCATTGGTTTGGTTGGTTCGATCAGTGGGGGTACCACTCTGAGATTAAGGAACATGTCATCTACATTCACCACACCAACTATTGATGTTATAATTAACAAGGGAAGGATGCAGAGGAGAGGAGAATGGTTGCTGAGAAGGTCAGTTCACCCAGTTGGGGTGGAGAGCCGAAGGCTATAGAGAATGAAAGTGGAAAGAGTTTGAAGGTCGAGGGTTGAGAGAATCTTGAGAGAGTAGAGGCTTAGTATTATTGAAGGGTCGATCCTCTCTTCATCGTTCTTGGGGATATTTATAGGCGATGGTCTTGTGCAATATGGCATTAACGTGTTGGACTTTCCATATAACACCCTACACTTGACTCGGTTGTCAATTTTGGGTAAAGAGCATCACAATTTAAAACCAACTAGAATAAAGAGAAATTTTGAAATTTTAACACTTTAGGTTTGATGGATACTTGACGCACTAGGGTATTAACCTAAAATATCGAATGGTATATAAATTTTTAAAAGCACCTTATGCAGTATACACCATGTATAATTAAACATAGTTTAATCGAATATTTAGCGGAAGCCCTATAAACACTTATTGGTTTTTATATAACGTAAAAGTAAATAAATACTCATACAGTAGTTTAAAATTTCACTACTGGCTGACTATCATCATTTAAAACAGTTTGGTGTATAGCCCAGAAATATTGCTAATAAGAATCCAAAGATACAAAATAAACATTTCAGATGCAAGCTTTCAAGTTTAAAATTGGTGGAATCTAACAGTCATCCTATCCCAGTGATTACATATTACAAGTAATAATAAAAGATAGCTCACAAAAGAGGCCACAGTTCTAGTTGAATCCCTTCTACAATTATTCCAACCTAACACCTGAAAATTAGAGAAGAAATTGACTAAGTAAGTTCATAAGAACTTAGTGAGTTCCACAGAAGCATAATATTACAAAAAGATTTAATTGACACCACAAAACCAAGGCATATACTGTCTAAAGATATGCCACATCAGCCGAATATAATTTCCTTATTCAAATTATTTGCTGGCAGATACTCCTTGCAAGCGGACACAACCCATTGGTGGACACTATTATAGACCAGTATTTGACGGACAGACGTTGCGACTATTCTATTAGTATGCCACATTATAGGCGAACTTTAATAATCATTTCACTTACTTTTTACACATCATGCAATTTCCACACATCATCTAACACATTTATGCACCTTATACTAATACACTCCCTTCCTTGTAATAGCCCAATTTTGGTAAAATCGAAATAGTGGTTTCGAGATCACAAATTTCGAGCCAAAAATAAAATTTATTTTTATTTTATTATATGATCCATATTATATTAGAAATGTCATGTAAAAATTTTGATAAGAAAATTTTACCGATTTTGTGTTTAATTACGAGAAGGACCAAATTGCATAAAATGCAAAAGTTGGATTCTAGTAGATAGAGGATCAAATAGCTATGGAATTCAAAACTTAAGGTCCTTATATAGTAATTAGACCATTAATAAAAAGTATGTAGATATTTTGGTGACTCATCCATGTAAAAATAAAAAAAAGGCTAAGGACTAAATTGGAAAGATGAAAAGTTATTAAATGACAATTTAATTAAATGAAAAAGAAAATAATTTCATTTCATCTTCCCCAAATATTTCCATGGACACCCTAGGAGAGAGGAAGAAGACTTATCAAGCTTATTTGGGTAAGTAATCAAGGCCCGTTTTTAGTAATTTTTATATTTTTGAAACTGGGATAGTCTAATCTATCTATTTGGGGGATCAATTTGAGAAGTTATCAAAGTATGGAAAATGGTTCATTGATGTATATGCTGAAAATTAGAAATTTATGGTAGAAAATGAAATGTTGTTGATAGATAAACAACTTTTACAAATTAATTTTTCATAAAAACTTGATTTAGGGACTAAAATGCAAAAATGTGAAATTTGATGAAAAATTTTGAAATTTTATGAATACATGTGCTGTAAATTTTGTAATGGGATTTTTGTTAGGATTGGAATAGGGAGTAAATTGCACAAATTTTATTTTCCGAGTGTAGGGACAAAATGGGAATTTATGGAAAAATTAGAGGCAAAATGGTAATTTTTTCTAGGATAAAAATTAAGTCCACTTGAATGTGAAATATGATAAATTGATGTTAAATTTACCTGTATAGATCTGGATAGACCAAATTTGGAGCTAGAACGAGGAAAGAGGAAAATGTCGAATTAGTAGATTTTACATACACGATCATTGTTGAGGTAAGTTCGTGTAACTAAATTGTGTTTATTTACATGCTTGCTTTGATTATGTTTATGTAAATTGTATAAATGTCATACATATGTGAAATGATTACATATCCGATCAAGTCCGATAAATAAAAATGTTTAAATTAAATGATAATGCCCGACGGATGATAAAGGATAAATGGTGGAAATGTTACTTATATGTTTGAAATGAATGTGGAATGTGTTTATTTGAATTATATGACTGTTATGGATGTATGAAATAATTACATGCTCGATAATGCTTGGGAAAAATGTTTAAATCCCGGTTGAGTAAAATGGAAAATCGATGGACATGTGATTTCCCGAAATGAATGAGGTTGTAATATCCCTAACCCGTATCCGGCGCTGGAATAGGGTTACGAGGCATTACCAGATAATACACTTTATTCACATACAATTATACATTCATAATAAAAAAAATCCATTCAAATAATTCACAATGTCCATTATAAGGCTTTACGAGACCTTAAAACATGCTTAAAAGTGGTTCGGGACTAAACCGATAACATTTGCAAACTTTGGGAAACATAGAAAATTTTCCAACATTTAAGGGTCACACGCTCGTGTGAGCAGGTTGTGTGCCTCACATGGCCACCAAACCCACCTGTGGCTCATGCCATGTGAAAACGGGGCATACATACTGAATTGTACCACACGGCCGGAGACAAGCCCGTGTGCCTTGGCTGTGGGAAAACTGGAGAGGTTACTGACTTGGGTCACATGGCCGACCACACGCCCATGTGTCTAGCCCGTGTACCCTTCGAAATGGCCACACACGCCCATGTGTTAGGCCATGCGCCATTCAGAGGGTATACTGACTTATATTACACGGCCAGTCACATGCCCGTATGTGAGCCCGTGTGATATACACGGCTAGTAGACATGACCGTGTGTCTAAGCTGTCCCAAACCTGTAGGGTATACTGACTTAATTCGTAGGGCTACCGCAGGGGACACACGGCCGTGTAACATAATTGTGTGTCGCACACGGTTGAGACGCACGCCCGTGTCTCTGCCCGTGTGGACAAAAATAGGCCATTTGAAAAGCCAATTTGCCAACCTTTTCCCTTAGACACAAATCCACTAAAATGATATCATTTCATCACATAAATAATCAACCAAAAACCTGCCAATTCATACACATATCATGCCATCTATTCACAACCATTTCAACCACTCAATTCCACATTTAAAAAAAAAAACATACCAAATGTGCCAAAATCATCAAAAACTTGCATAACTTCTAAATGTATTTACCTTTCAACTTATCACCTATTTCATACCTCAAATTATATCATTTCATCATCTTTAAATCAAATCACAACTTACCATTATTCCAACCTTAATACTCCAATTTACAACCACCCAAAAGAACAACTATATAACCATATCAATAACTATGACAAACAACCAAAACACAAGATAACTTATAATTCACATATATCACTTAACAAGCACATAATTCAAGCCAACTTAATGGTCATACACACCAACATTTACAAGCCAAATCTCATGGCTATAATCATGACACAAAACATACCAAAATGACACTAGCCTATACATGCCATGTACCATATATACAAAGCTCCAAAAGTACTAACAAGTAGTCGATAGTGTGATGATGGTTCCTGATGATCCCTGATGTCCGAGCTAGCTTCAAAAATCTATAAAACATGGAAATAATACACAAAGTAAGCTTTAAAAGCTTAGTAATCCATATACAAATAAAGCTATCGTATGAATCACAACATTTCTATCAACAGGCCAAGTACAAGTAAACACATAAATACACAAACCTTTCTCAATAAGTACATATGCATTTTCTCATGTAAACTCATCAATTACTTCAATTTCGAATACTCATATGAATCTCATATGTACATGAGTCATTTAACTTATTAACACATTCTTTCTCGACTTGTCTTTGCCCATTGAACCACTCAGAATCGTTAAGGATACTCGAAAATCACATAAGCACGTACAATGCCATATCCCAGATATGGTCTTACATGTTATCACATACCGATGCCACTGTCCCAGACATGGTTTTACACGTAATCACAATACAATGCCAATGTCCCAGATATGGTCTTACATGTAATCACAACTCGATAACCTAATGTCATGACATTCGTATCCTATGCTATTCCTAAGGTTCATATGGGACTTTCAGATGTCATAACTTTGTCGATTCTTACTCGTATTTGCTCGTTCGACATTCATAGAAATTCAATCATAATAAAACATATATAATTCATTGTAAAGACGTTTATTTGGATATGAACTTACTTCGTAGTCGGAATAGAGGAACTGGATCGACTATTCGATAACTTTCGATTTCCCTCGATCTAAATTCGATTTCTTTCGTTCTTGATCTATATAAATTAAAAATTAACTCTTTTATTCATCAATTCATTCAATTTCATTCAAAACACACAATTTGGGACATTTTACATGTTAACCCCTATAACTTCACATTTTTTTCAATTTAGTCCCTATTTCATAAAAGCTCAATTTACAACAATTTCCACTAAACCCAAGCTAGCCGAATATCTATAGGCTCCATAACAGCCCATATTTATAAATATTTCACACATTTAACCACACATTTTACACTTTTCACAAATTAGTCCCTTTTATGCAATTTCACTAAAATCACTTTATAAAACATGATAATCTATCAACAAATACTCATTTCACATCATCAAACATTCAATAACACATGAATTCATCAATGGTAACTTTCAAAATCGTCAATACTGATAAACATATTAATTTACATAATTCTTGTGTTTAATTTGGGTTATTTCTGAATTGATCCCTGCTTAATTGGTGTTTTTATGATTTAATCTTGTCAGGGATGTAATTGGTCAAAAATGAGCAAAAATGGGCCAAATTGAAAGACAAATCGTTGAATTGGAGCCAAATCAGAAGGATGGAGAAAGCCAAGGATTGATCATATATTTTGACTTTGTAAAAAGCTAAAAATAGGAAGATATTATTTTGTTTTTTTTATTATTTATTATTATTTTATTTTATTAATTTAGGTTAAGATATTTTTAGTCAACCCCATGTATATAAATAGGGGCTTTTAGTTCTTAGGAAATCATCCATTGCCTTTACATTCCTATTTCATTTTGGAATTGAATTACTCTCTCTCTCTTGTATTTCCTTCTTCAATTTGGAATTAGAATATCATTTTTTTCTCTTCAATTTGACGTTACATTTTGCAGTCTTGTCTCCAAATTTTTTTTCTCTTTTCCATAATTGGGTCAATTGCTCTCCAAGTCCTTTCCATTCATTTCTTCACCATAATCATCAATCTTCTTTCCAAACTCACAAAGCATGAACAATTTCATGCTTAGCTAAATTCCATCTTAACTTTAGGCCGGTGTTCTTTTTGGTCGGGAATCGAGAGATACAAATTTATGCTAAAAATTTGTCCCATCGGTATTCATTTTTTCTTAAGTATTGGGATAGACCAATCATCCCTTAAAGTTAAATTCAATTTCAAGTCAAAGTACAGGTTGGGTTGGAGTCGTGTTTGCTTACAGTTGGAGATTCGAGTCGACGTGCTGTATTCAGGTTTCCGAGAACAAATCGAGGAAGAGGTGATCGAGTTTAAACGACCCACGCGGTTGAGGCCGTTAATTCAAGTTGGGTTTTTCAGAACGCAAGGCTGTCGGGATCTTGAATTGGGAACACGTGCATCTCGGTTAAATAATTGGTAAGGGTTTGTTTATAGGTCGTACCGGAACCAGCTGCTAGAGGAAGAATTGGTGGTTAGGACGTTCTTAACTGCTATAACCAGCTTATCGATTGGAGGAGAAGATTAATTTTCTAGGATCGATTCTTAACATGGAATTCATCGAGTTTAAGGCTAAGTCTTATTACATTTGATTGCAAATCCCAATTTAATTATTTAATTATTTAATTATTTAGCTTAGCAGTTTAAATTATTTAGTTTCTAATCAATTTCAAAATCCCCACTTTACTTATTTATTTTCTTATTTTTCAGCTGGTACGTTTTAAGTCGTGGGCACGACTTTAGCCACGACCCTTGATACGACATTCTGTTCATAAGTAAAATGCTAAAGTCGATTAGAGTACCAATCACTGTGGATTCAACCCTACTACCACTCTTACTACTATTCAGAGTATTTAGTAGATGGGCGTCGAATCCACCAAATATAATTCCTACAAAATAACTCTAATTAGTAGTAAGAGTGGTAGTAGGGTCGAGTCTACAAGGATTGGATGCTATAACCAACTTCCGTGTATAGCTTATGATCAGATTGTTTGTCGTGTCGAAGGTCGTGGCAATAGTCGTGCCCACGACTCCAATCGTACCTGCAAAAATTAGAAATAAAAGTAAATCGGGGGTTTTTGAAATGTTTAGAAACTAGATAATTGAAACAACATAAATAGTTAATTAAATAAGTTAGAAAATAAATTCAAAATTTTGCAACAGATAAAATAAGCCTTAGCTTTAGACTTGGTAAATTTCGTATCAAGAATCGATCCTTGAAAATTAATATTCTCTTTTAAACGATAAGCTGATTATAGTAGTTAAAAACGTCCTAACCACCAATTCCTCTTCTCGTAGCTGGTTCTGGTATGACCTGCAAACCAACCCTTACCGATTATCTAATTGAGGTACACGTGTTCCCAGTTCAAGATTCCGGCAGCCTTGCGTTCTTAAGAACCTAACTCGAATTAACGGCCTCAACCACGTGGGTCGTTTAAATCTGATCACCTCTTCCTCGATTTGTTCTTGGAGATCCGAATACAGCATGGCCGACTCATTTCTCCAACTGTCAGAAAACACGACTCCAACCCAACGAGCTCTTTTTGACTTAAAATCGAATTATCCTTAAGGGATGAGTTGTCAATCCCAATACTTAGGAAAAAGGTGAATACCGGTTGGAAGGATTTTAAGTGCGAGTACGAATTTCGCGATTCCGGATCGGAAAGAACACCAACCTAAAGCTAAGATAAAATTTAGTTAAGCATGAAATTGTTCATACTTTGTGAGCTTGGAAATAAGATTGATGATTATGGTTAAGAGATGAATGGAAAAGGACTTGGAGAGCAATTGACCCAATTATGAAAAAGAGAAAAAAAATTGGAGACAATGCTATAAAATGTAACATCAAATTGAGGAGAAAAAAATGATATTCCAATTCTAAATTGAAGAAGGAAATACAAGAGAGAGAGTAATTCAATTCTAAAATGAAATAGGAATGTAAAGATAATGGATGATTTCCTAAGAATTAAAAGCCCCTATTTATATACATGGGGTTTACTAAAAATAGCTTAACCTAAAGTAATAAAAAATAAAATAAAATAAAACAAAACAAAATAATATCTTCCTATTTTTAGCTTTTTACAAAGTCAAAATATATGATCAATCCTTGGCTTTCTCCATCCTTCTGATTTGGCCCTAATTCAACGATTTGTCTTTCAATTTGACCCCTTTTTGCTCGTTTTTGACCAATTGCATCCCTGACAAGATTAAATCATAAAAACACCAATTAAGCATGGATCAATTCAGAAATAACCCAAATTAAACGCAAGAATTATGTAAATTAATATGTTTACCAAATACTTTCAAAAATTGAGGCATGGGCTAGCTAAAATAGAAAGCAACGATCACAAAAACATAGAAATCATCAAAAATCGAACAAAAATCACATACCAATTGAGCCTTGTAAGTGGCGAACCCTAACAAGACATGGAAACTTTATTTTCTCTTCAATATTCAGTCACCATTAAGAAATATGAACAAAAATTCATAGTTGGTTGTATCTTAATTAACTTATTTACAAAATTACTTATTTACCCTTAATGAATAAACATTAAAAACATATAATAGTTGTCCATAATAGTCCACTATCATTTAAAATGGTCTAATTACCATTTAAGGCCACCATATTTAAAAGTCAAGGCTAATTGTCACCTTTATCTAATAGTATGCAACTTTTGCATTTTACGCGATTTAGTTTTTTTTCTCAAATTGAGCTATTAAACAATAAAATTAGCTTACAAAATTTTTACACATATATAATCACATGCTGTAAATGCATAAAATAATATTAAAATAATTTTATGACCTCTAATTTGTGGTTCCAAAACCACTGTTCTGATTTAGCTAAAATCGGGCTGTTACATAGGTCTTGTATTTGTTACTAACGGGATTTAGCTCGAACGAGTAATCTTATTGACCTCATTACAGAAAGGATTTAGCCCAGATAGGTAATCCAGATCAAGATCCTTAGAGCATATGTCATAAAAAGGATTTAGCTTGGACTGGTAATTCTGTTGTATACACGTGTGGGTCGAGAGTGTACTTTCTGATATAGTACCTTATGGGTACCATTGGACATGATTTGATGGATCCTGATTCGTACACCTCGAGTGTATTAACTGCTTATCCATTTATATTTCGAATAAATTCAATAGGTGACAATTTCAAACATGAGAAGATATGAATGATAAAATAATGGTACATGACAAATGATATATGAAAACATGAGATGATGATATTTGTATATGGACTTTATTTGATGAATATATGTTAATTCTTGATTGTGGACTTGTACACCTTGAGTGTACTAATTGTGTCCTTGATATTCAGAGTAATATGGGTAAAGTTTTTGATATGAAATGATCTGAACTCGAGATGAACTATTATGAAATTTTACTTGTAATATAAAGAGATGATTTATACATGTTAAATGAATACATGTTGTGGAAAGTATATGTGCATGGAAACTTGATTGTTGTTGAGTCCATATATGTTTGATGATATTATGGAATATATGACTAACAAGGGAAATGAGAATGTATGTAGCGCTTGAGGTCAAATTGATTGATTATGCCTTACATAGTTACCTCAAAATATAATGAATGGTAAGTTAAGTACCATATTATACGAACTTAGAATTTTATGCTCAGCAGAGATCACTCACACTATCCATCGGCCCATGTCGGTACAATATGGTAAAGCAATTATGGTTACAATGGCATGTATAGGTTATATTGGCCATATTGGCATTTGTAATCTAGCCATTGAATGGTTAGTGATGATTATGTTTTGGTATGTGTATATATGTATTTAAGTTTATTTCATGAAGATAACATAAGTGTTTATTATTGATTGATTGAGAAAGGTTAAATAAGTATGCTTATAAAAGATGAGATTAAAAGCATGTATGCATGAAATGATATGCCATGTTGAATGATGGAATTTGCTTGATTTGAATGCTTGAAATGGTTGATATTTGGATGTGTGATTCAAGTGCAGGTCATGGGTGTGATTTTGGGTGAGAAACGAAGCTAGAAATGGCTTTATTTTGTCTACACGGGTAGACACATGGGCATGTGTCTAGATCGTGTGTGACACATGGCCGGGTACATGGGCATGTGTTAGGCCATGTGTCCCCTATACCTTAGTTTTGAGAAACAAAATGCTTAGAATTGATCACACGGGTAGAGATACGGGTGTGTGCCTTAGTCGTGTGTGCTACATGGCCTAGAACACTGGCGTGTGTCTTGGCCATGTGAAACCTGCACCTAATTTTGAATTGAAATAATTAACCACACGGCCTAGCACACGGGCGTGTGGCATGGCCTTGTGCACAAGTCAGAGAGTTACACCGGGTCGAACACGGCCTGCAGCACGGGTGTGTCCTAGGGTCACACAGGCGTGTAAACCTTGCACCTTGGAAAATTTTTGAAATTTCGCGAAAAATTCTTAGAGGTTTCGATTAAGTCCCTACTCGATTCTAATGCTCGTATTGGGCCTCGTGTAACATCTCAAAATAGGGCCTAGTCAGAATAATGGTTTTGGGACCACAAATCCGACATCAAAATATTTATTTTATGATTATTATGAGGTCTAGAATATGAGAATATGCATGTGTTAAATTTTCATGAAGAAATTCTTTGAGTAAGGTGTCCAATTGAAAATTAGGGACCAAATTGAATAAATTGTAAAACTTGGATTCTCGAAGCAATTTGTATGAAATTTCTTTAAATTATAAATTATAAGGTCTTGGAGAGCAATTTGCCCAATTTCTAAGTTTTTGGACAAAAATGGGCTTGTATGGATAGAATTTCAAAGAAAGGGCTTAAGGGCATTTTGGTCATTTGACATTTTAATGAAATAAAATGGGAAAATGAAGGCAAAAATCAGCCATCTTCTCCCTTGTACCAGCCGAAATTCTCAAGCCCTCCATAGCTAGGGTTTCCAACATTTTCAAGCTCAATAGTAAGTGCTCCCAAGCCCTGTTTTTAATGTTCTTCGTATTTTTGAAATCCCGGTAGCTTACTCTCTCTATTTCTACCCTTATTTCATGCTAGGGTTCATGTTTAGAAATTTACCCACGCACGAGTTACTTGTATTTTGATGTTTTATGGAGGAATATGAAAGTTGGAGGTGTGTTAAACATTTTTTCCTAGGTGATTTTCATGAAAAACCCTTAAAAGGACCTTTTTGCAAAAAGGTGTATAATGTGTGGTAGAAATGTGAAAATAATAGAAAATTTGGGCTGCCATAAGAGGGGAAAGTATTCGTCTAGGCTTGGGTAAGGTAGAAATTGCATGTGTTTCATTATACGAGTCTAGGGACTAAATCGTAAAAATGTGAAAGGTTAGGGGCAAAACGGTTATTTAGACTGGGGGTGAAATTTAGACTTAAAAGGTATAATGTGAGATGTTAATGATTTATTTTTATTGTTATAGACCCCAAGGAACAAATTCCAGAGGTCGATCGAGGAAAACGAAAGGTTTCAGAATAACCGAAACACGATACCGAGACGAATACCAGGTAAGTTCGGATAGCTTAAAGTAAACTCATAATATGCCTAATTGCATGATTTATGAATGTATGATAATAGCATTTGATAATGGCATGAAATTACATGAAATGTATCTCTAAAAATGACATGTTGAAAAATGTCCCGGTTGAGGTTAAAAAGGAAGTTCGACGGATAAACCATGATTTATATGTGACTTGAGATCCTGCATGTGTTACAGAAAGGATTTAGCCCAGACGGGTAATTCGTTGATCTCCAATATAGAAAGGATCTAGCCTAGACAGGTGCTCCTTGAATGATCAAGCCTCCTGAAGAATATATGTGCATTGAGGATTTAGCCTGGACGGGTAATCCGATTAGGGTCTGAATTTAGCCTGGACTGGCAATTCAGATCCGAGCTCACTAAGGGTGTTAGTCGCTATATGGGATATAGCTTGGACTGGTAATCCTGACATCACCTTATGAGTTTACGATACGAGGGATTTAGCCTGGACTGGTAATCCCGCCGTAAGATGTGAGGTTCGAGGGAGTGCATACATGAAATGATCATTCTTACGAATTGATGGCAAATGGATAATCCATTAGAATTTCCTAGAAACTCAACGGGATTAATATGATATATATCAAAGAAATGATGAATGATGAGCTCATCTAAGATAAATTACATGGTGCATTGTTAAGTGACTAACCTGATGATTGAGTGCATGTGTTAGGGAAACCATTTCATGCTTGTTGGTTTCATTGCCTAATATGGTTGTATGCTAATTATTCAGTAAGTTTACTTTCTAGTTATTCAGGCTAACTAAGCATGAAAATGCTTACCCCTCTCTTTTCCCTGTCTTATAGAGCTCGAGGACTCATAAAGATTGGAAGACGGTTGGAGAGTCAACACACTATCAACTAGTCCAGCTTTGGTATATAGACACTTTTATTTGGTTTAATGACATGTATAGAAGTATTTTGTAACACCCTTCACCCGTATCCCTCGCCGGAACAGGGTTCGAGGTGCTACCAGATTTAATCTCAACCATTTATATAAAACTAGACTGTAAAATTTTTTTTGATCAATTTTAAATTTTACATACACGCGTATATTATCCTATAATCAGGCTTACAAGGCCCCAAAACATTCATGAGGCATTATTAAATATTTACCAATATCTTAGTCTTGTATCATTTACTTACTCAACAATAAATCACAATTCAAATTCTAAATATACATGCTATAAATTACCTCACAGGAGATAATAACATACAAGCATATGAATAATCAAACTACCTAATAACAAGCCAAAGTCTTTGGCTTAATCATAATATTACATACTCAACTTTACAACCCTATACATGCCATAGACCTGAAACACTAAGATTTACTTACGCCGATAGCGTAGACTCGACAATGTGATGATATCTCTGACGGCCTCCAACCCGAACTAACCTGGCAACCCTAGGGAATATGGGAAAGAAAAGGGGAGTAAGCTTTACGCTTAGTAAGTTCATAAGAAAACAATAAGCAACTCATTAACAAGTTTTATCAATGTTTACAACATAATCACAAATTCACTACAAGTTGTCTTCCTGAGCAACAGTCACTAAATTATTTATAACTGGAGCTACGAAACTCCAAATCAATTTCCGTAAATTTTCATTGAAAATAGACTCATATATCTTCCATCCATAAAATTTTAAGAATTTTTGATTTGGCCAATCAATACCAGATTTTTCTTAAAGTTTCCCCTGTTTCACTGTTTGACTAATCTGACCACTCTTCTCTACTAATCAAATTTCTCATTGTACAGAATTCAAAATATGTTTTCGTTGATTTCATTTGAAACTAGAATCATTAAGGAGTCTAAAAATATAAATTTTATCTTATAACCATTTTTGTACAAATTATAATGATTTTCTAAAAAAACAGAACAGGGAACCCCGAAGTCATTTGGCTCTGTCCCTCGCTACTTCAAATATTTCATTATCAAAAATTCTTTTGCTTACACGGTTTCTTTTATAAGAAACTAGACTCATTAAGATTTAATTACATAATTTATTAAGCTTCTAACTAAACTTCCACAATTTATGGTGATTTTCCAAAATCACGTTACTGCTGCTGTCCCAAGCAGATTTATTACAAATTTACTCTTTCACACATTCTTTGCATTCACATTATTTAAACATGTATATCACCAATCAATTTCATCACATATCTATAATTTCACTTAAGCATAATCTCAATACAATACATCATGCTTAATGATTCGCACACAACCGTTCAAATTAGCAATTATAAGATGGTTCCCCACATAGCTCACCCTTATCGATAATTTACGATGGTTTTACCCTTACTCACATATATGACATAGGCATTTAAATACTTCAGTGTCAACTTTATTCAACCGAATTCAACCATTGTACCATTTCATAACCACAATTACTTTCGTCATTCATATCTAAATGGTATTTCACATAATTCATATAACCTTTCACCATGACCGAATACACACATACTCATATGACATTTTCACCTATGCTTCTCATTTCACATTCATGATTCAATTCCAATCGATCTAACATGCATGAGTATATATCACATACCTGGCCAACTTAATGTATTGAACAAATTCAATTGCCGATTTAACACAAGGTCTCATAGTCTTAGACTTTTATCAAATCACCGGTATTTAGCTTGCTAGGTTTTAAACCCGAATTCATCACCGGCACGAAGGCTGCTAGACTTTAAGTCTGAACTCATTCACCGGCATTTCGCCTGCTAGGCTTGAAGCCCGATATCATTTCACCGGCATTATAGCCTGCTAGGCCCGAAGCCCGATATTATCTCACCGGCATTATAGCCTGCTAGGCCCGAAGCTCGAATATCACATTTCGATAAACAATTCACCTGTTCTTTCATACTTTCATAACTTATACTTCAATTACGTATAATTGAAATATATATCTATGAACAAAGATTTTCATCTTTTAAACCACATAGGGTTTAATTTCCACATTGGAACACATATCTTAGTACATCATTTAATAGTATCAAAGTCGACTAGATATGCTAGTCACATACGGCTCATAACTTTAATTTAATATTCATTCAACACAAAGAACATATGTATATATATACAATCAAACATCTTCTTAATTATGATTATTCAACTCTTAAGCATATAACATGATCAAACACAAACACTTAAGAACTTACCTTGGATTTTATCGAATAACTACGGATTGACTAATCGACTAGTTTCACTTTCCCTTTATCCAAAATTGGCTCCTTATGCTCTTGAGCTTGGATTAAACAAATTTAACTTATTGTTAATCAACTAATCAAGCATTGTATTATGAGTATATTCGGCTTTCACACATATTAAACATAGTAATAATCATGCACATTATAATCAAAGTGCAATTAATCCCATACACAAAAAATATACGACACTTCATTTCCATCTACTTATATACACGTATCACATAAGACCATTTCATACTTTCTATCTCCTAAATAAACAACAAATTTTACAATTAATTTCTTAAGTCCATATTCGGCATCTATATCCACAATAACACATTAGCCGATTACTATAAATCATCTAATTCAACTTTCAATAATCTCACTTTGCAAACAATCACTCATTTCATTCACCAAAATGTCATTCGGTAATTATTCAAACAAAATTATCATCTAAACATTTTTCACCTAAATCACACATACATATCATGCTAGCACATAACACCAATACCCGAATAACATTTTAAACACTTATTCAATTCATTAACTATTTGATCATTCGGCAATTATATCTCCCATTCAAGCCTTATTTTAAACTACCATGTACAATTCTTGCATTATTCTCTAATAGCCGATTACCATCTATCTATCTAACCACAACTATCCTTATTCATCAAGCTCAACTCATCTATCATCACATTTAATACCAAAAACATCAAACACCTTCAAAGACACTCAAACAACCCATATATTTCATAATTTCACATTTTAACCACTAAATTTTCACATTTCACAATTTAATCCAAAATTGACATTTTTACCAAAATTCACTTAACAAAACTTATTAATCTAACATCAAAGATTTATTTTCTATCATTAAACATCAAGATACTCAAACATTCAATAATGGCATCATCCAAATACTTTAACAATTTTAAAATTAGAGGTACGGGCTAGCTAGATTACGAAGCAACGATCTCAAAAACGTAAAAATCACTAAAAACCGAGTCAAAATGGACTTACCAATTTAACATGCAATGGTCGAATACTTTGAAGCTTCAATGGCTTCTTTTTCTTTTAACTTTCGGCAATAGATGATGAGAATGAAGCCAAATTTTTATTTTGTTTTATTTATTAAAACACTTATTAGCTATTTTACAATATTAACCTTCAAAAACATTTAAAACTACACCAACTACCCTTCCACTATTATCCATTAACACAAAAATGGTCTAATATTCTTATAAAGACTTTCACTTTAATAAACCATAGCTATTAGACACCTTAATTAATAGCACACAAGTTTTAAACTTTACGCGATTTAGACCTTTTTGCTTAATTTACTATCGAAATGATAAAATTTTTCAATGAAACTTTAATATCATCTTGTTGCCACTCTGTAAATATTTATAGAAATATTTACGACTCGGTTTATAGAAACGAGGTTTCGATACCTCATTTTCTAAACCCACTTGACCTTAAGGTCATACCACTTGAACTTAATAAATCGCTTATAAAACGAAAATCACAATATCAAAAACATTTTTAAAATCACAATTAACTCGTGAATATTAAATATAATATTTACAAACCTACTCGTCGGATTTAGTGGCCCCGAAACCACTGTTTCGATTAACCCTAAAAAAAACGGACTGTTACATATTTTGTTATATGTGTCATTTGATTTGCCAAGGTGAAGGCATGTAAAGATACCCATATCTTTTTGTATATGGCCATGGGAATTGACTTATTTTGTAGTAGGCTATGACCTACAAATCTATGCATGTTTATGTTCATATATGATGGCTTGGTTATAATTGGCAATGAGTTACAAGAATGAGCCAATCTTGAATGTGTTAAGGAGATATGAAAACCCTTAATACAAAAAGGGAATTAATCTAGCATGTATAAAACCGATGATATGAGGTTTTCATGCAATAAGGTTTATCATGGTTTTATATAAGTGTATAATTCGGCCTTATTATGAATTAAAGTAACCTATAAGTGTGATTGGTTGATAGAGGGTGACCAAAGGCTTGGAAAATGACCTAATAAAGTCCACACGTGTAGACACACGGACGTGTGTCTAGGCCGTGTGTGACACATGGCTCGCCCCCATAGGTGTGTGGTATGGCCGTGCGTCCCCTGCACTTAAAATTTAAAGTCAGTATAGTGCACAGATTAGACACACGGGCGTGTGTCTTGGCCGTGTGCCCTTAAATGCATGCTGATGTCATAAACAGAGAGTTACACGGGCTGAGGGCACAGAAGTGTCCCAAGCCACACGGGCATGTGTAACCATACGACCCCACCCATACGAGCGTGTGACTCTCCAAGGCAAGAAAATTTATTAAGTTGCCCAAAATCTATTGAATGTTTTCGATTTTGTCTCGAATTGTTCTGATGTATGTTTTAGGCCTCGAGGGCCTGTATAAGGGTCAGTACGTATGTGTTTGAAAAGTTTTAAATTTTGGGTGAAATTTGGTTAGCCGGTTTTGTATGTCGTGAAAGTTTAGATCTGGTAACGTCTCGAACCTTGTCCCAGCGCTGGATACGGGTGGGGGGTGTTACACCTTGAGGGTCCAATTAAGGGACGTTTTGAATGATCTCGGTTAATAAATAGTAATTTACAAGAATTATCTAAAAAATGTTCTAAAAACTCTAGTAATGCTCCGTAACCCTGTTTCGGCGACGGATATGGGTTAGGGGTGTTACATTCCTTGTCCTAGCTTCTGATCTTTATTTCGAAGAATTAATATTTCTTTTTTACCATTCCACTCCGTAGAGCCAGTAGACCAATTACATCTATTGACTGCCTCCGGACGTACTAACGTCCAGAGTGTGAAACTACTACAAAATATATGGAATTTGAGGTGGTGTTCGCAAGTATACGGATCATGTTGTAATATAGTTTATTTACAACAAAACACTTGGTAAGTATTCTGAGGATTGTACCCAAGGAAGGCTAATACTAAATAAATTCTAACCTAAAAGCCAATAGATCTAATTAGTACTTTAAATAAACTATATTATGAATAAACATAAAAAAAGGTTTTTTGGTTTTTATAATTAGAGAACTAAAAATAACAAAATAAAAGGGGTCTTCGAAAAACTGGATTACAAACTTGATCAAATTCAGACACGGGTGATTAGCTCACTTTGATAATTCTTATCAACTATCGTTTTTGGGTTCCTCGTCAATCAACTAGTTGCTATCCCAGCAGAATCTTCCAACCTTCCACTAAAACAAGAAGTCGAAAAGGACTACTTATCTTTCGACCTCATAGTCCAAACCGGCTTGGGGTGAAGGTGTCCACGGATAAGCCATACCAATTTTGGGTTCATTCCCACCTTGATGACTCCCTAGGGTTGTCAAGCCTAGGGTTTTAGGTTCTGCCCCTCCCAAATAGCTAATCCGTTGAGTAACCCTATAAAATAGTTAATACATCATACCTCCATTCGCTAATCCCCCATAAGAGGATTGGTTCCTCATGGAATCAATAAACATCTTAAACTTGGTGTGACAACCCTAATTAGACCCTAGTCGAAATGTGGTTTCGGGACCATAAAACCGATTCACAAAAAATTATTTTTATTTTAATTGCATATATTTATGTGTGATAGTGTATGTGAAAAAAATGTTTAAAATTAGTCTTAGGAATGTGAATTTTCTTGAAAGGACTTAGTTGAGAAACTTAGAAAAGATTATAGTTAAATTGTAAGGATCAAATAACAACAAGGTGAGAAAGCATGGATTTGCATGTCAAAATGCCCTTAATGCATAAAGTGGCCGGCCATGTGATGATGTTCCTCCATTAAGTCTAATTAAATATATATTATCTAATGGTAAATGAAAAAATAATCTAAATAGAAAAATAGATTAATAAGAAAAAGATGAATAAAAGAAGAAATGGAAGGAGAGAGAAGTGTTCATCTTCTTCTTGCAAAGCCGAACCTAAGTGAAGAAAGAAAGAAAAATTGTTAAAAGCATTCGGTCAATTTAAGGGTTAATCAAGGTAAGATTTCATGTTTTTTTTTATTAAATTTTATGAAATTTATATAGTAGACAAATCTATATTATAACCCATAGGTTGATTTTTCTATTTGGTGATAAAATGTGCATTCGGTTGTGATGTTTAGATGTTATGAGGATAGTGTTTGATGCTTTGGATGGAATATTAAAGATGAAGAATGAACTAGTTAATAGATATATAAACATTGGTATGAACTTATGAATAGATGTGGAGTTTTTATTTTTTATTTAGTCAGAAACATTCGGTCAAATTGTTATGTGGAGGAACTAAGTGTTTAAATGAAATAAAAATGATATTACATTTGAAATTGTATATTCGACCTTATAATTAAATACATAGGTAATGTTAAATTTGGTCTTGCATATTCGGCTAAATAGTATGCACATTTGTGAAATAATTTTTGATTCTATATAATCGACCCAATGAGGGATGTTGGCTTACAAAGTTGAGTTTGATTCATAATTATGTATATTTGAATGTAAACATATTTGACATAATATTATTTTGGAAGTGTTAATGCATTCGACTTAGAGACATAATATAAGCATTAGTTGAGGTTTGATGTCTTGAACAAGGATGGTTGTAAGAAGAAGTGGAATCATTAAATTCATATATATGAATATCTTGCAAGGTAATTAAACTACTAAATTTATTTATTCTAGCTCAAGAACCCAAAGGAGGGGAAACAAGCAAAGGCAAAGCAAAGAATATTGAGTTGACGATTGGGAATCATATCATCCGACATAAGGTAAGTCTATAAGCATTTGTAGGTTGATTAATTTATACATAATTAATACTAACGTATCATAAAAGAATTTCTTGGGGTAGGTATTTATTTGGAGTGATATACGTATTTATAAATGTGGTAGTGTGTGCTATTTGATTTAAGTAAATTGCCTTATTATAATGAGCCAACATTGGCACTAAGTGTGCGGTTTTAAATGGCACTATGTGTGCGAAATCGATTGGCACTATGTATGCTGGTTTGAATGTCAATAAATGAGTGAATTTCCAAAGCACTATGTGTGCGGTTTAGCATGGCACTATGTGTGCGAATTTGATTAGCACTATGTGTGAGAAATCGGTTGAGGATATAATGTGTGCCGGAAAAGAATAAAGTGCTAGGGCTATTAACGGAAAAAAAAATCGAATTTGAGACATAAAACGTATAGGCATGGAACCATCTAGTTTATCATTGTTTTATACTTCGAGGAAATGATCTAAACTATCTAGTTGTTTTGATATTTAATTGGATGGCAAGACTTGGCTTGTGGTTGAATCGATAATTTAAGTAATTGTGGCATAATTCGGTATGGTTAAATGGTTGATCTTACAATATTTTTTATTATGATCTCATGTTAATGGTCTGTATTATATTGCTTACGACTTACTGAGTTGAATACTCATTTGGTGTGTTTACTTGTCTCCTATTTAGATTTCTTTGATCCATTTTGTGTGTTCGGGACCATCGTCGAAGTCATCACACTAGCCTGCAACGTTTTGGTACCCTCTTCTTAGTTGGTCTAAGTGAACATTATGGCATGTATAGGCTAATATGTATTTTGTTTGAACTTTGATATGTATACTTCCAGCCATGCGAATATGGCCTAAATACTAAGTTTGAACTTGGTTATGTTTAATCATGGTGTAATTTGTCTTGGTTATAATGTTTAATGCTATTAATGAATGATATATATATATATATATATAAATATACATATGTTTGAGGGTTGAAAATGCTAAGAAATTTTGACTATGTGTTTTTGGGGTGGGTCGATTATGACACATTTATATAAGTGATTAATTGCAATTTGGCTATTGTATATGATCTTAGTATTTAAATTGAGATAGCGTAATGGGTCGTCTGGTTATATCTGAACATGACATAAAATCGTATGATATGGTTGTTATATGATGTAAACTTATGTAATGGTTTTGATTGAACTTAATAATGATTAATTATGTGTTCCGGCTATGTATGAATAAGGATCGTATATGGTAGTATAATGAATTATGCATTATTAAAGATGAACTTAGCGAAATGAAGATGGTAGAAGGAGATGCATGAAAATTTTACGAATAAGTATTTGGTTCGGTAATATCTTGTAACCCATTCCAACGATGGATACGGGTTAGGGGTGTTTCATTTTATTGGTATTAGAGCCACGATTTAGTCGGTTCTAGGACTACCGTAGCGCGTATGAGTCTAGCTATACATGCCTTAATGTTAGTATATAATAGTGTGATGACTTCTGACGGTTGAAATTATTGTATTGATTAGTAAATGGAACCCAATTTAGAGAGAGCCTTAGCGGATGACGTTGAGAGTGTAGCGGCTGCTCCTGCGCAAGGGACACTGCCTGTTGAACCTCAACCATCTGCGAATAATCAAGATGATGGGGCAAAACAAGCCTTCTTTACCATGATGAATGAGTGGGTCGCACAATATGCCCGAACTAACCCGGCTGCTCAACCATTCCCGAATTTAAATAATCCACCTCAGGTGCCTATAATACCACCAACTCCTGATCCTTTGAGGCCGAGTAAACCTTCTGTGGATTTGATTAGGAAGCGCGGGGCTGAGGAATCCGAGCTACAGCTACTGATGATGCTGAAAGGGCCAAGTTTTGGCTTGATAACACCATCCGAGTTTTTGATGAGCTGTCTTGCACACCTGATGAGTGTTTAAAGTGTGCCATATCTTTATTACGAGACTCGACCTACTATTGGTGGAGAACCTTGATTTCTATTGTTCCAAAGGAACGAGTTACTTGGGATTTCTTTCGGATGGAGTTTCGAAAAATGTATATCAGTCAACGATTATTGATCAAAAGTGCAAGGAATTTTTGGAGCTTAAACAAGGCCGTTTGACGGTATCTGAATATGAGCGTGAGTTTGTAAGACTCAGCCGCTATGCTCGGGAGTGTGTAGCTGATGAAGTTGCCATGTGTAAAAGATTTGAGGAGGGATTGAATGAAGATTTAAAGCTACTAGTGGGTATTTTAGAACTAAAAGAATTCGTAACCCTAGTTGAACGAGCTTGCAAGGCTGAAGAACTTGGAAAGGAGAAAAAGAAAGCTGAATTTAAAGCTAGAGACTTTTGTAAAAGATCGGCTAGTAAAACTTCTTTCTCAGCTGCAAAGAAGTTCAGAGATGATACTATTAGATCAAAGACGACTGGAGGAATTTTTATTAGGAAGCGACCATCAACGGACTCTCGAGCTACTTCGGTTACTAGTGTTGGTAACAACCAACAAGAAAAATCTGAATGTCCACAATGTGGAAGACGACATGTAGGTGAATGTTGGGGTAAGTCTATTAATAGGGCCTGTTATAGATGCGAATCACGGGATCATTTTATTCGAGATTGCACAGAATCTGATGAAAATAATAAGATACAAGGTACAAGATCGAGTGGTACAACGACTAGAGGCAGACCACTGAGAAATACAGTAGGCAGGGGTGGTAGTCAGAGAGGGACTCCCGATACGGCTGTTCGATCTGAGACTCGTGCTCCTGCTAGAGCTTGTGCCATCCGTGCACGAGAGGAGGCATCTTCCCCTGATGTTATCACTGGTACTTTCACTCTCTTTGATAATAACGTGATTCCATTGATTGACCCTGGTTCTACTCATTCATATGTATGTGAGACTTTAGCATCCAGTAAGACTCTACCTGTTGAGTCTACTGAGTTCGTAATTCGAGTGTCAAATCCCTTGGGTCGATATGTACTTGTTGACAAAGTGTGTAAGAAATGCCTCCTAATAATCCGAGATTCCTGTTTTTCGGCCGATTTGATGCTTTTACCGTTTGATGAATTTGATGTTATTCTCGGTATGGATTGGTTGACCGTACATGATGCAGTTATGAATTGCAAAAGGAAGACCATTGATTTGAGGTGTGCAAATAATGAGATAGTCCGAGTTGAGTCTACTGACTTGAACGGAGTGCCAGCAATAATATCCTCGATGATCGCTCAGAAATATGTGAGAAAAGGATGTGAAGCATATCTTGCGTACATACTTGATAGCAAAGAGTCAGAAAAGAAACTTGAATCAGTACCAGTGGTTTGTGAGTATTCAGATGTTTTTCCTGAGGAATTACCGGGATTACCACCCGTTCGGGAGGTAGAATTCGGCATCGAACTTGCACCTGGTACCACACCAATTTCGATAGCTCCGTATCGTATGGCACCAACGGAATTGAAGGAATTGAAAACTCAGTTGCAAGAGTTGACGGATAGAGGTTTTGCTCGATCGAGTTTCTCACCTTAGGGTGCACCAAAGATATTCGTGAAAAAGAAAGATGGAACCATGAGGATGTGCATCGATTATCGTCAATTGAATAAAGTTACAATAAAGAATAAATATCCGTTACCGCGTATTGATGACTTCTTTGATCAGTTGAAGGGAGCCTCAATGTTCTCAAAGATAGATTTGAGATCGGGTTATTATCAGTTGCGTGTTCGAGACTCAGATATACCTAAAACTGCTTTCAGAATGAGATATGGTCACTACGAGTTCTTAGTGATGCCGTTTGGACTCAATAATGCTCTTGCAGTATTTATGAACTTGATGAATCGAATCTTTAGACAGTATTTGGACCGGTTTGTAGTTGTGTTTATCGATGACATTTTGGTCTATTCGCGAGACGAAACTGAACATGTTTAGCACTTGAGATTAGTGTTGCAGACTTTACGGGATAAACAGTTATATGCTAAGTTCAGTAAATGTGAGTTCTGGTTGGGAGAAGTTAGCTTTTTGGGACATGTGGTATCCGCATCGGGTATTCGAGTTGATCCAAGCAAAATTTCGCCGTATTTGACCGAAACCTCCAAGGAATATTACTCGAAGTTAGGAGTTTTTGGGACTTGCGGTTACTACAGATTTATTTTGTAAAGGGTTTTTCGATGATAGCCACATCGATGACGAAACTACTTCAAAAAGATGTTGAGTTTGAATGGTCGAAAGAATGTCGAAAAAGTTTCGACCGATTAAAGACTCGCTTAATCAAGCTCCAGCTAGTACAAACGTAATCCGGTAAAAGTTTGTTATTTACATGATGCATCCTTACTTGGGCTGGGTTGTGTCTTTGATGCAAGAAGGTCGAGTTGTGGCTTACGCGTCGAGGCAATTAAAGCCACATGAGAAAAACTATCTCGACCCATGATCTTGAATTAGCGGCCATTGTATTCGCCTTGAAAATATGGCGACACTACTTGTTTGGAGAGAGGTGTCATATTTATTCGGACCACAAAAGCCTTAAATATTTGATGACCCAAAGAGATTTGAATCTGCGACAAAGACGTTGGCTTGAGTTGTTGAAAGATTATGAACTCGCCATTGATTATCACCCGAAAGGCTAACGTGGTTGCCGATGCTTTAAGTCGTAAATCACCGCTTTGCTTTGAGAGCGATGAATGTTCACCGTCCGTTTCATCCGATAATGTGTTAGTAGCGAAATTAAAGGCCAAACCATTATTGATTCATCAAATACTTGAATCCCGAAAGTCGACGATGAATTGGTTGCTAAACGAGCTGAATGTGTTTCAAATGTGGAATCAGAGTTTCAGATTGACGACAATGATTGTTTGATGTTCAAGAGTCGATTATGTGTTCCAAGAAATTCAGAACTTATTTCGATGATTTTAAGTGAGGCTCATAGTAGTCGAATGTCAATCCACCCGGGTAGTACAAAAATGTACAACGATCTGAAACGTCAATTTTGGTGGCCTGGTATGAAACGAGACATTTCCGACTTTGTTTCAAGGTGTTTGATATGTCAACAAGTGAAAGCAGAACATCAAGTGCCTTCAGGATTACTTCAGCCGATCATGATACCCGAATGGAAATGGGATCAAGTAACGATAGACTTTGTATCTGGTTTACCATTGACACAGACTAAGAAAGACTTAATCTGGGTTATTGTTAATAGATTGACGAAGTCTGCTGATTTTATCCCTGTCCGTACAGATTTCTCGCTCGATAAATTGGCAGAATTATATGTCTCTCAAATTGTTCGATTACATGGAGTACCTATTTCTATTGTGTCGGATAGAGATCCGAGATTTACATCGCGATTTTGGAAGAAATTGCAAGAAGCATTGGGTACCAAGTTGTATTTTAGCACCGCTTTTCATCCCAGACTGATGGTCAATCTGAGCGGATAATTCAGATACTCGAGGATATGTTGAGATGTTGTATCCTAGAGTTTTGTGGTTCATGGGAAAGGTATTTGCCTTTGATTGAATTCGCTTACAACAATAGTTTTCAATCAAGCATTAAGATGGCACCTTACGAGGCTTTGTACGGTCGTAAATGCTGTACACCGTTGTTTTGGACCGAACTTAGTGAAAGTAAAATATTCGGGGTTGATTTGATTAAAGATAATGAATAAAAAGTAAAAGTGATCCGTGAAAGTCTGAAAGCAGCTTCAGATCGTCAGAAGTCGTATGCGGATTTAAAAAGAAAAGACATTGAATATCAGGTTGGAGACAAAGTGTTTCTTAAAGTCTCACCTTGGAAAAAGGTGCTCAGATTTGGCCGTAAGGGCAAATTGAGTCCGAGATTCATCGGGCCGTATGAAATATCCGAACGAATTGGGCCGGTCGCATATAGATTGATTTTACCCCTTGAACTTGAAAAGATTCACAACGTTTTTCATGTTTCGATGCTTCGACGTTATAGATCCGATCCATCGCACGTAATTAATCCATCAGAGGTTGAGATTCAATCTGATTTGAGTTACGAAGAAGAATCGGTTCGTATTTTGGCTCGTGAAGTAAAAGAACTACGAAATAAGAAAATCTCATTAGTGAAGGTACTGTGGCTTAAATATGGGGTCGAAGAAGCTACTTGGGAACTTGAAGACGCTATAAAGGATCGATATCCTAACTTATTCGCTGGTAAGATTTTCGGGGACGAAAATTCCTTATGTGGGGGAGAGTTGTGACAGCCCTAATTAGACCCTAGTCGGAATGTGGTTTCGGGACCACAAAATCGATTCAGAAAAATTTATTTTTATTTTAATTGCATATATTTATGTGTGATAGTGTATGTGAAAAAAAATGTTTAAAATTAGTTTTAGGAATGTGAATTTTCTTGAAAGGACTTAGTTGAGAAACTTAGGAAAGATGATAGGTAAATTGTAAGGATCAAATAACAACAAGGTGAGAAAGCATGGATTTGCATGTCAAAATGCCCTTAATGCATGAAGTGGCCGGCCATGTGATGATGTTCCTCCATTAAGTCTAATTAAATATATATATTATAATGGTAAATGACAAAATAATCTAAATAGAAAAATAGATTAATAAGAAAAAGATGAATAAAAGAAGAAATGGAAGGAGAGAGAAGTGTTCATCTTCTTCTTGCAAAGACGAACCTAAGTGAAGAAAGAAAGAAAAATTGTTAAAAGCATTCGGTCAATTTAAGGGTTAATCAAGGTAAGATTTCATGTTTTTTTTTATTAAATTTTATGAAATTTATTTAGTAGACAAATCTATATTATAACCCATAGGTTGATTTTTCTATTTGGTGACAAAATGTGCATTCGGTTGTGATGTTTAGATGTTATGAGGATAGTGTTTGATGCTTTGGATGGAATATTAAAGATGAAGAATGAACTAGTTAATAGATATATGAACATTGGTTTGAACTTATGAATAGATGTGGAGTTTTTATTTTTTATTTAGTTAGAAACATTCGGTCAAATTGTTATGTGGAGGAACTAAGTGTTTAAATGAAATAAAAATGATATTACATTTGAAATTGTATATTCGACCTTATAATTAAATACAAAGGTAATGTTAAATTTGGTCTTGCATATTCGGCTAAATAGTATGCACATTTGTGAAATAATTTTTGATTCTATATAATCGACCCAATGAGGGATGTTGGCTTACAAAGCTGAGTTTGATTCATAATTATGTATATTTGAATGTAAACATATTTGACATAATATTATTTTGGAAGTGTTAATGCATTCGGCTTAGAGACATAATATAAGCATTAGTTGAGGTTTGATGTCTTGAACAAGGATGGTTGTAAGAAGAAGTGGAATCATGAAATTCATATATATGAATATCTTGCAAGGTAATTAAACTACTAAATTTATTTATTCTAGCTCAAGAACCCAAAGGAGGGGAAACAAGCAAAGGCAAAGCAAAGAATATTGAGTAGATGATTGGGAATCATATCATCCGACATAAGGTAAGTCTATAAGCATTTGTAGGTTGATTAATTTATACATAATTAATACTAACGTATCATAAAAGAATTTCTTGGGGTAGGTATTTATTTGGAGTGATATACGTATTTATAAATGTGGTAGTGTGTGCTATTTGATTTAAGTAAATTGCCTTATTATAATGAGCCAACATTGGCACTAAGTGTGCGGATTTAAATGGCACTATGTGTGCAAAATTGATTGGCACTATGTATGCTGGTTTGAATGTCAATAAATGAGTGAATTTCCAAAGCACTATGTGTGCGGTTTAGCATGGCACTATGTGTGCGAATTTGATTAGCACTATGTGTGAGAAATCGGTTGCGGATATAATGTGTGCCGGAAAAGAATAAAGTGCTAGGGCTATTAACGAAAAGAAAAATCAAATTTGAGACATAAAACGTATAGGCATGGAACCATCTAGTTTATCATTGTTTTATACTTCGAGGAAAGGATCTAAACTATCTAGTTGTTTTGATATTTAATTGGATGGAAAGACTTGGCTTGTGGTTGAATCGATAATTTAAGTAATTGTGGCATAATTCGGTATGGTTAAATGGTTGATCTTACAATATTTTTTATTATGATCTCATGTTAATGGTCTCAGATATATTGCTTACGACTTACTGAGTTGAATACTCATTTGGTGTGTTTACTTGTCTCCTATTTAGATTTCTTTGATCCATTTTGTGTGTTCGGGACCATCGTCGAAGTCATCACACCAGCCTGCAACGTTTTGGTACCCTCTTCTTAGTTGGTCTAAGTGAACATTACAGCATGTATAGGCTAATATGTATTTTGTTTGAACTTTGATATGTATACTTCCAGCCATGCGAATATGGCCTAAATACTAAGTTTGAACTTGGTTATGTTTAATCATGGTGTAATTTGTCTTGGTTATAATGTTTAATGCTATTAATGAATGATATATATATATATATATATAAATATACATATGTTTGAGGGTTGAAAATGCTAAGAAATTTTGACTATGTGTTTTTGGGGTGGTTCGATTATGACACATTTATATAAGTGATTAATTGCAATTTGGCTATTGTATATGATCTTAGTATTTAAATTGAGATAGCGTAATGGGTCGTCTAGTTATATCTGAACATAACATAAAATCGTATGATATGGTTGTTATATGATGTAAACTTATGTAATGGTTTTGATTGAACTTAATAATGATTAATTATGTGTTCCGGCTATGTATGAATAAGGATCGTATATGGTAGTATAATGAATTATGCATTATTAAAGATGAACTTAGCGAAATGAAGATGATAGAAGAAGATGCATGGAAATTTTACAAATAAGTATTTGGTTCGATATTATCTCGTAACCCATTCCAACGATGGATACGGGTTAGGGGTGTGACACTTGGTATTGAATATATACATAAAGAATAAAACATGAGCAGAGTTTAGAGAATCTTATTTGTATTTGATATATAAAGTACTAAAATCCTCGAAAGTTTGATTGCGTATATAATTCAAGTTCTCCGAAGAACTCTAATGAAAAGAACTGAAAAGAAGTCTAAACCGTAAGAGAAAGAAAAAAAATTGAAAACTAAATTCTACAAAAAAGAAACTAATAACATCAAAAGCTGTCCATCAACAAGTGTTAAATGAGCCTATTTATAGATTTAGGGTTGCTATCGTCCTTAACCCTAGGTTTGCTAACCTTCTCGTGTTAAACATTTGACTGTGTAGACCAGAACGCCCCTGACTCATAAGTGCTTCCCGTACAAGACCAACGTCACGACACCGTAGTGCCTGTGTCGTGACATCAAGAGCAGTATGGTTATATTTAGGGTAACTTCAAGGGTGTGTTGCAACATTGAAGGCAGTCTTGGAATTCTTCTATTTTGCTCCCTATGTTGCGACATCAGACTCTCTGTGTTGCAACACAACGACTAGTATCGAGTTAGTACACCTTCTAATGGTCTCCTGAACACTCAAAAAGTATATTAGCTCACCCCGAGGCTTTATTCGACCCCTAAGGTCAATAAAAGACTCAAATTACACTTTTTATTGAATGTAAATGAAATTATAAAAACTTAACTAAAATATAACGAAAGTTTTTGTATTCGAGCTCCTCAAATGCGAAAACTAGTTTAATTTGCTTCACTGAATTACGACAGAACAAACTCCCCCACACTTAAGTCATTACTTGTCCTCAAGCAATTTAAACATATAATTAAAATAAATGAAAAAGAAGTATGAAAATAAAAGGAAAAAATATTTTAGTTGTAAATAAAAGTAAACCAAATGACAAAACGTAAATAAAATAAAAAAATGAACTTGGTTTCTTTCTTTACACAAGCTAGAATTAGTGAAGATGGATTTAAATAAGAACCTCACACCTAGACTCCTCCACACTTAATTTTTTGCTTGTCCTGAAGCAAACTAAGTCTAGACACATAGCAAGCAATAAGAAGATGTCCTTTGGATTTTATTACTACTAAGAACAAAATTGTCAAATATTAAAGGTATAACAAGTTTTATTGCACAAGTAACTTAATCTTGATAGTTCGATGTCTTGAAATTTTTTAAAGAAAATCAAGATTAGTTTACAAAGTTACTTTACTAACAAATTAGAAGTAATTCCCATGACCAAATATTTAACAATATCACCATTAACATAAATCAAATAGATATGTAGTAGACACAATCATGTGAATAAAAAAATTTCATTAAGTATAATTATTATCAATTTTGAAATATTATGCACAGAGAACGCTTAAGTCACATTGTTCTTCTAGGCTTATAACGTTCTAAGGCTTAGGACGGTATGAGTTCAATGAAAGATATGGCTCAAAATGGTTCAAACACTAGAAATAGTTAGATACATGACATTGTTTCCTCTCTTCCCCCTTAATGTCTCATCTAAGCTCACTGCCTTTTGTCTCCCTTTCTCACTTACCTTATCTCTCCATGTAGGAAGATATAATTTAATGCTAGAAATTATGGTTGGCTTAACGAGTTTTAATGCACTGATAACTGAGTTTTCACTAACTTTTTTGAATTTTTGTTTTGTCACTTGACTTTTTACTCTTTTCCCAGTCACAGTGTTTTTGTTTCTATTCTGTACTTTTTCCACTCGTTTTTACTTTTAAATTTTTTTGGCACATTTTTTCCCGACCTATAATCATTTAATCATTGTATCACATTGTTTCTTCCTTTTTCGCTCTTTTTCTTTTTGAAACCATTGTAATGTATCTACCGAAACCCTCAATATCTATGGCCTAACGTCTATTTCGTAATGTAGTAAAGGACCAAGGATAGGGAAAAATTCAAGTTTTATGTGTGGTCCTTGAGTTTCAATTTTCTTGGTTCATTAAAAAGGAGTTATCATGCTCAAATAAGGAGACTAAGGATTCATAACATTAAAGTATAGTCATTTGAGAACTGGCTATTCAAACAATGCCTTAGGTTATCCCTAAGCATCCACCATACACAATTTCTTTCATGCTTCGAATTAAGCCAGATGAGTAATAATCAATTCAAGCATTCATGTCTCTACGACTATCTATAAGACTTATATCTCATATGACATCATCAAACATTCTTACTTAGATACTTCTAATCTATTATGCAATTTAACTAGGTAACCTAATCAATTTCCCTTAAAAATAATCAATTTATTTTATATCAATAAAAAATTTCATGCTTGACCAGAACTATTACATGTTTTATTATCTTCAACCGCTATTCACAGTATTAATATAATCCAAGCACCATGTAACAAAAACAATAATAATTTTTTTGTAAATAAATAATCAATTAAATCAAAGTAAAAACACAAACGAAAGCACATAAAAAATTAATCCTATGTACTTCCCTCACACTTTAGAAGATATATTGCCCTTAGTGTAAAATAATTAAAGTGCAAACAAAAAAACTTCCCTGAACAGGTCAAATCCTTGTTGCTATGATAATCTCGGGGTTTGTGTGCTTTAAGCGGACATGGAGTACCTAAAAAAATTCTACAAATAAAAATATAAAGAAGAAAAATAAAAATAAGAAGACGAAGTGTCGAAAATGGATGACAGAACGTCTACAAATATTCGGATGAACTTGGGCATTCAATGTTGCAAGGTATGTTCTGTCTAGGATATCGCGACATTAGGGTGCAATGTCGTGACATCAAGCCCAGTTTCTGATTTCTTCGATTTTTTTTCGGTTTTGTCACTCCATGATATCTACACTTGCTATGAAAAAAACTAAACACAACTAAAATTAATAAAAACAAAATAAATAATAATAATAACAAAACTTGGAGCAGGAAATATAATTTTTTTAAAAAGTGAGACGATATGTGTCGCCAACATAGAAGAACTTCCAGCTAGTTCTCAACACTTCGACGTTTGTTCCTTTGTCGATTTATTTGAACCAACCCTTTTGGTCAATTCCAACAATGTTTCCTTATCTTTAATCAACGCGACATCCACATTACAAGCCATTTGGCACAAAATCTGAGCCAACCCCAAATCATTTTCTGGGGTCTTATTGCCTCAAGCTTCCTTCCCTCCATGTTGCGTGAAGTTTCGGTCCTTCAAGTTTTATTGCTTTTGTCAAATGAAAATGGATCAAACTCATTGACTTCTTTGGCTGGCACCTTCTCTGCTACGACTAGAAAGTGTATTGGCTCTTCTACACTTTCATTCAATATTGGTGTAAGCTCCATGTTAGTGGTTAGTTCATCTTCCACTTATACCTTTACGGTTAGTTCTGTTGCTATGTCAATTGGGTCAGTGACCGTTTTAACTATGTTCAACTCATCTCTATGATCTTTAGTTACAAGCTTAGGTTGAATCTCACCATAATTCTCATCATGGTCATCGATAGTACAAGGGTACTCTTGATCCAAGTTGTGAGCGTCAAACATGTCCTCTTTCTTGGAAGGCAACGTTTCGGATATTTCTTGCATCATTTTAATCATTTTTGCCATCATATATAACATGTGTGATAATACTTTAGAGTTGTTCGTCTTGGTGGTTTCATATGATGGCATCTCATACGAATCACAGGAAAGCTTATTTGGATGCTTGGGCATATCATGATCTTCTTCAAGTGCCTCATATAAATTATCAGTGAACTCATATGGAGGGTCAACTATAGAAGTACCTTGTTCATTACTCCGCTGCTAGGTTGAGACTTCGTTTCCACATTGGCTCATCTCGATCATGAACAATTTTTTATTTTCCATGATCTCCTATTCTTCATATAGTCCTCATTGTATATTTCGTCATCAAAGCCCATCTTACCATTGAACCATATGTATTTAGTTTCATCCATGTTTGAATGAATTTTTTGGATTATTCCCTATGAATCAGTGACTGACTAAATGAGTATTACTCTCCTTTGAGGCATATACTAAAATTAACAAAGAAAAAGAAAGAAGTTAGTAAACTAAGTTAATAATATTAAAAATAAAAACCATACCTATAATTCAAAAATTTCCTAATTATTCTATTAAAACATAAAAAAATAAAATAAATTTAGTAAAGTTGCCTCCCCGACAATGACGCCAATAACTTAATCGCCTCTGGACGTACTAACGTCCAGAGTGTGAATACTGTTACAAAATATATGGAATTTGAGGCGATGTCTGCTAGTATACGGGTTAGTGTGTAATATAGTTTGTTTACAATGAAACACTTCATAAGTATTCTGAGGATCATACCCAAGGGAGGCTAGTACTAAATAAATTCTAACCTAAACACCAATAGATCTAATTAGTACTTTAAATAAACTATATTACAAATATACATAAATAAAGGTTTTTTGGTTTTTATAATTAAAGAATAAAAAATAATATAAATAAAATGAAGTCTTTAGAAAACTAGATTATAAACTGGATCAAATGTAGAGACAGGTGATTAGCTCGCTCCAATAATCCTTCTCAACTGTCATTTTCGAGTTTCTCGTCAATTAACAAGTTGCTATGTCAGCGGGATCTTTCTATCTTCCACTAAAATAACGAGTCAAAAAGGACTACTTATCTTTTGACCTTACAGTCCAAACCAACTCTAGGTGAAGGTGTTCACAGATAGGCCATACCAATTTTGGGTTTATTCCCACCTTGATGACTTCCTAAGGTTGTCAGGCCTAGGGTTTTAGGTTCTGCCTCTTCCAAATAGCTGATCCGTTGAGTAACCCTATAAAGTAGTTAATAGATCATACCTCCACTTGCTAATCTCTCATAAAAGGATTAGTTCCTCATGGAATCAATAAACATCATAAACTTGGTATTGAATATATGCATAAATAATAAAGCAAGCGTAGAGTTTAGAGAATCCTATTTGTATTTGATACATAAAGTGCTGAAATCCTCAAATGTTTGATTGCGTCTACAAATCAAGTTCTCCGAAGAAAACTAATAAAAAGAACTGAAAAGAAGTATAAACCCTAAAAGAAAGAAAAATAAAATGAAAACTAAAATTCTACAAATAAAACTAATACTATCAAAAGTTTTCCATCAACAAGTGTTAAATGAGGCTATTTATAGATTTAGGGTTGTCGTCATCCTTAACCCTAGGTCAGCTAACGTTATCATGTTAAACATTTGATTGTGCAAACCAGAACACCCTTGGATCGTAAGTGCTTTCTGTACAAGACCTATGTCGTGACATTGTAGTATCTGTGTCGCGACATCGAAGGCAGTATACTCATATTCAGGGTATCTTTAGCGGTGTGTCGTGACATCTTCAGGCCATGTCGCGACACCAAAGGCAGTCTTGGAATTTTTCTATTCTGCTCCCTATGTTGTGACATTAAACTCTCCATTTTGCAATACAAAGACAATATTGAGTTAGTATGCCTTCTAATGGTCTCTTGCACACTCATAAAGTATATTAGCTCACCCTTAGGCCTTATTCGGCCCCTAAGGTTGCTAAAAGACTCAAATTACACTTTTTATTGAATGAAAATGAAATTTTGAAAACTCGACTAAAACATAAAAAAATGCTTGTATTCAAGGTCATGAAATGCAAAAACTAGTTTAATCTTCTACACCAAATTACAAAAGATCATCCACCGAACCCCCATCATTCCTCATTGTATTTTGAACACATGTGTGTTCCCCCGCAAGTCCAGGTATTCACTAATCACGTTTTCTATCAAAGTGTCATATTGGAGGCAAAACATATAATATTATATCTTCTTTCTATATTTCACCATCTTATGTATCAACCTTCTAATACCTCTTTATGTAATTCTAGATATAGAGCTTATACACCAAGGAAGGGGTATTTCTATCAATGCACATGTAGGACTTCTGTCTACAATTTACTAACTTTCAACAGTACATGCATCCACTCCATACCATGTTCCATTGACATACGTACCAAAACAAAAGGTTAATGCGACTTACCTGAGTTAAGAACAGGAAAATTTAAACATGTTAATACAATTAACAGACTTAAAGTATAAAGGAACTCACCAAAAACCTTCACATAGAGTTTTCTTCTCGATGGGTTCTTTTCCCTTAGCAATGGTGATCTACTGTAGTATGATATGGAAAATTAGGCTTTCTCGGTATATTTAAAGAGCTTATTCTCAAGAAAAGTAACATCTCTTTTGTAGTATTTTGTAATTTTTATATTTTAAGTTAATAAGTTTAAATGCCTTATTTTAAATCATTTTGAAACCCAATTTGGCCAATAGTGTGATTGGGGTCCCTAAAGTATGGTTGAGTGATGTAGGGACGTGTTGGAGGTTGAAAATGAATGAAAACGACACCAAAGGAGAAGATATTATGAAGTCCAAACCTTGTAACCGCAATAGCTCCAACAAACTCAAGATTAGAGACTACCTTTCAGTGGTATCATAATATCTACTCGTGATATCGATATTGTTAGGGGACAAAATTAGACAAAAAGGTAATCTTTGTCCACCCAAAGCTCCAATCAGTGAAGGCTCAATCAAGGGTATTTTGGGCACACAAATTGGGTTAGAATAGTTGCTATACCAACCAAAATTTTTCTAAGAGAGAGAAGGAGGCCACATTACCTTAGTTTAGACTTAGTTTTCTCTTAGCTTTTCTTCTTCTTCTTATTCTAGCTTTTTTATTTTCATATCCTTAGGTATAGATTTTACATGTCCCAACAACATTTCTTTTTATTTCATTTGTTTTTAGTGTTAGTTAAGTTAGTTATCTTTGTAGCTTAGGTTTATTTGCACCTTTAATCCATGTACCTTGGTTGTAAGACATTTTCAGATTTAGTTTAATGTATTTAAATTTGTTTTACTTTGTATATGTGAAAGTTTGTTCCTTTTATGTTTATTGCTTTAGATTTCTTTGTTGAATGCTTTTCTCTACATACATTTTAGATTTTCTTCCATAAAAATCTCAACTTTTATATTTTTCTTAAGCTTTACTTTAATGGCTTCTTTGCTTTTCATTTCCATGATCGTTAGTTTTATTTCCAGTATGAGTAGCTAAACCTTTAAGGGGTTGGTTGATGGAGATGTGGTGACCTGATTTTTGGATGAAAGACTAAATCATGATAAATTTCACAAATTTGAATAAACTTAATTTCGTAACTTTACATGTTTCACAATTTAGTTCTTGCTATTTAATATCAACAAATCATTGTTTGTTATTTAATTTTTAATTTCGTAACTTTACATGTTTTACAATTTATTCCTTGCTAGCTAGATAGTAAAGTAGATTAATTTCTCTTAATTTTGTAATTTTCCGTGATATAGTTTTTTGTGATTAGTTGGTTAAACTCTTTATTTTACACACATGTGATTTAGAAATTATTCAATCCATGATTCTCATTGGTTCAATCCTTGGAATTGTAACACCCCTAACCTGTATTCGTCGTCGAAATAGGGTTTCGAAGCACTATTAGAACTTTCAAAACATTTTCAGTTAATTTGTGTAATTTAGTATTCATTAACCGAATCATTCAAAACATTCCTTAATTGGACCCTCGAGGTCCAATACGAGCATTAGAATCGAGTCGGGACCTAATCAGGAGCTCTAAGAATTTTAAGGGGAAATTACAAAAATTTTCCAAGGTGCAGGGCTCACACGCCCGTGTGGTCCAAGGGACACGCCTGTGTGACCCTAGGACACTCCCATGATAGAGGCTATGTTTGACCCGTGTAACTCTTTGACTTGTGCACACAGCCATGCCACACACCCATGTGCTAGGCCGTATGGCTAATTAATTCAATTTGAAATTAGGTGCAGGTTTCACGCAACCAAGACACACGCCCGTGTAGCACACACGGTTGAGACACACGCCCGTGTCTTTGGCCGTGTGCTCAATTCATAGCATTCTGTTTCTCAAAATTTAGGGTGCAAGGGACACACGGCCTAACTACACGCCCATGTACCGGGTCATGTGTCACACATGGTCTAGACACACGCCCGTGTGTCTGCCTGTGTGGACAAAATAAAGCCATTCCTAGCTTCATTTCTCACCCAAAATCACACAACCTGCACTTGAATCACACATATAATACCAACCATTTCTAGTATTCAAATCAAGCAAGTTCCATCATTCATCATAGCATATCATTGCATGCATACATGTTCATAATCTTACCTTAGTTCAAACCATGTGTTAAACATGATTTTGATCAACTACTTAACATACATGTAGCTGTCATAGTTTGACATTACAAGTATATTAAAACAAACCATTACTAGCCATTCCAATGGTTAGATTACAAGCATCATTTGCATTTACATGCCAATATGGCCAATATAACCTATACATGCCATTGTAACCATAATTGCTTTACCATATTGTACCGACATGGGCCGATGGATAGTGTGAGTGATCTCTGCCGAGCTTCCAATCCAACAAGCTTCTGATATACTCTAAAATAGGGGAATAAAACTAAGTAAGCATAAAATGCTTAGTAAGTTCGTATAACAGGCTACTTAACTTACCATTCATTCTATTTTGAGGTAACTATGTAATGCACAATCAATCAATTTGACCTCAAGCCCTATACGCATTCTCATTGCCCTTGTTAGTCATATATTCCATAATAACATAAAAAACATGTATGGGCTTAATAACAATCAAGTTTCCATGCACATAAACTTTCCACAACATGTACTCATTTAACATGTATAAATCATCTATTTATATTGCAAGTATAATTTCATAGTAGTTCATCTCGAGTTCAGATTATTTCATATCAAAACTTTACACATATTATTTGGAATATCAAGGTCACGATTAATATACTCAAGGTGTACAAGTCTAGAATCAAGGATGTACACACTCATCAAGTAAATTCCATGTACAATATCATCATTTCATATTTCCATATATCAATTATCACGTATCATCATTTTCATGTATTTCAGGCCAATATGTGTAATAACTCATTTCTTATTCATATCTTCTCATGTCAAGAACTTTTACCCGTTGAATTTACCTGAAATATCGATGGATACGCAGGTAGTACACTCAAGGTGTACAAATCAGAATCCATCAATTCATGTTCAATGGTACCCATCGGGTACTATATCAGAGAGTACACTCTCGAGCCACACATGTATACAACAGGATTACCAGTCCAGGCTAAATCCTTTTTATGACATATGCTCTAAAGAGCTTGATCTGGATTACCCGTCCGGACTAAATCTAATTCATAACATATGCTCGAGAGGACTCATATCAGGATTACCCGTCCAGGCTAAATCCTTTCTATCATGAGATCAATATGATTACTCGTCCGAGCTAAATCCCGTCCGCAACAAATGCAGGACCTCATTCATTTCGGGAAATCACATATCCATCGAATTTTCCATTTATTTAAATGAAATTTAGCATCATTCAAGCATTATCAAGCATGTGGTCAGTCTCATATATTTATGCATTTATGCACTTCAAATGTTCATATTCAACTCAAGCATAAAATTTTCATTTTCATCATTTATCATTTGTCGAGCATTATAATTGATCTGACACTTTCATTTATCGGGCTTTAACGAGTATGTGATCATTTCACATATTTATGACATTTATACAATTCACAAATACACCATTTAATTCAAGTACAAAAACATATACAATTTAGTTACACGAACTTACCTTGACAAATGTTCGTGTACATAAATCTACTAATCTGACCTTTTCCTCTTTCCTCGTTCTAGCTCTGAATTTGGTCTATCCAGATCTATACGAGTAAATTTGAAATCAATTTATCATATTTTATATTCAAGTGGACTTAATTTTTATCCTAGGTAAAATTACCATTTTGCCCCTAACTTTTCCATAAATTCCCATTTCATCCCTAGGCTCGGAAAAATAAAATTTGTGCAATTTACTCCCTATTCCAAGCCTAACCAAAATCCCATTACAAAATTTACAGCACATGTATTCATAAAATTTCAGGATTTTTCATCAAATTTCACAACTTTGCATTTTAGTCCCTAAATCATGTTTTAATAAAAAGTCATTTTGTAAAAGTTGTTTATCTACCAACAACCTTTCATTTTCTACCATAAATTTCTAATTTTCAGCATATTCATCCATGACCCGTTTTCCATACTTTGATAACTTTT
Source organism: Gossypium longicalyx (assembly GCA_025698465.1). Classification (NCBI taxonomy): domain Eukaryota; kingdom Viridiplantae; phylum Streptophyta; class Magnoliopsida; order Malvales; family Malvaceae; genus Gossypium; species Gossypium longicalyx. Next base: position 83,703,880 of record CM047000.1, on the reverse strand, counting down.
CAAATTAATCCCCCAAATAGATAGATTAAACTATCCCGATTTCAAAAATATAAAAATTACTAAAAACGGAGCTTGATTACTTACCCAAATAAGCTTGATAAGTCTTCTTCCTCTCTCCTAGGGTTTCTATGGAAATATTTAGGGAAGATGATATGAAATTGTTTTCCTTTTCATTTAATTAAATTGTCATTTAATAACTTTTCATCTTTTCGATTTAGTCCTTAGCCTTTTTTTTATTTTTCCATGGATGAGTCATACCAAAATATCTACATACTTTCTTTAATGGTCTAATTACCATATAAAGACCTTAAGTTTTGAATTCCATAGCTATTTGATCCTTATAGCTACTAGAATTCAACTTTCGTATTTTATGCGATTTAGTCCTTCCCGTAATTAAACACATAATCGGTAAAATTTTCTTATCAAAATTTTCACATGACATTTCTATCAATACGTACTATATATTAAAATAAAAAATAAATTTTATTTTTTTCAGCTCAAATTTATGGTCCCAAGACCACTGTTCCGATTTTACTAAAATTGGGATGTTACAGGAATACTTTTATGTTCTATTATAACAATACAAATATTATAGCTGACTTGTCACACTTGCTGTAAACCTAAGATTTTTATATCTTATTTAATTCACGAGTGTCGATCCATATATCTCTCTGATGTTGATCGGGAAAGAGGCGATCAACTGGACCTTCTCTTGTATCTTTGGCTAAAAATAATCAAATAACTCTTTTAAATATAAGAACAACTGAAGTTCAATCATAATAACAAGAATAGTAAACATGCAAACAAATTCTAGAAGGAAGATTTCTTCATGTCCAATATTCAAATAGAAACCCTAATGAACAACTCTAACGACAACTCATTCCTATCTGGTAAAACTTAAAGAATGATTTAAGAGTTTACCAGCAAACAAATCAAAGAAGGTAGTTTCTACAAGCTTTATGACTAGTTCCTCCATTAGCGATGAAGAACACTTCTGGGTTTTCTTCGATGATAATGAATGTGAGCAGAGAAGATGAAATAAAAATCTTCTCTCCACTATCGAGTTGTCCTATTTATAGCTAACTCTAGTCAAAATCCCACTCAAGTAAATCTCTAATCAGTAATCATGCACACACGTTTCCACTAATTAATCACATCCTTCGAGGCTCTTTAGGTTCTTGATTATTGACACGTTACCTCTACTAGGATGCCAGATGACTTAAACGTGTCCCACTAACCACTATTTCTAATACACAATTACATTACAACAACACAAACATGGGTGGCGAACTTATTAACAGGAGAGTTCACCAAATAATGAACTCGCCAAAATAAGGAACTCACCAACCACGAAATAAGAATCTGCAAACTTGGCAAAGTTCAAGGAAATACTTCGCCAGCGATTTCACCTACGCTAACCAATGTAAATCTCATAATTTAGGCGATTTCACCAGAACAACCCTCCAAACATATTGGTTCGCCAAATGTTGGTGTGACAACTCCCTAACCCTAATAAAAATTTCATCTCTAAATTTTTTTCCCTACAAAATGATGAGGGTACTACTCTATCATGGTGCTTTCTCTCTCCTACATAGCTTCTTCAAATTCATGGTTCCTCCACAGAAATTTTACTAGGGGAATTTCTTTATTCTTTAGTGTCTTTATCTCTCTATCCAGAATACAAACGAACTTTTTTTTATATGACAGGTTTGGCTCCATATCTAACGCCTCTAGTTGTACCACATGATCTAGATCAAAACGATATCTTATTAGCATTGACACGTGGAATACATTGTGAGTATTGGACAACTATAGTGGGAGTGCTAAACGATACGCCACTGGTCCTATACGCTCCAAAACTTCGTAAGGTCTAATGAACCTTGGGATAAGTTTCCCTTTCAACCAAAAATGAATTATTTTTCCAGGGTGAGACCTTGAAAAATACCTTGTTGCCAACTTCATAGGACATATCTTTCCTTTTTCAATCTGTGTATGCCTTTTGATGATCCTACGTAGTCTTCAAATGGTTCTTAATAATCAACACCTTTTCTTCTACATCGTGAATAGTCTGGACCAACTAGCTTATTTTCACTAAGCTCTAACTAGCAAACTGAAGATCTACATTTCCTTTCATATGACGTTTCAGAAGTTGACATGCCCAAACTGGCATGAAAACTGTTGTTGTAGGCGAACTCCACCGAAAGTGGATACTTCTCCCAATTCATTCCGAAGCCAATCACACAACTTTTAAGCATATTCTCTAATACTTAGATTACCCTTTCTAACTAGCCATCGATTTGAGGATGAAAGACAATGCTGAACTGAAGCTTGGTTCCAAGAGACGTTTGTAACTGCTTCAAGAATCTTGACGTAAATCTGGGATAACAACCATAAACAATTGGCGAGGGAATGCCATGAATACGAACTATTTTTGAAATATAAAGCTTCGCAAGCTTTTCCAAGGAGTAGTTCATACGTAATTGCACAAAGTGAGCTGATTTTTTTAACCTATCAACGATCACCCATACTACTTTCTTCTTTGACGTACTAAGAGGTAAGCTTGAAACAAAATCCATGGTGATTCTATCCCGCTTCCAATATGGAACCTCCAGTGGATACAACATACCAGAGGTAACTTGATGTTTCGCCTTGACTCTTTAGCAATTCAAACACTTCATCACAAATTTTGATATTTCCCTCTTCATTCTTGGCCACCAAAATAATCTCTCCAAACCTCGATAGCTTTCACACTTTCAGGATGGAGTGAAAAAGGTCATTGATGAGCCTCCCTCATAATTTCTTGCATCATATTATCCTCATCAAGAACATATAATCTTCCGATGAAACGTAGCTCTCCCTCTTTTCCAAGGCTAAAATTTCTTGCATCGCCAAATTCTATCCGCTTCTTTATTTCTTCACACCGTGCATCCTTAGCTTGAGACTCTTGTATTTGAGAGGGGAAAATAAGACGCGCCTTTAACTCAGTGAGAAGTGATCCATCACCCGCCAGGTGTGCTTGGTCTTGTAAAGAAGCCAAGTCAAAATAGTCTTTCTACTTAGCACATCAGCCACTATATTTGTTTTCCCCGGGTTGTACTTGATTGTTAAATTATAATCTTTTAGCAACTCTATCCATCACTGTTGGTGTATATTTAGCTCATTTTGGGTGAGAAAATACTTCAAAATCTTGTGATTGAGGAAAATATTACACTTATCTCCATTAAGATAGTGTCTCCAAATCTTCAAAGCCAACACAACGACAACCAATTCTAAATCATGCATTAGATATTTCTTCTCATGAGGTTTGAGTTGGCATGATACATAAATGAATACCTCCAGACGTATTAACATCCAGAGTGTGAGTAGTACAATAGAATGGAGAAATATAAGGCAGTATCTGCTGTTGAAACCATTTTTTAAAAGATTGTTTGAAAAATAGGGATCGACTTTTGAAAAACGAAAACAGGAGACGCCACCAAACTTTTTTAGGTGTGATTGGATCACCTTATAAAATGTTTTGGTCTACGAAAATTAAGAAAACAGGTTCAGGAGCCGGTTACGTACGAGGAAGGATTAGCACCCTCGCAATGCCCAAAATTGGTACCAAATTGAATGGTTTTCTGTCTTAATGTCAAAATTTTGAAAGGATTTAAAAATAGGATCCCCTTTTTAAAACCGAAATTATTTAAGTTGAAAAATCAAATTCCTTAGCTCTGAAACCGAAAGAATACAAACATCACATCTAGCATGATAGGACACGATATTCTTAAACTCTCATAACTGAAATCATCTCGTGATTTACAAAATCTATTTAGAAGGATACTTTAGACATTTAGACAAACGGGAAATCGCAACCCAGTATGTTAGGGCACTATTTCTCGAATTCCTAAATACGAAAAACATTGCCTCATTTTAGAAAATCTTTTGGATAAAATATGACAATTAAATGAAATATATTTTTTTAAAATAATGATCTGAGTAAAATTTAAAAAATAATTTACTAAGAGTAATAAAAAAATTATTAAAAAATGAAATAGTTTGATATGATACTAAAATTATTAAAAAAAATTAAAATATATAAAAAAATCAAGGAAACATGGATTAAATCAAAATAAAAAGGGTTGAAAAACGAATATGAACAAAGAATAAAATAAGAACAAACCGTAGAAAATAAGAACGTAAGAGGGAGAGAAATTTGAGTGAAAGCTCTCAAAAATTTTATTGTTTTCCAAAACTCCAGTGTGTTTACAATGAAGGGAGAGGCCTCTATTTATAGTTGAACCTCCTCAAATCCAACAATATAGATCAATTACATCAACAGTTAAGATTAAAAGGTATCTACAAATTAAATCTCTAAGATTACAAAATCATATCTTCTAAGATTGCAAATCATATCTAAGATTGCAATCATATCTAAGATTGTATCATATCTAAGATTGCATATCATATCTAAGATTGCAATCATATCTAAGATTATATCATATTTAAGATTGCATATCATATCTAAGATTGTATATCATTGAAGATTATATTTCCATATGAGTCAAGCTTGTAGATGGACCTTAAATCTTTTCAAGTAATGGGCCATTCCGATCAGGCCAAATTATATTTGTAATTCTGGACTGAACTTGGACTTCGTTTTTTTTGGGGGTTTATTATTTTTTTTGGACTTATTTCTGGGCCCGGGCAAAATTGAGTGTCTACACCTGCCCCTCTTTGCTCATTGCTGTGTAATAGGAATAGAGCAAAGACTATAAAATGACCAATTTTGCCCGGGCTCGCCGAGTCTTGAGTTCTTGATCCTTGATCTTCTTTAAATGGCCTCTTGATGGCTTCAATCTGCTTCACTGCAACTCAGGAAGGCGATATTTGCTATCTTTGATCTGCTCCCTGTCTAATACAGAGACGCCAAATCTGTTATCTTCTCTGCTCCCCGTCTAATACAGAGACGCCAAATCTGCTTCTTCAATCTGCTCCCCGTCTAATACAGAGATGCCAAATCAGTTATCTCCGATTTGCTCCCCGTCTAATACAAAGATGCCAAATCTGTAATCTTAGATCTGCTTCGATGTAAACACATGAAGGTCAGATCTATTATGTCTTCGATCTGCTCCCCGTTTAATACAGAGATGCCAAATCATCTTGGATCTGCTTCAATGAAGGTCAGATCTGCTATATTTTCGATCTGCTCCCCGTCTAATATAGAGATGCCAAATCATCTTGGATATGCTTCAATGAAGGTCAGATCTGCTATGTCTTCGACTTGTTCTCCGTCGAATATGGAGATGCCAAATCTGTTTCTTCGATTTGTTCTCTGACAGTACAGAGATGCCAAATCATCTTAGATCTGCTTTAGCGTAAACACGTGAAAGCCAAATCTGCTATGTCTTTGATCTGCTCCTTGTAAATGCAAGGATGCCAAATCATCTTGGATCTACTTCGATGTGAAAACATCCAAAGGTTAGATCTGCTATGTCTTCGATCTGCTCCCTGTCTAATACAGAGATGCCAAATCATCTTGGATCTGCTTCAATGAAGGTCAGATCTGCTATATTTTCGATCTGCTCCCCGTCTAATACAGAGACGCCAAATCATCTTGGATCTCCTTCAATGAAAGTCTAATCTGCAATGTCTTCGATCTGCTCTCCATCGAATATGGAGATGCCAAATCTGTTTCTTCGATTTGTTCTCTGACAGTATAGAGATGCCAAATCATCTTGGATCTGCTTCAGCGTAAACACGTGAAAGCCAAATCTGCTATGTCTTCGATCTGGTCCTTGTAAACGCAAGGATGCCAAATCATCTTGGATCTACTTCGATGTGAAAACATCTGAAGGTTAGATCTGCTATATTTTCGATCTGCTTCCCGTCTAATACAGAGATGCCAAATCATTTTGGATCTGCTTCAATGAAGGTCGATCTCGCTATGTCTTCGATCCGCTTCTCCGTCAAATATGGAGATGCCAAATCTGCTTTCTTCGATTTGTTCTCGACAAAGATAGAGATGCCAAATCATCTTGGATCTACTTCAACGTAAACACATGAAAGCCAAATCGCTATGTCTTCGATCCGGTCCTTGTAAACGCAAGGATGCCAAATCATCTTGGATCTACTTCGATGTGAAAACATCCGAAGGTTAGATCTCTATATATTTTCGATCGCTCCTCATCTAATACAGAGATGCCAAATCATCTTGGATCTGGCTTCAATGAAGGTCGATCTGCTATGTCTTCGATCTGCTCTCCGTCGAATATGGAGATGCCAAATCTGTTTCTTCGATTTGTTCTCTCCGACAAGACAAAGATGCCAAATCATCTTAGATCCGCTTTCAAAGATAAACACGTGAAAGCCAAATCTGCTATGTCTTCGATCTGCTCCTTGTAAACGCAAGGATGCCAAATCATCTTGGATCTACTTCGATGTGAAAATATCCGAAGGTTAGATCTGCTTTGTCTTCGATCTGCTCTCCGTCGAATATGGAGATGCAAAATCTGTTTCTTCGTTTTGTTCTCTGACAATACAGAGATGTTAAATCATCTTGGATCTACTTCATCGTAAACACCTGAAGGTCAAATCTGCTATGCTTTAGCCTGTTACCCTACTACTTAGGTGGTTAAGGCGCATCAATCTTTATTGTCCCGTGAAGGACATAACCTGTATAATGTGTATGAGTTCATGCCTAATGATTAGGATGCTATGATCGAAGTGAATCAAATGCTCCTAATTAAACCTGTTATAATGCAAAATGTTTATGAACATGACCCCTATTCCAGACGTCACCACTCATTCTTTCGTCGAAGTTTATCCTTATTTCTCTCGAAGTATCATTCCTACTCAGCCTGTGGGTTTGTACCATTCGTCAAATGCTATAACCCACCAAAAATGTTTGTAAGATGATCCTCTCTTAGGATCGAATCGTTTGATTTGTCCAATCATCATTTTGGACTAAAGAAAGAATTTCCTCGAGTTCTTTCAAACCTCACTTACGTGAATTCCTCGAACAATTGTTCTGTTTTAGTTTCTTGTATTATCTAGAAATTTCCAAAGTAATGAGCAAAACTTCATTTGTGAAAATTATTTAGTTCATCTATCATTATTTTAATGCAACATACTTTAAGAATAATGGAAGATGAATTTAATCTTGAGAATAATGAATTTGTCAAAAATACAAAGGAAATTAATCTGATAGCTTATCTTTGAGAAGAAAGAGAATCTAAAGATAGCAAACAAGACAAAAGTTAGATGCCCTAGATATCGCCACTTGAGCGTCTATACACCAGCTCCATGAAGACTTTCTTGAGTTCAACATGTGTTTAAAAGATCCAAAGTACTTTGTTGATGCCCCGATATGCAACGCGCTTCGCTCTTTGTTGAATCAGATATAGCAAGATTACCGTGTGCTCTTTAAAATTTGAGCTGCCCTTTCGGGTTTTCAACTCAAAACCCCTTTGGTCACAAGGCGCCCTTTGCGGGTTTTCACCTTGGCCTCTCCTTTTTTTTTGTTTTTTTTTTTGAAAACTCAAGGTGCCCTTTGCGGATTTTCACCCTGGATTCTCCTCTTCCTTAGACAAAGTACTTTTTGACTGAGTTTGAATTCACTGGATTGGGTAAAATCTTCCCATCCATTTCCATTAAGATCAATGCACCTCCAAAGAAGGCCTTCTTCACGACATACTGCCTTTCCCAATTCGGCATCCATTTTCCTCTAAAGTCCTTCTGAATGGGAAGGATCTTTTTCAGCACAAGATCCCCCTCGTGGAATTCTCTTGGTCGTACTTTCTTGTCGTAAGCTCGCATCATTCGCTTCTGATACATCTAACCATGACGAATGGCCGTTAGCCTCTTTTCCTCAATCAAGTTCAACTGATCGTATCGCGATTGTATCCATTCAGCTTCATCCAACTTTATCTCTGGCAAAACTCGAAGAGACGGTATTTCCACTTCAATGGGTAACACTGCTTCCATCCCATAAACCAACGAGAAAGGAGTTGCCCTAGTAGAGGTTCTAACGGACGTTCGATAAGCTAAGAGTGCAAATGGTAACTTCTCATGCCACCTCAGAGGTTTTCAGTCATTTTCCCCACTATCTTCTTAATGTTCTTGTTAGCAGCTTCCACTGCCCCATTCATCTTTGGGCAATACGGAGAAGAGTTATGATGCTTAACCTTGAACTGACTGCAAACTTCTGCTATCGTTTTCTTGTTCAAGTTCAATGCATTGTCTGATATGATCCTTTCAGGCATCCCATACCGACAAATAATCTCTTTCTTCAAGAATCGACTTACAGCCGACTTAGTAACATTCGCATAAGAAGCAGCCTCTACCCACTTCGTGAAGTAATCAATGACCACAAAAATAAAGTGATGCCCATTTGAAGCTTTTGGTGATATTGGCTCGATGACATCCATGCCCCACATGGAAAAAGGCCATGGAGAAGTCATAACATGTAGAGGTGAAGGTGGTACATGAATCTTGTCTCCATAAATCTGACATTTATGGCATTTCTTGGCGTAGTTGATACAATCCCCTTCCATGGTAGACCAATAATATCCAAACCTCATGATTTGTCTAGCCATCGTGAAACTATTAGCATGCGTCCCACAAACGCCCTCGTGAACTTCTTCCAAGATTAACTTAGCTTCCATGGCGTCAACACATCTCAACAGTACTTGATCCTTTCTTCCTTTGTACAAGATGTCCCCATCCAAAACGTAGTCACAGGCTAATCTCCTTAAAGTTCGCTTATCATTTTCAGTTGCTTGTTCTGGGTATTTACGATCTCTCATATATCGCAATATATCCTGATACCAAGGGTTTTCATCCTTTTCTTCTTCCTCAATATTACAACAGCGAGTTGGAGCCTCAGAGATACTCATCTGAACGGGTCTCATCTCCTCCTCTTTATTTGCTTTAATCATTGAAGCCAAGGTTGCTAAAGCATCTGCCATCTGGTTTTCGTCTCGTGGGATATAATTGAAGGTGATGTCATCAAATTCCTCAAGTAACCCCAAAACTACCTTTCGATAATTGATCAATTTAGGATCCCTTGTCTCCCATTCACCTCTAAGCTGGTAAATTACTAACGCAGAGTCTCCATATATTTCCAAGGTTCTTATTCCTCGCTCTATAGCCGTTCGGAGTCCCATAATGCACGCTTCATATTTGGCCATATTGTTTGTGCAGTCGAAATCCAATTTACATGTGAATAGATAATGATCACCATTTGGGGATACCAAGACTGTCCCAATTCCATTTCCTACCGCATTGGATGCGCCATCAAAGTTCATCCTCCATGGACGTTCTTCAATAGTTGCCACATACATCAACTCCTCATTAGGGAAATCAAAATTTAATGGCTCATAGTCTTCTAGAGCTCTGCTCGCCAGAAATTCTGCTATCGCGCTCCCTTTTATAGCTTTTTGACTCACATAGACTATGTCAAATTTTGAAAGCAATATTTGCCACCTTTCTATTCTCCCAATTAGTGCTGTTGACTCCATCATGTACTTTAATGGATCAAGTTTTGAAATTAGCCAAGTCGTATGATATAACATATATTGCCTCAACCTTCGAGTTGTCCAATTTAAAGCACAACACAATTTCTCAATTGGCGAATATCTCATCTCACACTCTGTGAATTTCTTGCTGAGGTAGTATATTGCCTTCTCTTTTCTTCCCGACTCGTCATGTTGGCCAAGCACACATCCCATAGAATTACTAAACACTGATAAGTATAGTATTAATAGTCTATCTGGATTGGGCGAAGATAGCATTGGAGCATTTAACAAGTATTGCTTAACCTTATCAAAAGCATTCTGGCATTCCTCATCCTAAGTGCCTTGATTGTGCTTTCTAAGGAGGCGAAAGATAGGATCACACTTCTCAGTTAGTTGTGAAATAAACCGAGCGATGTAATTCAATCTTCCTAGAAATCCTCGAACTTCCTTCTGAGTTTATGGTGGAGGCAATTCTTGTATGGCTCTGACCTTATCTGAGTCCACTTCTATCCCTTTTTCACTGATCATAAAGCCTAATAACTTCCCTGATTTAGCTCCAAAGGTGCATTTTGTCGGATTGAGCTTCAACTGAAATTTCCTTAATCTCAGGAACAACTTCCTCAAAACTTCAATATGTTCCTTCTCTATTTGAGATTTAGCAATCATGTCATCAACATACACTTCAATCTCATTGTGCATCATATCATGGAATAAGTTCACCATAGCCCGTTGGTATGTTGCCCCTGCATTCTTCAATCCAAATGGCATTACTTTGTAACAAAAGGTGCCCCACAATGTTATGAAAGTGGTTTTATCCATGTCTTCTGGATGCATCTTTATCTGGTTGTACCCCGAGAAACCATCCATGAAGGAGAACAACGAATATCCCGCTGTGTTGTCTACCGAAGTGTTTATGTCTGGCAAAGGGAAATTATCTTTTAGGCTAGCTTTGTTCAGATCTCTGTAATCAACGCACATTTGTACCTTCCCATCCTTTTAGGGACTGGTACAATGTTAGCTACCCATTCAGAGTACTTCACTTCTTGTAAGAACCCTGCATCGAACTGCTTCTTGACTTCGTCCTTTATCTTCAATACGATATCTGGCCTCATGTTGAACTTGCTTACAATCTTGTCTTATTGGAAGACGATGCACCACGATATCAGTATTTAAACCTGGCATATCTTGATAAGACCATGCGAAGATATCCTTGAACTCACATAGCAACTCAATCAGTCCTTGCCTTGTGTCCTTGGCAATATGTGTATCGATTTTCACCTCTTTCCCTTCCTCTAGGGCTACATTCTCTATTGCATCTTTCTCATGGGGCATGATTTTTTTCTCCTCCTGTTTTACCATCCTCAATAGATCCAGGGACACATCACAATCCTGGGCATCCTCAAAATCCTGAGATTCCTCTAAACACATGTCTTGCTCGCGAGAGAAATCAGGATTTGTAGTATCAGTGCTCATGTCATTGATATCTAGGGATCTGTGAAGTATAAAGAATATACAAAGAATGAATGAATTTAAGAATGATTATTTATGTGCTACGAATGAAAGAATAAGAATTGCAAAAGTTTAACGGAATATTGGTTGATAAAAATGAAACAATACTCGTTCAAATTGATAAAAGTTATGTTTTATTAAAAAATAATAGATGATCGTAAGCCCATTCCACAAATGTAATTCTATTACTCCCAGGCCTTAGAATAATAAGAATATTTCGAGAATTACCCTGAAAAATTCCTAAAGACTACAGAAAGTTCCTCCGCAGTCCAATTGTTCAGAGAGCTTCCCGGTTCGTAAGGGCAAATACCCTCAAGGTTTCCTTAATTAGTCCCTTCTTCATGTATGGCATTGATAGAATGATTTTCATTTCCAAACACCCCCATCTCCAAGTAAGCTATCCCTCTTTATACAAAAGTCTAGGATATGTAAGGGAGCGTCTTCTTTTCGTCAGCCGTGACCCTCTTCTCTCTTTCTCTCTTTCTTTCTCTTTTTAACCTTAACTAATTAGGTTCTTTTTATGGATTTAGATGCATGTGATGTGATGCAATGCAAATGCATGAATGCAAAAGAAAAGGAGATGTTGATCTTGAATTCAATTCCATTAGAATAACTTTTCTAGAAAACATATTTCTTTACATGAAAATAGATTACATATGTGGTCTTGCCCTTCATAGTCCAAGTAAACGCTGATCTTTTCTTCATGGTCGAATCCTGTAAATTATCCAAAAGATGCCTTTGCTAGCTTCTTGCTGCTTAATCTAAGCCTCGATCTCTTGCTCGCTTATCTCCATGATACTCATCAAAAAGTGCCGGCTCTTGGATAATCTTCGTTGGCAGTTAAATCAAGAAATGTATTCCTTCATAGACTTTCGGCTTTCTCTCGTCATGCTCTTGGATTATATTCAGACAACCGCACTATAATCTACTTTATCAAGAAATTCATTTCCATATGACAAACTATTCTATTTAGGAATCAAATTTCAAATAAACACTTTCTTTTCTTTGATGTAATGTAATGCAAATGCATGAATGCAAAAAGGTATCGATCTCGATTCAGTTTCATTTTAGAAAATGTTATTTAAGGTACAAAAGTCTTTCCATAAAACGGATTACAAATACGCTTTCGTTCGTAGGCCCAGAGTCTTAACCCTATCTAATAATAAAGCTAACTCTCGACCTCTATCTGAACTGCCCCGCTTTATATTGCCTTAGGACGAGTAACGGTGCATAGCCAACGACTCTCCAAATCCCAGGAAGAGGTACCCAATCAAAACTGCCGCAGCGATAAAGGACTTCATTAGGAGTCATCCAAGGTGCTTTCCACAAAAGCTCCTCCTCTTGAAGATTTTGAAGAATATCCATCCACCTTTCTTCAGTAATATCGTCTCTCCTTGGTGTAGTTGCTGCTTCCTTTAAGGGGGAATAACCCTCAAAGAACACTCGGCAAGAAACCTTCTCAAGCTTTCAAAAGTGACTATGAAACCAAACTAACAACAACTGTGCACATCTAATGAATCTACTTCACCGACTCTCCAACATGTACTTCAAGGATCTAAACGTCTCAGCTAGGATTGCTAGCATCGGTGTGTTCTGTTTACCAATACGATCAAACAAATCTGCGACTGCCTCATCTATGTGCCCTATCGCCTTCGGGAAAATCACCAAGCCGTAAATACTTAAGGCCAAAACGTTGACCTTCTTCTTCATATCTAGGTGTGTCAATATCAGATCCCTCAAAATGGTCCACGGAATGCGATTACATTATCGCCTCTTTTCTGCACACACGAGCTACAAACTTCACTCGCTCACTCATCCCAATAACCATCACCAACTTCTTTGCAAAAGTTGGAAGGCTAGTTGGCCTAACATAAGCCTTGTGACCCTGAATCCTCGGGCAACGCAGTAAAGTCGTATACTCCTCCAAAGTAGGTACAAGATCAATATCGCCAAATGTAAAGCAACTATAAGCAGGGTTCTAGAACTGTACCATAGCTCGAAACAAGTGCCTATCTACTTTGACGTCTAGTAAATAGGGAAGGTCTCCATAATTCTGATAGAAAAGCTACTTAGCCTCATCATCCCATTGGGCCCAAATGTCTTTCATCTCCTGAAATTCATTCTGCGTCAAATTAATACGGGTGAAGTCCCATAACTCTGATGTATGCCCCTCAGTGACACTATCTCCTTTCTCTAACTGGGTTTTGTCTGACCAGGTACAGACAGAGGCATTATCGTTCACTTTATCAAGATATTCATTCCCCATTACAAAACTTTCTAACCCAGAAATCGAACCGTGAATCGATACCTTTGAATGTTGAATGACATGCAATGATAGCAAAACGAAATAGATTAGTATCATATAAAAGTATAACAAACAAACACTTATAAGGGTAGTTTACTAAAAGCTATCACCATAATCCCTAGGGTAAGCGCTTAAAGTTCACTATATGAGTTTCAGTTCTAAAGTGAGAGTACCTGAACCAGCAGATTCCTCGGTCCTCACCCATTATAGGCTCATATAGACCAAGTTCAGTTCAGGGGGACACATTTCCCTATGGCCATGTGGTGATGAAAATCTCACGAAGACATAGGTATAGTGTCCTGGAAGCAATCCACTAACTCATGCGGAGGTGAAAACCTCATTAAAGCTTAGCTTCTCACTCCCACTTAAAGGTGCGACCAACAGTCATGCAAATGCAATGTGTGCAGATAATATAACAAACATATGCAGCGAACACATGAAAAGGGATCTTTATCTTTAAATCCTTTCAAATTTTTAGCATTAAGACAGAAAAGTTATCAATTTTTTGGCTTGACTCTCTTACGGTCCCCAAGGAGTCGCTAAAGTCATTGAAACCATTTTTTAAAAGATTATTCAAAAAACGGGGATCGACTTTTGAAAAACGAAAACGGGAGTCGCCACCAACCTTTTTTAGGTGTGATTGGATCACCTTATAAAACGTTTTGGTCTAAAAAAAATTAAGAAAACAGGTTCGGGAGTCGGTTACGTGCATTTAGAAGGATTAGCACCCTCGCAACGCCCCCAAATTGGTACCAAATTGAATAGTTTTCTGTCTTAATGTCAAAAATTTGAAAGGATTTAAAAATAGGATCCCTTTTTTAAAACTGGAATTATTTAAGTTGAAAAATCGAGATTCTTTAGCTCCGAAAGAATACAAACATCACATCCAGCATGATAGGACACGATATTCTTAAACTCTCATAACTGAAATCATCTCGTGATTTACAAAATCTATTTAGAAGGATACTTCAGACATTTAGACAAACGGAAAATCGTAACCCAGTATGTTAGGGCACTATTTCTCAAATTCCTAAATACGAAAAACATTGCCTCATTTTAGAAAAACTTTTGGATAAAATATGACAATTAAATGAAATATATTTTTTTAAAATAATGATTTGAGTAAAATTTAAAAAAATAATTTACTAAGAGTAATACTAAAAAAATTATTAAAAAATGAAATAGTTTGATATGATACTAAAATTATTAAAAAATTAAAATATATAAAAAAATCAGGGAAACATGGATTAAATCAAAATAAAGAGGGTTGAAAAACGAAGATGAACAAAGAATAAAATAAGAACAAACCGTAGAAAATAAGAACGTAAGAGGGAGAGAAATTTGAGTGAAAGCTCTCAAAAATTTTATTGTTTCCCAAAACTCCAGTGTGTTTACAATGAAGGGAGAGGCCTCTATTTATAGTTGAACCTCCTCAAATCCAACGGTACAGATCAATTACATCAACAGTTAATATTAAAAGGTATCTACAAATTAAATCTCTAAGATTACAAAATCTTATCTTCTTAGATTGCAAATCATATCTAAGATTGCAAACATATCTAATATTGTATCATATCTAAGATTGCATATCATATCTAAGATTGCAATCATATCTAAGATTGTATCATATTTAAGATTGCATATCATTGAAGATTATATTTCCATATGAGTCAAGCTTGTAGATGGACCTTAAATCTTTTCAAGTAATGGGCCATTCCGATCGGGCCAAATTATATTTGTAATTCTGGACTGAACTTGGACTTCGTTTTTTTTTGGGTTTATTATTTTTGTTTTTGGACTTATTTCTGGGCCCAGGCAAAATTGAGTGTCTACATCTGTAAGTATACAGGTCAAGTTGTAATATACATTTTACAATGAAGTAAGTGAGTGCTTCGAGGATCGTACCCAAGGGAGGTGAGTACTAAATCAATCTTGATCTTGACCTAAATACTTAAAGATCTAATTAATAATTTTAAATCATTTATAGTATGATAGTAAAATACAAGATATTTTTAGGGTTTTTAAATTAATAAAATAAACAACATAAAAGAATTAAAATTGCAAGAGATAAGGAGAAATAAAGTGAATCAAATTTAAAGATGGGTGGTTAGCTTGCTTCAGCAATCTCAATCAACCGTCGTCTTGGGTTCTTAGTCAATCAACTAGTCTCTACACTAGCAAGATCTTCTGACCTCACAGTCCAGATTGGTTTGGGGTCAAGGTGTTCACGAATGGGCAATACCAATTTTGGGCTAATTCTCACATTGATGATTTCCCAAGGTTGTCAGGCCTATGGTTTGTTTCACATTCTTCATTTCCCAAACAATTGATCCGTTGAATAACCCTACAAAACAGTTAAAAGGTCATGCTTCTACTCACTAATCCTTTATTGAAGGATTAGTTCGTCATGGCTTTCATAAACAACATGGAGTAGATAGAATAATTAATCATAATGAATAAATAGTAGAGGGTTGAAGAAAAGCCTGATTGATATTGATAATGAATGCAAATCCATAAGATTTAATCTCCTTTACAACTCAAATCTCTTGAAAGAAAATAAAAAACAAAATAAACGAAACTCTGAAAACCTAAGAAAATAAAATTAAATTTAAAGAGAATCTCAGCTAATCGAATGATGTTTATAATGTATGCCAAATGAGCCTATTTATAGCATTCAGGTAGCCGTTGTCTTTAATCCTAGCTTAGCTAATGTTCTCAAGCTTTAAGTTTGATTGTGCAGATCAAAAAGCCCCTAATTTATGTTTTATTCTCATTACAAAGTCGATGTCCCAACATACCAAGACCTGTGTCACAATATAGCAACCAGTCTACTCCTCTACAGCTGTCTTCAGGGTATGTCGTCGCACCCTCAGATTGTGTCATGACATTGAAGGCATTTTCTTTTTGCTTTCTATGTTGCAACATCTAATCTCCCATGTTGTGACATAGCTTCCACGATTGGCCAAAAATTCCTTCTAATGGTCTCCTACACACTTACAAAGTACATTAGCTCTCCTTTAGGCCTTATTCGATCCTTATGGTCAATAAAAGACGCGATTTGCACATTTTATTGAATGTAAGTATTCAATTAAAACATAACGAAAATGCTTGTATTCAAGCTCCTTGAATGTGAAAACAATTTTGCATGAGTACACATCCCAAGCCATTTAGTGATGCATCAATGAACACCACATATTTTGTTCTTG
The DNA here is from genome assembly GCA_025698465.1 of Gossypium longicalyx. Taxonomy (NCBI): domain Eukaryota; kingdom Viridiplantae; phylum Streptophyta; class Magnoliopsida; order Malvales; family Malvaceae; genus Gossypium; species Gossypium longicalyx. The sequence goes on along the minus strand of CM047000.1, from coordinate 83,687,363 downwards.
ATTCTGATTGACTTAAGACTAGGGCCTCGATTAATGCCTTCTTTAACTCGTCAAAACTCTGTTGGCATTTGTTGAACCAACAAAACTTCTCATCCTTTCTCAGAAGTCATTTTAAAGGCGTTGCAATCATAAAACCCTTTTACAAACCTTCTATAGTAACCAGTTAGTCCAAGAAAACTACTTACATCAATGACACTCTTTGACGGATTCCAATCTAGCATAACCCTAATTTTCTCAGGATATACTTTAATTCCATATGCTGAAATAACGTGGCCTAACAAGTGAACTTCCTTTAGCCAAAAATCACACTTATTGAAATTGGTGTATAACTTATTTTCACAGAGGACATTCAAACTATCCTTAAATGCTACTCATGCTCCACTTCACTTTTCAAATAAACGAGAATATTGTCGATGAAGAGAACCACACATTGATTAAGATAGAGCTGGAATACCCTATTCATCAAGTCCATGAACACTGTTGGTGTATTCGTCAAACCAAAAGGCATTACCAAGAATTCATAATGCCTGTAGCAAGTGCGAAAGGAAGTTTTAGGAATACCATCCCTCTTGATATTGGCTTGATAATACCTTGAACGAAGATCAATATTCAAGAACACTCTAGCTCTAATCAAATCATCAAACAAATATTCAATTATGGGCAGCGAATACTTATTCTTGATGGTCACCTTGTTTAACTATCAATAATCTATACACAAACGAAGAGTCCCATCCTTCTTCTTAATAAAAAAGATTGACGCACCCTATGATGGAACACTTTGCCTGATAAATCATTTGTCTAACAATTCTTGCAACTAAGTCTTTAAATCCTTCAATTGTACTAGCATCATTTTGTATGGTGCACTCAAAATAGTAGAATTCCCAATGTAACATCAATTGAAAACTCTACATTCATCAAGTCCATGAACACCCCTCGTGTATTTGTCAAACCAAAATACATTACCAGGGGTTCGTAATGCCTATAGCGAGTGCAAAAGGAATTTTTAGGAATATCACCCTCTTGATCTTAACTTAATAACACCCCAAATGAAGATCAATCTTCGAGAAACCCCAGGCTCCACTCAATTGATCAAACAAATCTTAATTCTAGGTTACAGATACTTATTCTTGATGGTCACATTATTTAACTATTAATAATCTATACAAAAATGAAGAGTCTCATCCTTCTTCTTAATGAGTAAGATTGGCGCACCCTATGAAGGAACGCTTGGCCTGATAAATCTGTTGTCTAACAATTATTGCAACTAAGTCTTTAACTCCTTCAATTATATTGACGTCATTCTGTATGGTGCACTCAAAATAGTATAGTTCCCGACGTATCATCAATTGAAAACTCTATATTCATCAAGTTCATGAACACTGCTCGCTCATTCGTCAAACCAACAGGTATTACCAGTGATGTGATTTCCTTGACCCGAATAAAACCTCAAAAATAGATCAACAAGACCCATACTCAATAGTTGGAAAATTTACAAATTTGTTAGCATCATCTTGAATAGGAACGATTAGGGTGGAACATTGACCCGAAATAATTGCAGTATAAGGAATCGAAGTTAAGTTGAACCCAACCTGGTTGACTCACAATTTACTTGAACCTTGGTATAGTGAAGTCGCCATACTCCAGGATGGATGAACAGAGTGTTAAGATAAAGGTGAATGTGACAAACCTTACAGCTTGATAAGTTTGATAGTTCAATCAAGAATAAAGAGAGAATTATCTCAAAAATAAAGTTTATATTCAAAACGGTCTAACCTTACAAATGACCAAACTTAAGCTATTTATAGGACTAGGTGACTTAATAGCCACATTTTTCCATAAAGAAGTTCTTGCATGGAATTAAAATACATTCATGTATGATGTTGGTTCATTGAACATTCGAATCGTCAAATTCCTCATCCTTGGACCATGCATGTATGCTTAGCATGGAAGAAAGCTTCAAATACTTATAATGGACACCAAAGGTCTTTTCCATATCCCTTGACCAAACATGCATTTGCATGGGACATGTTAGGCACATTAAAGGCTGGTTTGTTCATGAATTTGTTCCATCTATCTTGAAAATTCATTCCCCACTTTGTGTATGCATGTGAACATTTATTGTGCATAATTTATGGAAGCACATTCCCCCTTGGACATCCATGCACGTGGCCATGCATGAATAGAAGATGATCGATCAAGTTAATCCTCCCTTCAAGCAACCGTCCATGCACCATGTACATTCCTTTAATTCGATCACACAACAAGTACATGTATCCAAGTATTTGGTCCTCCATACATATGATCACATGTACCTTGAGTGATTGTATGAACTTGATGAATCCATGAGTTAAGTTGTGCATGCATTTGGCTTTGATGAGGGTGCATGAAAGGTCTTGATTTGGCCAACTGAATAGTCCCTACAAACACATAGAAAAAGGGATGAGACCAACGCAACAAACATACTAGAATTCAGCTCAAAAACTCCATGAACATGACACTTTATCAACATGACAAAAACTAGATTTAAACTAGAATCTTAACATGAAATAAATGACAGAAACACAACTAATGATGATAAACAAACATAACAAATTAAACAAGACATTCTTAACACTTAATTGAAGCATATAAAATCTATGGATTAAATGAAATGCAAACTTATTTAAATGCAACAAAACTTTAAAAGGATTTAAAAGGTTCAAGGTGGTCGAATGCTTAATTCAAGCCCATTAGAGCATTCTTCCATCACTTGGACTATATGAACCAGAATATGATTTGGGCTCGACCCAATTTGAACATGATTGACTTGGACTTGATCACATAGTCCATGCATAAGCCCATTAAGAGATTCCTTGAAGCACTTGGCTCGGCCCTTGTAATTGGCCAATTGGCATTTGCAAAGGATCTTGCATAGTCTTAGATGTTCCTTGCATAGTCAGACCATGATGATTCATCCCATTAACATTATTCTTTAACCCATCTAAATTTGACTTAGTGTTTGTGGTTGGAATCACATCAACTAGGAATTCATAATGCCCATAGCGAGTGCAAAAGGCAATTTTAGAAATATCACCCCCTTTGATCTTGACTTGATAATAACCCGAACAAAAATCAATCTTCGAGAACACCTTAGCTCCACTCAACTGATCAAACAAATCTTCAATTCTAGGTAGCGGGTATTTATTCTTGATGGTCACCTTGTATAACTATCGATAATCTATACACAAACAGAGAGTCTCATCATTCTTCTTAACGAATAAGATTGGTACACCTCATGATGGAACACTTGTCCTGATAAATCCTTTGTTTAACAATTCTTGCAACTAAGTCTATAACTCCTTAAATTGTACTGGCACATTTTGTACGATGCACATCAATTGAAAACTCCACATTCCTATTCGGTAGTATACTTGGGAGTTCTTCCGGAAAGACATCCGAAAACTCGTTCAAAATTGACACTTTTTTAAAGTCTTCCTTCACCATTGTTGAATCTAAAACGTACACAAAATAAATGCCTTCACCCTTTACAATCATCTTCTGAGATGAAACAACTGAGATTATATTGTTACTGATAACATGCTTCATCCCTAAAATAAACACCTTGTTGCCATCTGTGGAAAATAGCCACACATCTTTAGATTTACATTCAGCAATCGCATTATTCCGAGTCAGCCAATCGAACCCCAATATGGTGTCATACTCATGAAAACTTAGTTGCATCAAGTCCAGCAAAAAGGCATATCTGCCAAACCTAAATAATAATCATTTACTATTCTATTGACCATAGTACTCTGACCGAATGAGTTGGTAACTATCATACTAGCCTCAATAAGGACAACTTTAAGACTCTTTCCATCCACAAACTTATCACATATATAATAATGAGCAGATCTAGGATCTATTAATGCATGAATGTTGTTATTGAATAAAGAAAAATTACAAGTGATAACATTGAGGACTTCAGTGTCTTCCTTTGCATGTATCATGTAGACTCTGGATGAAGCTTTCGATCCCGGCATAGTTGCATTCCTTCTTGAAACTGCTTGTATAGACCCAGACTTTGCCACAGTCCTAATTTTCACCTCTAGATGAGACTCTCAAAGCACTTGAACAAAGTGTTCAATGTTCCCTCCTCCTCTTGCTAGGTAATCTCGTTTCAGATAGTTAAGTGCTCTACAGTTATAATAAGCCCCAATGAATTTCCACCATGTTTCAGTATGGTTTTTCCCATAATTATTATAGAAGAGAACCTTTATCTTCTTTGATCCACTAGTACTAGCCATTGAAGTGGCTTGAGGTCCACTTCGATTTTGGTAAAAGCCAACAGTTTGAGACTCCATTACTGGAGCAACATAATAACCTTTTACATCCCTAGGCCTTTTGAATCCAGTATTTGAAAATGCACTAGAGGTTCCGTGCTTGTTTTTCTCCCTATCTCTGACTTTGTTCCTTTATTGAACCGTTGACTCCCTTCTCTAAGCCTTCACAGACAAGGTAGCGAAATCTCAAATCTCTAATACAGACAAAAACACCCGAAGTTCTTCATCTAACCCTCCTTCAAATCTTATGTTGTAACACTCCTCACCTGTATTCAACACCGAAATAGGATTACGGAGTATTACCAAACTTATAAAACATTTAAACATTCAATTCACATATAATTTCACATTTTATGCAAACATTATGTAAACTCAAGCATAATGTCCTTATAACAAGCCTACGAGGCCCTAAACATGCTTTAGGAATGATTCAGGACTAAACCAATAGCTCAAGAAATTTTTACGGAACTTAGAAAATTTTTCTCAAAACAGGTGTCATACGCCCGTATGGCCCAACCGTGTCTCTCACATGGCCACAAACACTCCTGTGTCACAGGTCGTGTGGACATTCGAAATGGAAGCACATGGTCGTGTCCTAGCTCTTGTCCGACCCCGTGTAACACTCTAACTTGGGTTACACGACCAACACACATGCCCATATGGCTAGGCCGTGTGCCCTAAAAATGGCCATACACGCTCGTGTGCTAGGCCGTGTGCTAGGTCGTGCCAAACCTATAGGGTATACTGACTTATGCCACACAGCCAAGTCATACACCTGAGTGTGAGGCGATGTGGAGCATACTAACTTGATTTTAATTTCAACACCAGGGGACATACGGCAGTGTAACGTGATCGTATGTCGCACACGGCTGAGACACACACCCGTGTCTCTGCCCATCTGGACAAAAATAAGCTATTTACTAAGCCAATTTTCCACCCTAAATGCATGTACCTACACCACAATTAAAAGGCACCAACACAAGGCATAATAGGCATAAAATCAATCTCATAACAAGCATATTCCATATCATTTCATTACCCATTAATACAAATCACAAACTACCACAATATGCCATCAGATTTTATACCTAATTCACATATACAACTCAATTAACTATACATTCCCAAATATGCATCTTTTAGCCTAGTTTCACAAACAAATCCATGTCCAAAAATCATCCACAATCATCAACCAACTCATTATACAAGTCATAAACATATATACATACAAGTTTCAACCATACCAAAATAACCCTAAATAAGCCATTACTCAAGGCTATATATACAAACCAAAACATATACATTTACAAGCCAATTCAATTGGCCAAAATCTATCAAAACATAACTAACATGACAAAAAGACCCTATACATGCTATATACTTAAAATACCAAAGTTCATAGGTACTGAGTGATAGGTGGATAGTGTGAAGCGATCTCCAACGATCCCCGAATCTGAGCTAGCTTTTAATTCACTATAAAACATGGGAAAGATAAACAAAGTAAGCTATAAAGCTTAGTAAACTCGTAAGAAATAAACTCGATATAATATTATAAACACTTAGTTCAATAGTTGATTATAAGTACATGAAATCACATAAACTAACAAACCTTTCAACTACTCATTCATAAAACTATATACTTTCTTCACCATTTCTTTGATTCAAAGTTAATATGGCTTATGAATATACCTGTACCATTTCTTACCAATCTCATTCTCAACCACATCATTCATTAACCCATTGAACCATTCAGAATAGAAGTCAGATACTCAAGAGTCTTGCACACTAAGTACCTATACCATGGCCTGAAGCCAAATCAAGGTAACTTATATCCGAACTACTGATATCATGGCCCGAAGCCAAATTAGCCGATATTCATGGCCCGAAGCCAAATCGGTATAACTCACACCTGAAGTGCTAATATCATGGCCAGAAACCAACTAAAAGTATCCCTTAATGACATGTCACTAGTATCCTAAACTATTCCTAAGGTTCAACCGGGATTTCGAATGCTGAATTACCATCGATTCATTGTCGAACTTATCTGAAATCTCATATTCACAACTTATACAATATGAAAGAATTTAAATTACACTTATAATGAAATTTATCACATATGAACTTGCCTTGGATGTGAAAACGACGGAATAAGTCGCTAAGTCGATAACTTTAGTTTTCCCCTGATCTAGATACGAATTCTACTTTTCTTGATCTAAATATATTCAAAATTAACTTATTTAATAATCTCTCTATTCAATTTAATACAAAACACACATTTAAGCACATTTACACATTTTCCCCTAATGTTTCACTACTTTTACAATTTAGTTCTTATTTCATAAAATCACAAATTAATGAAATTCAAAATAAACCCATGCTAGCCGAATTACTATAATGCCCCTAGCAGCCCACATTTATCAACTTTTCACATATTTAACCACACATTTTCATATTTTCACAAATAAATCCCTAATTTCTATTTTTACTCAAAATCACTTAACAAAATATGAAAATCTAACAACTAGATTTCAAATTTCATCATCAAACATCAAAGAACACATATTTTCATCAATGAAAACTCTCAGAATCTTTAACAGTTTTGAAAAATAGTCTCTGGGCTAGCTAGAACTAGTTGCAAAGATCTCAAAAATATAAAAATCATTAAAAATCGAATCAAAATCACTTACCAATTAAGCTCTAAAGTGACTGAACCCTAAAATGAAAAAAATGGTTTTCTTATTCTTCAATATTCGGTTAATGAAGATGATAATGGAGCTTTAATTTGATTTTTTTATTTATTTTATATTATTTACCAATTTGCAACTATGCCCTTAAAGATAAACCATTTAAATAATCCATTTAATGTCCAATATTGTCCACTTACCATCAAAATGGTCTAATTACTATTTAATGACCCTTACTTTAAGGTTCTATAGCTATTAGACACCTTTAGCTATTAGAACTCAAGTTTTATGCTTTACGCAATTTAGTCTTTTTTATCAAATTGAGCAATCATACGATAAAATTTCTTAACAAAACTTTCACACAATCACTCAATCATGTTGTAAACATTGAAATAATAATAAAATAAATATTTTGAACTCAGATTTTTGGTCCCAAAACCACTATTTTGATTTGACTCAAAATGGGTTGTTACAACTCTCCCCCCTTAGGGATTTTCGTCCCCGAAAATCTTACAAGTAAATAAGTTAGGGTATTATTTTCTCATAACTTCCTTGAGCTCCCACGTAGCCTCCTTGACACCGTGACGTTTCCACAAAACCTTCACCAAAGCTATTCGTTTATTTCTCAATTCTTTAATCTCTCAAGCTAGAATTCTGACCGGTTCTTCGTTGTATGTCATATCAGGTTGAATTTCAATCTCAGCCAGAGAAATTATATGTGATGGATCAGATCTATATTGGTGCAATATCGATACATGAAACACATTATGGATTTTCTCTAACCTATTAAAGCTAGTCGATATGCCACTGGACCTATTCTTTCGATGATCTCGTATGACCCGATAAAATGCAGACTCAACTTACCTTCACGACCAAATCGAAGGATTTTCTTCCACGGAGATACTTTTAGAAATACTTTATTACCGATCTAAAATTCAATGTCTTTCCATTTCAAATCTGCATTCAATTTCTGTCGATCTGAAGCTACTTTCAAACAGTCACGAATTACATTCACTTTCTCTTCAGTTTCTCTAGCCAAATCAACCCCGTGAATCTGTTTCTCACTCAACTCAGTCTAATACAATGGAGTTTGACATTTGCAACCATACAAATCTTCATATAGTGTCATTTTGATGCTCGATTGGAAACTATTGTTATATGCAAATTCAACTAACGATAAATATTTCTCCCAGTTGCCTTCAAACTCTAAAACACAACATTGGAGCATATCTTCGAGAATCTTAATTACTCTCTTAGACTGATCGTCGGTTTGTGGATGAAATGCAGTACTAATGTTCAACTTTGTACCCAAGAATTCTTGTAATTTCTTTCAAAATCTTGACGTGAACCTCGGATCTCTAACCAAAATAATCGAAACTGGCACTCCGTGCAATCTAACAATCTCAGAGATGTACAATTTAGCCAATTTATCAAGTGAATAATCAGTACGTACGGGTATAAAATTTTTCGATTTCGTTAATCTATCAACTACTACCCAAACAACATCTTTCTTTTTGGAGTCAGGGGTAACCCTGAAACAAAATCCATCGTAACTCTATTCCATTTCCACTCTGGTATCATAACTGGCTGAAGTAGTCCAGATGGTACTTGATGTTTGGCTTTCACTTGTTGACAAATTAAACATCTCAATACAAACTCTGAAACATCTCATTTCATGCCCAACCATCAATATAACTATTTTAGATCATTGTACATCTTAGTACTTCTAGGATGAATGGATAAACAACCATGATATGCCTCGTGCAAAATTTTCTAAATCAACTCTGGATTTTTTGGTAGCAAATTCTATCTTAGAACATCAAACAATCATCGTGTAACGCCCCAAAAAGTCTGGAACGTTCTTTTTTAGTTTTGATAAAATGTGTGCTTAATATTCCTAGTCAAGTGCTATTTATGTGATAGTAGGCCTTAGTTAAGTTTTGAGTTCGAACTTTGGGGTGAATGAAATTATAGTTTAATAAACTTTGGGGTGAATGAAATTATAGTTTAATAATTAAAAGAACCTTGTTGGCAAGTAGTTTGGTTTTTAAATAAATGAAGGAGGAATTGGACACAAGGAGCCTTGTGTTGGAGTGGCAAGTAGCGTCACATGTGGGGCTTAGAGGTGGCGTCACATGTATGGCAAGGAGGTTTGGGGTTCAAATCCCTCCTTACTCAAAAGAAGGATTTAATTTTACTCAATGAATGGCCAATGGTGGCGTTGGATGTGAACTCTGAAGGGAGTGATCAGAGGAGAAATTTAAGGAAGGGATTAAGGAGTTATCAGGGAGAAAAGTTAAGAGATGAGGGGTATAGAGAAGTGGAGCCGAATTGGGAATTTGGGGATAGGTAAATTCGGCAATAGTGTATATAGGTGTCGATTTTGGGGATTCTAGGGTAATGACGAAATTGCTTCTCTTCCTTTAGCCGAATTCCTCATTTTTGTGTTGCCAAAACACTTTTCTCTCTAAGTGCTCAAAAGCTGAATTCCTTGTTCCTTTCTTCCCGAACTTCCATTCTTTCTCTACTCAAATTCTCTTTTGATTCACCTTTTGTTTTAGCTTATTCCTTTTTCTCTTCTTCTTATTTGTGCCGAATAATCCCTTTCACCATACAAATATCAAAAGTCGAATACCTCTTTGGCTGCAGACACTCTGTGCCGCCACTACTCCCTCTAGTTCGGCCGATTCTTGTGTAAGTGATTTGCTCTTTCAGTCAGTTTTCCTAGTACCAATTTCTTCTCTCCCTCACCTTTTTTAAATTGGTTTTGGTAGGGGATTAGTATCGAATCTCGGAGTTCAGATCTCTGTCGAATTGCTCCTTAGTCGTTTTGGGGTTTTGGGTAAGTATTCCTCTTATTGATTAAGGTTGGCCGAATGGTCATGGATGATTTAAGAGTGACTTAAGATGATTGCGAGTCACTTGTTGTTTAGTTCTTAATGATTAAGATTGATGTATATTTAAGAAATACTCGTGATTAGTGATCAAGAAAGAGCTGTTAGGGCTTGTCGTTCAAGGTAAGGCAAAGGTGAGATTTTTTATTTTTGGTGATCGTATTTGATAAGTGTGTGATTAATCATTGGGTGACATCATTTGTAGGTTCGTGGCTAAGGAGATCGTAGCATGTTTTAGTACCAGGTGGGTACATACACTGCATACACACAGTAGACCGGCAAATCCCAAAATGCCAAAAAGTCGAAATACCGAAAAGTTGGAAGTTTGGCTACAATAGTCTCGCCAGTACACAAACACTCGTAAGAGGGGAAATCGATAGGTTATCAGAGGCCCCATGAGTGATTCCATGGATTTGGGCCGTATATTGGCCAACCGGGCTAGAATGGGCTAAATGGGCCCGAAGGGCTGTAGGGCTCATAATAGGCAAAATTGGCAATTTGATATTAAGTGATGAAAAATCATATGATTGCATGACTATGAATGTGACTGGGCCTGGTGGGCCATATAAATTTGATTGGGGCCTGATGGGCCATATGAATGTGATTGGGGCCAATGGGCCATATGAATGAGATTGGGCCTAAAGGGGCCAAATGAATAAGTATGGATCTGTTAGTGTTTAGTAAGGGGTTATGGACCTAGTTTTTGGTAACTACTCAAGCAGGCATAAAACTTATTAATTAATTAATTGCTACCGTGGACGATTCATAAGGTTAATGTGTGGCAATGGGTATATGCATGTCTAAGATTGGATCTAGGGAGAGCTTGGTACTTAAGCGGTCTTAATGACTCGCCTCCTCTTCTCTAGAGTCCTACCTGGTGCATAGTATCTGTTCACTTTAGCCAACGAGGACTTGTTGATCGGCCAAGGTAAGTAATAAACCCATAATAAAAAGAAATTATCGAAATGCCCCTAAGGGCAAAAAATGACTAAAATACCCCTATGCGTTGAATGTAAGACTTATGGATGTTACATGTATACCTGCTGCATTCATATGATATTTTGTTTAGGTTGCATATGGGTTGGGAATTATGGAACGGAGGAAGTATATGAAGATCGCATGGTTGCTTGACGACCGTGGATCTACCGATGGCTATTAAGCCCAATATATTATTAGCAGCTTTACTGTAATGTAGGTAATACCGTAACTAGACTACCATTGATGTGTATCGGATGGGTGGGTCAATATTTATATCCCCACATGATGTGTACAGGGGGACAGAATCGGTGTATAGCGGTTGGATTATTGGGGTGGGTTACACAACATTGCATGTATGATATTATGGTAATTGATGATTGCTTAATGCTCTTTGAGGGTTGTACACACTGAGTTTTCAAAAACTCACCCCTTCTTTTATTTTTCTCAGGTGATCCTCAGTAAGTGGTGCGATGGTTGGAGAGACTCCGAGGTGGCCAACTAGCAAGACAACTTGGACTTGTTTTTTCTAAGCATATCATTTCTAGTATCTACAATTATTTTAGTTTGGATTGTATTAAAGCCTATTCACTAGATATTATTTCATTGTCATTACTATGCTTTGGAAACTAAATACAAACTAATGTTACTTAATTTTATCTTTGAAGGGTTTTCAATGAAAATAAGGTTTTCGATAAAACACTTCAATGTGACACACCAGATTCGGCCATAACGTCCGGGCTGGGTTTGGAGTGTTACACATCAGATCCGATTTCGTACTCTGAGTCACTAGTCGACTTGTATTGCACTCTTTTAGCTTGCAATTCACTATCACATTTCTGAGCTTCACAAATTTGCTGAAGAAATACTAGTTTAGCCTTTAACTCAGCTAAAATCAAACCATCATCAGATAATGTCAACTGTGCATTCATTGCTCTCAAGGTAAACAACGATTTTCTACTAAAAGCATCTGCAACTACATTAGCTTTCCCCGGATGATAGTCTATTACTAACTCATAATCTTTTAGTAACTCGAGCCATCTTTGTTGTTGCAAATTTAAATCTATCTGAGTCATTATATACTTCAAACTCTTGTGATCGGTAAAGATGTGGCACTTTTCACCGTATAAATGGTATCGCCAAATTTTCAATGAAAATACAATAGCAGCCAACTCTAAATCATGCGTCGAATAGTTCTTTTCATGCAGCTTCAACTGTTTAGAGGCATAAGCTATCACTTTACCCTCTTGCATCAAAACACAACCCAAACCGTTCAATAATGCGTCACTGAAAATCACAAACTCTTTACTCGACTCAGGTAGAACCAAGACTGGTGCTTCGATTAACAATGCTTTCAACTGCTCAAAACTCTATTGCCATTTTTCAGACCACTCGAATTTCACATCTTTCTGTAACATTCTGGTCATCGGTGTAGCAATCCTCGAGAATCCTTTGACAAATCATTGATAATAACCAGTTAACCCCAGAAAACTTCAGACTTCTGTACATTCCTCAGTGGTTTCCAGTCAACAACTACTGAAATTTTGCTCGGATAAACTCTTACACCTTCTGCTGAAACAATGTGTCACAAAAATCCAACCTCTTGGAGCTGAAACTCACATTTGCTGAACTTAACGAATAGTTGTTTCTCTCTCAAAGTTTGAAGCACAATTTTCAAATGTTCAACATGCTCAGGCTCATCTCGTGAATAGATCAGAATATCATCAATAAACACAACAACAAATCTATCTAAATATGGTCTAAAGATCCGATTCATCAAATCCATAAAAACTAGATGAGCATTAGTCAATCCGAAAGGCATAACAAGAAATTCATAATGTCCGTACCTTGTTCTAAAGACAGTTTTCAGCACATCTGAATCTTTCACTTGCAACTGATAATAACCAGATCTCAAGTCAATCTCCAAAAACACTGTTGCTCCTTTCAACAGATCAAACAAATCATCTATTCTCAACAATAGATACTCGTTCTTTATTGTAACCTTGTTGAGCTGTCGATAGTCAATAAACATTCTCATTGACCCGTCTTTCTTCTTTGCGAACAATATAAGCGCACCCCAGGGCGAAAAACTCGATCGTGCAAAACCTCTGTCTGTTAACTCTTGCAATTGAGATTTTAGCTCTTTCAATTTAGTCAGAGCCATTCTGTACGGAGTTATAGATATCGGTGAAGTTCCCGGTACTAATTCAATAGCAAACTCGACCTCTCTGATCGATGGCAACCCTAGTAATTCTTCTGGAAATACATCTGGATATTCACAAACTACAGGCACTGATTCAATCTTCATTTCAGACACTTTCGTATCTAAAACATACACTAGGTATGCATCACAACCCTTTCTCACATATCTCTGAGCTGACATCAAAGAAATCACTATAGGCAAACCACTCAATTCATCTAATTCAATTCGAATGATTCCATTATTCTGACATTTCAATTTAATAGTCTTTCATCTACAGTTCACAACGGCATCATGCAGAGTCAACCAATCCATACCCAAAATCACATCAAACTCATCAAATGGTAAAAGCATCAAGTTAGCCGAAAAACTGTAACCTCGAGTCATCAAAGGGCAATCCTTGCAAACTTTATCAACTAAAACATACTTGCCAAAGGGGTTCGATACTCTAATTACAAATTCTATAAACTCAACAGGAAATTTCTTACTAGACACTAAATTTTCACAAACATACGAATGTGTCGATCTAGGATCAATTAAAGCAATCACATTAGTGTCGTAAAGAGAGAATGTACCAGTAATAACATCAGGGGACAATGCCTCTTTGCGAGCGCAAATAGCGTAGGCTCTAATAGGTGCTCTGGCCTCAGATCTCACAGCTAAGTCCTTTGTCGCTCCTTTTTCACTAGACACATTTCCCACATTCCTCGGGGGTCTCCCTCTCACAGTCATGTTGCTCGGTCTTGCATTCTGAAATTTATCTGGGAAATCTTGAATAAAGTGATCTGGCAAACCACATTTGAAACAAGCTTTACTACTCTTATTCCAATACTCTCCAAAATGTCGTCTCTCAAACTGTTGACACTTAGGTTTGTTGTTTCTCACACTGCCAATGCTCGAGACTGAAGTAGCTTGAGCTTTAGGACTCACATGTTGATTTTCCCGATCTCTATTCTGGTATCCCACTGACGCATTTGATCGACTATACGAATTCCAGGATTTCTTTGATGAAGAATGATAAGGTTTATTCATCGATCTCTTTCTCGAATCTCTTGCCTCTGAATCAACTTTCCTCTTTTCTTGGTTAAAGTCTTCGATTTTACAAGCCTAATCAACTAATACAACAAATTCTTTCAAATCTAAAATCCCAACCCGAAGTTTAATGTCTTCATTCAAACCGTTAACAAACTGCTTGCACATGATCTCTTCGGTAGAAACATACTCTCGAGCATATTTTCTCAACCGCACAAGTTCTCTCTCGTACTCGATTACGGTCATATGACCCTGTTTCAATTCTAAAAACTCTTTGCACTTTTGATCTAGAAACTGTTTGCTTATATATTTATTCTGGAATTCAATCTGAAAGAATTCCCAAGTGACTCTCTCTCTCGATATTACAGACACTAAAATATTTCACCATTGATATGCTGTATCTCTCAATAATGAAATGGCACACTTTAAACTCTCAGCTGGAGTACACGTGTAACATCCCGAAATAGGGCGTAGTCAAAATAGTGGTTTTGAAACCACAAATTTGAGGTCAAGAAATTATTTTAATATTATTTTATGTGTTATAGCACGATTATATAAGTGTATGAAAATTTTGGTGAATTAATTTTGGCGTTTGAGTGCTTAATCGTGAAAAAGGGCTAAATCGCATAAAGGGCAAAAGTTGTATTTTAGTACCTAAATGTGTTAAATAGCTAGATAAATAAAATTGGGAGTCTTTAAAGTGCAAATAGGCCTTTAATTAGAGTATGGCCAGCCATGGGGAGACAAAATTTTCAAAAAGTCAAAATTTATGGGATATTAGGTGACTTTTTGGTAATAAAATAAAATAAAGAAAAAGTTGTCATTTTTTTTTCATTTTCTTCTTCTCTTTCACTGAAAATGGAAGCAAAATGGGGGGGGGTTTAGAGCTTAAACTTTCAGCAACTTCAATCCCTTTCAAATGATGAAAAACAATATTCGAGCTTAGAACGAGGAAAAAAAATGAGAAATTGATGTTTGGGCCTTTTTACCAATTTGATGTCGAGGTAAGTCTGTGTGACTAATTTAAGCATGTTATCCATATTATTGCTAATATATTTAAAACTTATCCTTCTAAGATTAAATTGAGTTATATGTTGGTGATATTGTGTATGAGATATTGATGCCAAATGTTAATGGTTTGGTATTATGAGTATTGAAATGATTCATTGTTATCAAGAATTTATATATGCTTATTTGATTATCATGAAAGTATGAAATGTATGATGGAAGAATAAATGATGTTGTGAGCAAGTGCGATGCTATTCGGTTAGAAATGAAATACCGTTGAATCTCGGATATAACATAGGATACAAAAGGATATGTTAAGAGAATTATGTGGTCTGAACTCATGAGTTGAGTTTGAGTTCATGAGAAAATGATATAAGTAACGTGGGTCCGGGTGCTGACTTTGTATACAGACCCGTGAGTAGCTCAATGAGCGTATGTTACATGATAGCACTATGGGGTCTGGGCACTGACTTGATAAAAGGCCAGTGAGTAGCTTGGAATGCAAGCATTTCATAGTGTGAGGTAGCATTGGCTACATATGTCACGCGCTATTGAGTTGGTTCTAGCAGCGTATATGGCACTTATGTGTAAGTTTTTCGATGTATCCAATAGTATTCCAAGTGTTCAATGGGTAGTTTAAGGAATGATTTGATGATGGTCCCACTTAGGTTTGTCATTGGTGAGAATAGATAAAAGTTATGCTACGAAATGGAACGGGTATGTATGCAAAACTCATAAGAAATGGTTTCGGGTTATGATGCATCCTTGTAACAAAGTAAATAAGTAAGTCATGAGAATGAGAATGATTTGGTGGTGACCTTGTGATTATGGGTCTATACTTATGTTGTATAAATATGTATTTATACCATGATGGTTGAAATGATTGGTGGAGATGTGATGAGCTTAGTTATCATCATTTTTGTACTAAAACTGTTTTGGATAGTAACTGTAGTCCAACTTTGAAAATCCACAAAAAATTGTGGAAATTGAATTTGAAGCTTAATGAAATATGAAATTAAACCTTATTAAGTCTAGTTTCACATAGAAGAAACGTTGTAAGAAAATGAACATCAGATTATGAGATATTTAAGTTATTGTGAGACAGATTTAGAATGACTTCGAAATCCCATGTCCTGATTTGAGAAAATCATTGAAAATTGTAAAAAAATATTTATGGGTCATAATTTATATGCTTAGAATTATTAATGAGTCTATTTTCAATATAAATATACAGGAACATCATCTGAGTTTTGTATTATGAGATAATTAATTATTAGCAAAGAGAGGTTACGACTGTCTGATAGTGAAAAAGGGGTAAATTCAAGAAATAAACTGTACTAATTGGATTGAGCAAAAATTCTTAAAATTTTATGGTAAGAGTATATGTGATTCTAGTTTCAGGGAAAATTAGCAGAACTTAATTTGGAGTTCCGCAGCTCCAGATATAAATAAATTAGTGACTGTGACTTGAGAAAATAGCTTGACTAGAGTATAAGTAAAAATGCAGATAGGGTTGTAATATCATGGGAAGCAAATTGATAAATTGCTTATTATTTTCATACGGTCTTACTAATTTATAAATCTTACCCCCTTCATTTCCTTTCGTTTAGTGTTTTCAGGTTAGCTCGGGGTTGGAGATAATCAGAGGTAACATCACACTATCAAGTCGCTACCTTTGGGATAATGAGGTATATGTTAGAAATTTCAAGTGAGTGGCATGTATAGGGATCTAGATGATTGACATGTATTATTTTTCTTTGGCCAAATGTGTTGGCTTATATTGAGTTATATGTATATGGCCATGAGATGTGGCTCATATTGATTATGGCTTGTAAGCCAAGCTATTCATGTCATGTCTAGTGTTTATAATGTGATTATGTTTGCTTGCCATGCATCGTTAGTAATATGACATGTGTGTTGGATGTATGCTCTATGACAAGTTGAGGTGGTCATAGCCATGCAATAATTGCATGTTATAAACACAACGTGGTAATGATTGAACATGAGTGCTTGATGGATAAGTTGGTAACCGTGGTATAATAGTATAGTAGTCATCAAAATAACAAGTCTTATAAATGTGAATTAAGGAATCTAGACTTGGTATTGCATGAGTAGATGTATTACATGTATGAGGACATGTTAATGTTAAGAATATGTCTTAATAAAGAGTGTTAAATCACTAAAATAATGCCATGATTTGTGATTTTGATGTGCATAAGGTTGTAGGAGATTATGGATAACATGAAGGCTTGGAAGATAGCCTAAGTGTTGGCCGCACAGGCTAAGACACGGCCGTGTGTCTCAACCGTATGAGGACCACGGCCTGGAGATACGGGCGTGTGGCCCGGCCATATGGTACGATGAGCATGCTGATGTCACAAATAGAGAGTTACATGGCCTGAGGACACAGGCGTGCCAAAGGCACACGGGCATGTCCCTATGTCCACACAGGTGTGACCCTGTTTCATGGGAAAATTTTCCAAGTTTTCTTGAAACTTTTCAAAGTTCTCGGTTTAGTCCCTAATTACTTCCAATGCATGTTTAGAGCTTCGTAGGCCAGTGTATGAGGTGTTATGCATGTGCATGAAAAGCTTTGATCTAAAAGAAATTTTATAGCCCAGTTTTTGCATGTTGTAAATGATTAAGTCCGGTAATGCCTCGTACGCTGTTCTGGCGTCAGACACGGGTAAGGGGTGTTACAACACGATAGCTCATCACATACCCGAATAGTGTTTTCTAGCCAAAATTCAGCTCTCTCGAGATCGTCATCAACGGTAGCTTTGAACTCCTCAGCCTCGTACTTATGGATCTTATCAACTAAAGGCTTATTTAGTCATTGAAATTCCACAACTTGAGGGGCTACAGGAATTGTTTGAGGATTAGGTGGGGTGGAGGTTGTTGAGCAGCCAGATTTATCCGGACATATTGAGTAAACCACTTGTTCATCATTTGGAAGAAGGCTTCTTTAGCCTCTCCTCCCTGGCTACCCGATATGGGTCTAGATCTAGATGGCGCTGTCCCTTGAGCAGGAGCTAGCGCATTACTTTCAGCCTCATCAGCTATAGCTTGATTGGGATCCATTTACTATATGAAAACAAATTTTAAAATGTCAAGAGTCATCACACTATCACAATTTATATATGGCATGTATAGCTAGACTCTCACATACGCTACGTTAGTCCTATAATCGACTAAATCATAGCTCTAATACCAATAAATGAACACCCCTCACCCGTATTCAATGCTGAAATAGGGTTATAGAGTATTATCGAACTTATAAAACATTTAAACTTTCAATTCACATATAATTTCACATTTTATGCAAACATTATTCAAACTCAAGCATAATGTCCCTATAACAAGCCTACGAGGCTCTAAACATGTTTTGAGAGTGGTTCGGGACTAAACCGATAGCTCAAGAAATTTTTACGAAACTTAATTTTTTTTTCAAAACAGGGGTCACACTCCCATGTTGCCCGGTCGTGTCTCTCACACAGCCACCGACACGCTCGTGTCACAGGTCGTGTGGACATTCGAAATGGAAGCACATGGCCATGGCCAAGCCCATGTCCGACCCCGTGTAACTCTCTGACTTGGGTCACATGGCCAACACACACTCCCGTGTGGCTAGACCGTGTGCCCCAAAAAATGACCATACACCCCCGTGTGTCAGGCCGTGTGCTAGACAGTGCCAAACCTGAGGGGTATACTGACTTATGCCACACGGCCAAGTCACATGCCCATGTGTGAGGCCGTGTGGAGCATACTGACTTGAATTTCATTTCAACACCAGGGGACACACGGCCGTGTAATGTGACCGTGTGCCGTACACGGCTGAGACACACACCCGTGTCTCTGCCAATGTGGACAAAAATAGGCTATTTTCTAAGCCAATTTTCCACCCTAAATACATTTACCGACACCACAATTCAAAGGCACCAACACAAGGCATAATAGGCATAAAATCAATCTTATAACAAGCATATTCCATACCATTTCATTACCCATCAATACAAATCACAAACTACCACAATATGCCATCTGATTTTATACCAAATTTACATATACAACTCAATTAACTATACATTCCCACATATGCATCTTTTAGCCTAGTTTTACAAACAAATCCATGTCCAAAAATCATCCACAACCATCAACCAACTCATTACACAGGTCATAAATATATATATAAGTTTCAACCATACCAAAATAACCCCAAATAAGCGATTACTCAAGGCTACATATACAAACCAAAACATATACATTTACAAGCCAATTCAATTGGCCAAAATCGTTACCAAAACATAACCAACATGACAAAAAGACCCTATACATGCCATATACTTAAAATACCAAGGTTTATAGGTACCGAGTGATAAGTGGATAGTGTGGAGCGATCTCCGACGATCCCCAAATCTGATCTAGCTTTGAATTTACTATAAAACACGGGAAAGATAAACAAAGTAAGCTATAAAGCTTAGTAAACTCGTAAAAAATAAACTTGATATAATATCATAAACACATAGTTCAACAATTGATTATAAGTACATGAATTCACATCAACTAACAAACCTTTCAAATACTCATTCATAAAACTATATACTTTCTTCATCATTTCTTCGATTCAAAGTTAATATGGTTTATGAACATACCTGTACCATTTCGTACCAATCTCATTCTCAACCACATCATTCATTAACTCGTTGAACCATTCGGAATAGAAGTCGGATACTCAGGAGTCTTGCACACTAAGTACCTATACCATGGCCCGAAGCCAAATCAAGTTAACTTATATCCAAACTACTGATATCATGGCCCGAAGCCAAATCAGCCTATATTCATGGCCCAAAGCCAAATCGGTGTAACTCGCACCTGAAGTGCTAATATCATGGCCTGAAGCCAACTCAATCTATCCCCTAATGACATGTCACTAGTATCCTAAACTATTCTTAAGTTTCAACCGAGATTTCGAATGCTGAATTACCATCGAGTCATTGTCGAACTTATCCGAAATCTCATATTCACAACTTATACAATATCAGAGCATTTAAATTACACTTATAATGAAATTTATCACACACGAACTTACCTTGGATGTGAAAACGTCAGAATAAGTCGATAACTTTAGTTTTCCCCCAATCTAGATCCGAATTCAACTTTTATTGATAAAAAATATATTCAAAATTAACTTATTTAATAATATTTCTATTCAATTTAATCCAAAACACATATTTAAGCACATTTACACATTTGTCTCTAATGTTTCACCAGTTTTACAATTTAGTCCTTATTTCATAAAATCACAAATTAATGAAATTCAAAATAAACTCATGCTAGCCGAATTACTATAATACCCCTAGCAGCCCCCATTTATCATTTTTTCACACATTTAACCACACATTTTCACATTTTCACAGATAAATCCCTAATTTGCATTTTTACTCAAAACCACTTAACAAAATATGTAAATCTAACAACAAGATTTCATATTTCATCATCAAACATCAAAGAACACATATTTTCATCAATGGAAACTTTCAAAATCTTTAGCATTTTTGTAAAATAGTCCCTGGGCTAGCTAGAACTAGTTGCAACGATCTCAAAAACATAGAAATTATTAAAAATCGAGTCAAAATCACTTACCAATTAAGCTCTAAATTGACCAAACCCTAAAATGAACAAAATGGTTTTCTTATTCTTCAATATTCGGTTAATAAAGATGATAATGGAGCTTAATTTGGTTCTGTTTTATTTATTTTATGTTATTTACCAATTTACAAAATACCCTTAATGATAAACCATTTAAATCATCCATTTAATGTCCAATATTGTCCACTTACCATCAAAATGGTCTAATTACTATTTAAGGACCCTTACTTTAAGGTTCTATAGCTATTAGACACCTTTAGCTAGTAGAACTCAAGTTTTACGCTTTACGTAATTTAGTCTTTTTTATCAAATTGAGTAATCAAACGATAAAATTTCTTAACAAAACTTTCACACAATCACTCAATTATGCTGTAAACATTGAAATAATAATAAAATAAATATTTTGACCTCAAATTTGTGGTCCCAAAACCACTGTTTCGATTTAACTTAAAATGGGTTGTTACATATGCAAATACCTTCCTCATTTAGGACCAAGTCTTTAGCATATTTACTTAACCGAATGAACTCTCATTCATACTCAAACACGATCATTCTCCTCTATTTGAACTCTAAAGTTCTTTGTAAACTTCTTCAAGAAAAACTGTTAGTTCACTTGATCTCTAGGGTTAATACTAGTTACTATAGTCTACCACTGATACGCTCTGTCCTCTACAAAGAAATCGTAGATTGTAGACTCTTTGCTGGAGAGCATTACAACTCTTCTGTTAATCAATAGACTCGTGAGAGCCAGTTCTCTACCACCACTGTGTCATCTTCCCTACTTTCTTTAAATTCTTTCATACCATGCTTGTGAATTGCCTCCACTAGGTCCCCACAGGACACTGTTACTACAAGAACAAGAGGTGCAACATTTAACAACCTATAAATGTCATAGCTAACACCCAGTCTGGTAAGATATTGTCTGCTTTAGACACACATGGTCTTCACGACTTTATTCCTGGGAGCACCTATACACCCAAAAAGGCCTTTTACCACTTAAGTGTTGCTACCCTTTTATATAGTCTAGATCTTTCTCATGTTTTACCGATATGGAATTTTCCTAGGGTATTACATTCACCCTTGTTAGGGACTCAGCGCCCTCGCAAAGGTTTGCCCTACCATTGCCTAAGAGGCACGGCAAATGGCTTTAATACTAATAAATGTCATAGCCAACACCCAGCCCAATAAGATATTACCCGTTTTGGGTTACCCTCACAATGTTGTTATTGGGAGCACCCATACACCTACAAAAGGTCTCTTACCATTCAAATGTTACTACCCTTTATATAGCCCAGGTTTTTTACATGCTTTTCCAATGTGGGATTTGTCTAAGGTGTTGTGTCAGCTGTTATTACTGTCTCTACTAGTCTGACCATTTAATCATCACATCAATAAGAAAATGATGGTGCAATACCCATATATCGATCGGACCACTGCCTTATGACGTGGCCCATCATCTCCATGAGAGCTTCTTTGGCTTCAACTCCCAGAGCTCCCTAGCTTGCTGTAGGACTCGGACTACTAGCTTGAGGAGGAGTGTTGCTCTTCGTCTCCTCTCCCTCAATATTCCTGGAGTTTACTGACATATTTTCTTTTCTTTTCTACAAAACACAAACTTAGTTTAACAATACTATAAGGGATTAAACTAGAATTATGTAACATGCATCGCAAGGCTTTTAACTTACATTAATTTTTGATAATTAGCTAAACCAAAGCTCTGATACCAATAAAACTGTAACACCCTATACCTAACCCGATTTTCAAATCTGGGTATGAAGCATCACAATTTAAAACCAACTAGACTAATGAAAACTTTTGAAATTTTAAAACTTTAAGTTCGGGGGATACTCTATGCATTGGGGTGTTAACCCAAAATATTGAATAACATATAAATTTTAAAAAAAAAACCTTATGCAATAATACGTCATGTATAATTAAACATAGTTTAACCGAACATTTGGCGAAAGCCTCATAAACATTTACTTGTTTATATATAACGTAAAAGTAAATAAATACTCATAAAATAGTTCAAAATTTCATTACTCGCTGACTATCATAATTTAAAATAGTTTGGCATATAGCCCAACAGTACTACTCAAAAGAATCTAAAGATACAAAATTAATATTTCAGGTACAAGGTTTTGAGTTCAAAACTAATGGAATATAAGTCATCCTATCCCTAATGATTACATGTGACAAGCAAGAATAAAAGATGGATTAGAAAAGAGGCAGCAGTTCTGGTCGAATCCCTTCTATAATTCTTCCAACCTAACACCTGAAATTAGAAGAAAAAAAGACTAAATAAGTTCATAATAACTTATTAAGTTCCATGGAAGCAGAATCTCACAATAAGGTTTAACTAGCACTACAAGACCAATGCATAGACTTTCTAAAATACATGCAACTTCAAGCGGATACAATTTCCTTATTTAAAGTATCCACTGGCAGATACTCCCTGCTAACGGATACAGCCCATTGGCGGGCACTATCCGCTATTAGAGACCAACATTTGATGGAAACACATCATGACTATTCTATTGGTATGCCACATTATAGACCAACTTTCATAACCATTTTACATACTTTTTACACATCATGCAATTGTCCACACATCATCTAACACATTTATGCACATTATACTATTACACTCCCTTCCTTCTGCTAGCTTTTGATCCTTGTTCTGAAGAACTAATATTCCTTTTTCTTCATGTCGCTCCATAAAGCCAGTATATAGCCCATTGGCAGACACTATCCACTATCAGAGACTAACATTTGACGGGCACACATCACGACTATTCTATTGGTATGCCATATTATAGAACAACTTTCATAACCATTTCACATACTTTTTACACATCATGTAATTTTTCATACATCATCTAACACATTTATGCACCTTATACTGATACACTCCATTCATTGTGCTATCTTCTAATCCTTGTTACGAAAAACTAATATTGTCGTTCTATAGAGCCAGTAGAACAATTATATCCACCGAACCCCTATCATTCCTCATTGTATTTTAAACACATATGTGTTTTCTCGCAAGGCTGGGTACTCACCAATCACGATTTACATCGACATACCAGAGGTGAAACATATAATATTGTATCTTTCTTTTTCTTTTCACCATCATACATATCCACCCTCCAATACCTTATTACGTCATTCTAGATACGATACTTATGCATCAAGGAAGGAGTATTTATATCAATGCACATGGAGGACTTCTATCTATAATTTACTAACTTTTAACAGTACATGCATCGACTCCATACCACGTTCTTTTGACATGCATGCCAAAACCAAATGTTAATGTGACTTACCTAAATTAACAACATGTTAATACAGTTAATAGATTTAAACTATAAAGGAACTGTAACGCCCCAAAATATTTATTTCTGTTTCTATTAAATTCAACTCAAAATATGTATCTGCTTCAGTGGTTAAGTGTTTTGGGTTTGTGTGTGAGGTCCCAAGTTCAAGCCTTAACTTTCGCAAATTTTGATATTTTTCTGATCTAATCCTTATGTTTGGAGAGTGGGCTTATATTTAAATGTCTGTAATTCTATACCAAAAGTAAGCCTATTGGCTCAAGTGGTAAGAGAGTTGGTGTGCTGGAGGTCCTGAGTTCGAATCCTGGGTTAGCGTGGGTATTAATTTTGTTCTGTTGCCTGGAAGAGTTTCAGTTATTCTGAAAGTCTTAAAGTGGGAGTTAGTGGGAGGAAAATAAGGGATTTGTAAAGAATTTAGGGATTATCTCTGTTTATTCAAATTTTATTATTCTCACTCTCCCCAAGAACTTTTAATGTTAGTTCTTGTTCTCTGCTTTATCTTTATTTTCTTCTTTTTCTTCTTTGATTCTATTATTCTTGGATCGCATTTCTACCACTTGTTAGTTCGGTGTTGCACATTATTCTAGTAAGTGGGATCTTCATATCTAAAGTACGGCTTTTCAACTCGAGAGGTAAGGCTTAATCGTTGGTGTTGGTGTTTTAATAGGTTTGTTAAGGGACTGGCTTCTGCATATTTTTTGTTTAAGAGAAGGTGGTGATTGGTGAAGTTTCGTTCTGATAGCCTAAATCACGCTAGGAATTGTTCGTGTCATCAGTAAGTCTTGAAGTTATTTTGGGTTTATGTATCAATTCGTAATTGATTGCTAATTGGGCATCTAAACGCTATGTGTTAGGTTTCAAAGGCCTCGGGATTGATTTCACACCATAATTGTACCAGGTGTGTACCCGAAATGCAAAAAAAGGGATTCGAAGAAAGTCAAAAAAACCCCTCTGTCGATGCCACACGGCCATGTGGTAGGTCGTGTGGTAGGCCGTGTGATTGACGAAGGTCAGGCCGTGTGCAAGACACGGCCGTGTGATGGCACGACCACAGGGTGTAACTTCCCGATTTTAGCAAAATCAGAATAGTGGTTTTGGGACCACAAATCTAAGATCAAAAAATTATTTTAATATTATTTTATGTGTTTATGACATGAGATTAGATGTGTGTGAAAGTTTTGTGTGTTAATTTTATCGTTTAAGTGGCTAATTTGAGAAAATGACTTAATTGCGTTAAATTCAAAAGTAGCATGCTATAAGTTAAAAGTGCTTAATTTCCATGGCTTATTAAATGAAAGGTCCTTATGTTGTAATTAGACCATTGATAGTGGGAATGGACATAAATGGGCATGTATTTGATGTTTATTAATATTTATGAACCAAGGGTAATTTAGTAACTTATGAATTATGAGTAATAAAACAAAATAAAAATTAAAATGGTGTTCATATTCTTTAATTCCCAATTTAAATTAGAAATGAAAAAGAGGGTTTTGAGCTTTCATCTATTCGGTCATTGTTCATATTGATTGAGGTATGAAATTTGTTCGATTTTTGATGATTTCTATGTTTTTGTAATCGTTGCTTTGAATACTAGCTAGCCCGTACCCTAGTTTCTAAAATTGTTGATGATTTTGTAAAGTTTCATTGATGAATTCTTGAGTTCTTGAATGTTTGAAGATGGAAAATGAATATTTGTTGATAGATTATCATGTTTTATAAAGTGATTTTTAGTGATATTGCTATTTAAGGGCTAAATTGTGAAAAGTGTAAATTGAAGGGTTGAAATATGAAATAAATGAAAGTTATGGGCTGCTATGCAGCTATATGAAATTCGGCTAAGCATGGGCCATATTGAATTTTTTGTATTTATGAAATAGGGACTAAATTGAGAAAAATGTAAAAGTTTATGGACTAAAGTGAAAAAATGCCCAAATGTATATTTTTGGATGAAATTGAATGAATAGGTGATTAAGTGAGTTAATTTTTAATTTATATAGATAGAGAAATAAAGGAATCATATTTAGATCGGGGAAAATTGAAGGTTATCGAGTAATCGATCCGATTCGTCAATTCCGAGTACGTGGTAAGTTCGTATGTGGTAATTTTATTATAAATGCATGTTAAATGCTTTGATATCACATAAATTGTGATTATGAGATTTCGGATAGTGTTGTAGTGAAAATGACTCTACGAATGCATTTGATGATAGAAATGAGAGGTGTGAAAGCTCGGTTGAACCCTAGGAATATAATTGGATATTTGTGAAATGCTATAAGTTGATATACAGATTTGGCTTTGGGCCATGCATATCGGATGAGTTGGCTTCAGGTCACGATATCGGCACTTCGGGTGCGAATAATACCTTGATTTTGCTACGGGCCATGGTATAGGTACTCCGAGATAAGTTACCTTAATTTGACTACGGGCCATCGTATAGGTACTTATCGATTGTGATCTTTGAGTATCCGATTTCTATTCTGAATGGTTCAATGGGTAAAGAATGATGTAGTTGAGAAAGAGGTTTGTACGAGGTGGTACAGGTACGTACGGAACCTATTTGAGTATTACATTGACAAAGTTCAATGAGATGGTAATCGATCATGTTTTAAGACATGATAAAGGTTTGTGGTTAATGTGATTTTGATTTGGTAATGTGAAAATGAGTAAATTACATTTATTTGATGAATTGAGTTATTTACTTACGAACTTACTAAGCTATAAAGCTTACTGTGTATTATTTGTCTATGTTTTATAGTGAATCGAAGCTAGCTCAGACTCGGGGATCGTTAGGAACTGTCATCATATTATCGATCATTTCGTTTGTACTTTTGAAGCCTTGTATATATATGGTATATGGCATGCATAGGCTAGTGTCATTTGATATGTTTTGAGTTATGATTTTAGCCATAAGATTTGGCTTACTTTTAGCTTGTAAATATTGATGTGTATGGCCATTAATTTGGCTTGATTATGTGTTGTTAAGTGATATATGTGATGATATGTTGTGGCTTGATCATGGGATGTTGAAATGTTAAGTTTTGAGGCATGAAATAGGTGATAAGATGATGATGAAATGCATTTAGAAATTATACAAGTTTGATGATTTTGGCATATTGTTTTGATATGATTTTGGTTGTAAATTTAAGTAGTGAAATGGTTGACTATGTAATGGCATGAAATGTATTTGAATTGACATGTTTTGGATGCTTGTATATGTGTTGAAATGGTACCATTTTAATGGCTAGGTGAGCATGTAAAAAGGGTGGCGAATTAGCTTTGCAAATGGCCTATTTTTGTCCACACGGGCGTATGTCTCAGCCGTGTGTGACATACGGTCTTGTTACACGGCCGTGTGTCCCCTGGGGTACCCTTTCGAATTAAGGCAGTATACCCTACAGTTTTGACACGGCCTAGATACACAGGCGTGTTTACTAGCCGTGTGAGACACACGGGCTGGCACATGGGCATATGGCCGGCCGTGTGACCTAAGTCAGTAACCTCCCTAGTTTTCCCACGGCCGTGGCACACGGGCATGTCTCCGGCCGTGTGGTACAAGTCAGTATGTATGCCCTGTTTTCACACGGCCTGCGCCACAGGCGTGTCTAGTGGCCATGTGAGGCACACAACCTGTTTACACGGGCATGTGACCCTTGAATGTGGAAAATTTTTATAAGTCTACCAAAGTTTGTAATGTTATCGGTTTAGTCTCGAACCACTTCTAAGCATGTTTTAAGGTCTCATAGTACCTTATAATGGACAATATGGTTGAGATGAATGGATTTTAATTATGATTGCATAAATGTATGAGTTATGCTGTGATTGATCGGTAATGCCTCGTAACCTTATTCTGGCAACGGATATAGGTTAGGGGTGTTACACACGGGCTACGCCAAATTGGGCATGTGGGCTCACACGGGCTTGTGTTATCTGGGCCAAGCAGTGTGATCCACATGGGTAAGGCCAATCTGGGCGTGTGGGCCACAAGAGTGTGTGGACCCATTATACTAAAATTTTTCGTGGGGTCACACGGGTTATCCTAATCGACTGTGGACCTACCGTAGGGTCGGTAAAGACTTACTAACCCTAAAACTATGTATTTTGTTAGCATGATGTACTAATATGAGCATGTCTATTTTTCGTATATCCGCTATTTGTTATTAATGCATGTTAAGCATGATTTATCTGTTAAGTCTGTATGCATGTTTTGCTATTGTGATTGGGGTAGGATGATACATATGTTGGAGGAAGTGTTTTGAAAGGTAGATTATGCCTAATATCTGGCAGCACAACTGCATTACATCTGATATGTGTCGCATCGGTACAGTATGGTGCGTAAGGCTGGGTGGGTGTTTTAAACCCCACATGGTGTGTAGGGATGGATGGAGATGGTGTATAGAGGATGGGGGGTAGGATTCTAATTTCTGATATCTGATTTGTATATCTGTAATTGTGTCTATATCTAAAATGGGCTCAGGCTCGAATCTATATCTGTATCTGACATGGGCTCAGGCCCGATTGTGAATCTGTTTGATCTGTGATATTCTGTTTGTATACATGCTTAACTCTGCTGGGTTACACACTAAGTTTACATAAACTCACCCCTTTTCCGTTTGTTTGTACAGGTAACCCACAGTCTTAGGTGGATCGATGCAGCGGAGGACTCGACAGTGACCACCTATTTTACTATTTTAATTTGTTTTGGGTTATTAAGTTTTAGCATTGAGGTTGTACTTTTTGGGACTTTGGACTCTTTTAAATATTGACATTGTTTTTGGGTTTTTACTTATTTATAACTGTGATGGTTTTCTAAAATCTTTGAACGGAGTTTCTGGACACAACAATTTTACAAGCTTCCGCTACAAACACGTTTTATTTCTAAATGATTAAATGAAAGAAAACTTTGAAATTAGAAATAACTCTAAAGGTTAATGAATTGGAAAGGGTTTTTAATTTAACGACAACGGTTCTATTTTC
Organism: Gossypium longicalyx; assembly: GCA_025698465.1. Classification (NCBI taxonomy): domain Eukaryota; kingdom Viridiplantae; phylum Streptophyta; class Magnoliopsida; order Malvales; family Malvaceae; genus Gossypium; species Gossypium longicalyx. Next base: position 83,658,293 of record CM047000.1, on the reverse strand, counting down.
AACCCATTCCATGTGACACTTCCGGATTCTGCCATAAAATCATATGAACTTATCAATGGTATCTTCTAAAACTTCCAACAAAATCAAAAACTAATGAAATAACAAGTTAGACCTAATTGTAGAAGTCCAAAAACATAAAAATTTCAAAGAAAAAGCAAGAATTGTACTTACTTGAAGCTAAAATATGAAAGACCAGCTCAAACCCTCTTCAATGGTTGTTTTTGACAGAAAATTGATGAAGAAAATGTCTAGAAACTATTAAAATAACATTTGGCCATATAAACTTTATTTTAATTCTAATTTTGTCCCTAATCACATGAATATCTTTGATTTTTTTTTTCACGTTATGCCACCTCAGCCATCTAAGATTGTCTATTTGCCCTTTTAGTCCTCCTTTATTTACTATTAGGCTATTTAATCACTTTAGCAAGTTTTACACTTTTTTCAATTTAGTCCCTTTTAATTAATTGACTACCGAAACGTTAAAATTTTCTAGCGTAACTTTAATACTACCATATTGACACTCCGTAAATATTTATAAAAATATTTATGGCTCAATTTATAACACTGAGGTCTCAATATCTCTTTTTCTCAATTAATTGACCTAATAGTGTAAATATTTTACGGATGGAATGATCTAGAAACTAAGGAAAATGGATGAATTAGGACCAAATTGAATATGTGAAGAATTATGAGGGACTAAATTACAATTTTACCAAATTAAGTGATGACTCAAAGATGGAATTTTAAAAGATCATAAAGGGCGAAATGGTGAATTAGAAAGAGAGAGAAATCTAGAAGGAAATGACGATGTTAGAGATATTTTAGATTAATTAAATAAATAAATATTAGTTTATAAGTATATTGATTTGATTTTTTTTACGATATTTTATTATTATTTTATTTAGTATATATAAGGAAAGAAAGATGAAGAATCATAATCATCTTTCCCATACACCAACGTCTATGAAGAGAGAAAGAAAGAAAGTTTTGCTTTCTTTACAATTTGGTCCTTTCACTAAAAATTTACCATTTTCACGTAGAAATCAAAAGAATTTCCATAGTTACCAAGAGAGAAAAATGATGAGGAGACTATGGAGGGCTAGAATATCAAGTTAGATTCAAGAAATAGAAGCTGGAGGAGAGAGAAAATCAAGTTAAAAATTGAAATCAATAGGACAAGGTAAGAACATCAAGATTTTAATATGTTTTTAAGTTTGATATTATTGAAAAAGCATGGAAATGATGTTAAAGTAGAGTTTTCTTATATAAGGTTCTATGTTCTTGATATGTTAGTGAGGAGAAATAAGAGAAAGTGATGGGAAATATTGTAGAGAAAGGAAATAAGGGTGTTATAAACTTGGTAATCAACATTTTGCATTAAAACAGTTTTGGACAGCAGCAATGATTCAACTTTGAAAAATCACCAAAAATTACGAAAATCGAATTAGAGGTTGAATAAAATATGAAATTAAATTTTATTGAGTCTAGTTTTTCATAGAAGAAACGGTGTAAGCAATGGAATTGTAAATTATGAGTTATAATAAATTTTGTGAGATAAGTTTAGAATGATTTTGGGTTCCCCTGTTCTGACTTTGGAAAATCATTAAAAATTGTATAAAAATACTTGGGGTTTAAATTTGTATGTTTAAATTCTTAACGAGTCTATTTTCAATAGAAACAAACGGGAACATCATTCAAATCCTGTACTAAGAGATAATTAATTTTTAGTGAAGAAAGGTGACACACAGCTGAGACACACACCCGTGTCTCTACTCGTGTGGACAAAAATAGGCTATTTTCCAAGCCATATTTTTCACCCAATTTGCTCTTTACCAACACCAATACTTAAACACATTCATAGACCATTCCAAGACAATTAATTTATGCCAAAACCTAGTCTCATACATATTATTTAATCTTATTCAACCTGTCCAGGCTAAATCCTGTTTTTAACATATGCTCGAGAAGGCTTATATTAAGATTACCCGTCCGGGCTAAATCCTTTCTGTAATGAGGTCAAGGATTACTCGTTTGAGCTAAATCCCATCAGCAATACACGCTGGACCTCATTCCATATGGGAAATCACCTTTATCCATCGATTTCAATATTCAACTGGAACTTGTCACTTATCGGGCATTATCATTTATCGGGCTTTGTTAGACATATGCGAATAATTTCAAATATATTCATAGTAATTGTATAATTTATATACACACATCCAATACAAGCATAAAAATATACAAAATTTAGTTACACGAACTTACCTGGCTAAATTGCATAAATACCAAGATTTAGGGGCATTTTGGTAATTTTTCATTTTCCCTGATTTTCACCCAATCTTAAATTAATAATTTCATTCAATTTATTAATTTCAACATATATCATTCATTCAAGCATATACATGTAAAAGTAATTTCATGTCATGTCATATTTCCATATCTCATATTTTATTCCATGGCAACTTATATTTAGTTCATATTTAACCCTGACAGAACTTTACCCGTTGAATATATTTGAAATATCGATGGATACTCATATAGTACACTTAAAGTGTACAAGTCTATAATCCGTCAATTTGTATCCAGTGGTACCCCTTCAGGGCAGATAATCGGAAAGCACATTCTCGAGCCATATATCAGAATATTCATCCAGGCAAAATCTCAGGAAGTTCACAAAGAACTTTTAAATCAGGAAACTCATAATTGCTCACAAAAAGCCATGTAACAAGAGCATTGGATAGCCATGTCTCAGAGAATTCAAGCGAGCCATGTTAGGACGCTCACAAAGAGCTGCGTTTGTGTCCGCAACGTATATAGGATCACAGCCGATCGAATCATGTAACATGATGCTCACAAAGAGCTATAATAGTGTGCAACACATGCAAATTCACTACCAATCAAGATGCTCGCAAGAACTATGTAGCAGAATTACCAGTCCAGGCTAAATCTTGTCTTTAACATATGCTCGAGAAGGCTTATATCAAGATTACCCGTTTGGGCTAAATCCTTTCTGTAATGAGGTCAAGGATTACTCGTTTGAGCTAAATCCCATCAGCAATACATGCAGGACCTCATTCCATATGGGAAATCACCCTTATCCATCGATATTCAATATTCAACTGGAACTTGTCACTTATCGGGCATTATCATTTATCGAGATTTGTTAGACATAAGCGAATAATTTCAAATATATTCATAGTATTTGTATAATTTATGTACACACATCCAATACAAGCATAAAAATATACAAAATTTAGTTACACGAACTTACCTGGCTAAATTACATAAATACCAAGATTTAGGGGCATTTTGGTAATTTTTCATTTTCCCTGATTTTCACCCAATCTTAAATTAATAATTTCATTCAATTTATTAATTTAAACATATATCATTCATTCAGGCATATACATGTAAAAGTAATTTCATTTCATGTCATATTTCCATATCTCATATTTTGTTCCATGGCAACTTATATTTAGTTCGTATTTAACATTGTCAGAACTTTGCCCGTTGAATATATTTGAAATATCAATGGATACTCATATAGTACACTTAAATATAATCCGTCAATTTGTATCCAGTGGTACCCCTTCAGGGCAGATAATCGAAAAGCACATTCTCGAGCCATATATTAGGATGCTCATCCGGGCAAAATCTCAGGAAGTTCACAAAGAACTTTTAAATCAAGAAACTCATAATTGCTCACAAAAAGCCATGTAACAGGAGCATTGGATAGCCATGTCTTAGAGAATTCAAGCGAGCCATGTTAGGACGCTCACAAAGAGCTGCGTTTGTGTCCGCAACGTATGTAGGATCACAGCCGATCGAATCATGTAACAGGATGCTCAAAAAGAGCTATAATAGTGTGCAACACATGCAAATTCACTACCAATCTGGATGCTCGCAAGAACTATGTAGCAAGATTACCAGTCCAGGCTAAATCCTGTCTTTAACATATGCTCGAGAAGGCTTATATCAAGATTACCCATCCGGGCTAAATCCTTTCTGTAATGAGGTCAAGGATTACTCGTTTGAGTTAAATCCCATCAGAAATACATGTAGGACCTCATTCCATATGGGAAATCACCCTTATCCATCGATATTCAATATTCAACTGGAACTTGTCACTTATCGGGCATTATCATTTATCGGGCTTTGTTAGACATATGCGAATAATTTCAAATATATTCATAGTATTTGCATAATTTATATACACACATCCAATACAAGCATAAAAATATACAAAATTTAGTTACACGAACTTACCTGGATAAATTGCATAAATACCAAGATTTAGGGGCATTTTGGTAATTTTTCATTTTCCCTGATTTTCACCCAATCTTAAATTAATAATTTCATTAATTTATTAATTTAAACATATATCATTCATTCAGGCATATACATGTAAAAGTAATTTCTTTTCATGTCATATTTTCGTATCTCATATTTTATTCCACGGCAACTTATATTTAGTTCATATTTAACCCTGTCAGAACTTTGGCCGTTGAATTTATTTAAAATATCGATGGATACTCCTATAGTACACTTAAAGTGTACAAGTCTATAATCCGTCAATTTGTATCCAGTGGTACCCCTTCAGGGCAGATAATCGAAAAGCACATTCTTGAGCCATATATTAGGATGCTCATCCGGGAAAAATCTCAGGAAGTTCACAAAGAACTTTTAAATCAGGAAACTCATAATTGCTCACAAAAAGCCATGTAATAGGAGCATTGGATAGCCATGTCTCAAAGAATTCAAGCGAGCCCTGTTAGGACGCTCACAAAGAGTTGTGTTTGTGTCTGCAATGTATGTAGGACCACAGCCGATCGAATCATGTAACAGGATGCTCACAAAGAGCTATAATAGTGTGCAACACATGCAAATTTACTACCAATCAGGATGCTCGCAAGAACTATGTAGCAGGATTACCAGTCCAGGCTAAATCCTGTCTTTAACATATGCTCGAGAAGGCTTATATCAAGATTACTCGTCCGGGCTAAATCCTTTCTATAATGAGGTCAAGGATTACTCGTTTGAGCTAAATCCCATCAGAAATACATGCAGGACCTCATTCTATATGGGAAATCACCCTTATCCATCGATATTCAATATTCAACTGGAACTTGTCACTTATCGGGCATTATCATTTATCGGGCTTTGTTAGACATATGCGAATAATTTCAAATATATTCATAGTATTTGTATAATTTATATACACACATCCAATACAAGCATAAAAATATACAAAATTTAGTTACACGAACTTACCTGGCTAAATTGCATAAATACCAAGATTCAGGGGCATTTTGGTAATTTTCCATTTTCCCTAATTTTCACCCAATCTTAAATTAATAATTTCATTCAATTTATTAATTTAAACATATATCATTCATTTCATTATATCAATATTTCATGTACCACAATTTCCATGTATTTCATGCATATTTATTCTGGTAATAGTTCATATCGAACTTAACATTAATTAAATTCCATGTACATATACTTTCCACACCATGTGTCCATATAACATGTACAAATCATTATATATATTTCAGGCATATATAGGTAATAATTTATTTCGTACTCATATTATTTCATATTAGAATTTCATTAAATCAATTAAAGTATCGATGATTACATGGGTAGTACATTCAAGGTGTACAAATCTATAATCATAGATGAACATATTTATCAAAAAAATTCCATGTTCATATAGCATTATTTCATACTTCTATATATCATGTATCATCATTTTCATGTATTTCAAGAATATTCGAGATATAAATTCATTTAAACTCATATTTCTCATTTTGAGAGTTTATATCCATCGAACTATTGAAATTTCGATGGATAATCCAGTAGTACACACAAAGTGTACAAATCATTAACCCGTCAATTCCTTTTCAGAGGTGCCCATTAGGGCACTTATTCTAAGAGCACATTTTCGATCCATATATCACACAACAGGATTATCAGTCCAGGCTAAATCTTGTCTGTAACATTTGCTCTAAGAGCTTTGTCAAGATTACCAGTCCAGACTAAATCAAACTTTAACATATGCTTAAAAGCTCAATTAGGATTACCCGTCCGGGCTGAATCCTTTCAATAATGAGGTCAATAGGATTACTGGTCTGAGCTAAATCCATTCTACAACAAATACAGGACCTCACTCCATTTGGCAAATCACCTTTATCCATCGAAATCCAATATTCATACGGAATTTAACCCTTTTCAAATATTTTCGAGCATGTCTTCATTTCTTGCATTCATATCATTCATATTGTATACATGTACTAATATTCCACATTCTAACTAATACAAAATTCAATCTTAACATATTTACATGCTCAATTAAGTTACACGAACTTACCTGACTAAATTGCAAAAATACCAAGTTTTAGGGGCATTTTGGTAATTTTTTATTTTCCCCGATTTTCACCTGATCTTGATCTAAATTAATAATTTCATTTAATTTATTAATTTAGACAATAAACAATTCATTTCCCTCAATTTGGTCTTTTTTGATATTTTTACAAAATTACCCCCTAAAGTTTTACTTTTATTCAATTTAGTCACTGAGCATAAAACATAAAAATTAGCCATTTTTAATATAAACTCATGCTAGATGAATATTCATATATATATATATATATATATATATATTCCTCCTCCTCTCCATTCCACATCCTTGATGGATATAATTCCACTATTTACTTATATGTTTAATCATAATAACAAGAATCGGTAAACATGCAAACAGTTTCAGGAAGGAAGTTTTCTTCATGTCCAATATTCAAATGGAGACCTTATTAAACAACTCTAATGAAAACTCCTTCCTATATGATAAAACTTAAAGAATGATTTAAGAGTTTACCAGCAGACAATTTAAAGAAGGTAGTTTCTACAAGCTTTACGATTAGTTCTTCCGTTAATGATAAAGAACACTTCTGGGTTTTTTTTTCAATGATAACGAAGGTGAGTAGAGAAGATGAAATAAAAATCTTTTCCACTACCAGGTTGTCCTATTTATAACTAACTCTAGTCCAAATCCCACTCAAGTAAATCTCTAATCAGTAATCATGCACACACGTTTTCACTAATTAATCACGTCCTACGAGGCTCTCCAAGTGTCGTGGTTATTGACACGTTATCTCCACTAGGATGCCAGATAACTTAAATGTGTCCCACTAACCACTATTTCTAATGCACAATTACATTATAACAACACAAAACATGGGTGGCGAACTTATTAGCGGAAGAGTTCGCCAAATAAGGATCTCACCAAAATAAGGAACTCGCCAACCAAAAAATAAGAATCCACAAACTTGGCAAAGCTCAGTGAAGTACTTCACCAGTGATTTCGCCAATGTTAACCAGTGTAAATCTTGCGATTTAGACGATTTCATCAAAACAACCCTTGAAACATACCAGTTCGCCAAACGAGAGTTTGACATTCCATTTAGCCATCATTATGAAATATGCGGAGGGGTGTCTTTGATGGGACGATGATGTCTATAATAGGGCAAATTTTGTCCTCCCTTCTGACTCTGATGGGATAAAGTAGTAGAGCCCACTTGATGTTTGGTGACCAAATGATTCTATGTTCCCAATGAAGATCAAGCCATCCATTGTTCTAATAGTCCCTTCGGGAAAGTGAGTTCAAAAGCTTACCATTCAAACGTCTTTTAAAGTGTCATGTGTCTTGTCGCAGATGGGGGTATAAAACCATGTATTACATTTATCATAATATTAATTACTTAATAAATTATTCTTAATATTTTTTTATTATAATTTAAATTTATATATTCCTTATATCATAATATTGACAAATTTCAATATCATTTAATTTTTTTACTTTATAATATTATGTCTAAAATAGACATTTTATCTTCTGGCAAACACTTTTTGATAGCAATGGCAAACACTGCCAACCTTTTCAACCTTAATGATAATTTGGCCTTTAAAATGCAATTTTGATATTGCATTAGCTTATATCTTTATAATTTTAAAATGATTAAATTAAAATTTTATTATTTTTTGAGGCTATGTATAATTTGACTATTTACTAATTTATAATTTTGTAAATATTAAAGAGTCAAAAGTGCTACTTTCCTAAAGGGCCACCTTGAACAAGCAATACAAAATCTTGGTGTTCCAATCTGTTGAAAGTAGTCATAATATTAGTTGATAAATCAAAGAAAGCAATATGAAAGATTATAGTTCATTGAGAGCAATCTCAATACTTGAATAAAATTATAAAATCAGATTTAAAATTTAAAAAAAATTCAAAGCTGGACAAATATTATAATTATAAAGTTAATTATATAAGAATCATGAACTTAAAAATCCAAATTACAATAGAAGTTTAAAAAAAAAAACATAAAGCAAGACAAGAACGAGGCAAGAAGAATATATATATATATATATATATAAGCAAGCATATAGTACTTTGAAAAAGAAAAACCAACAATTATGCAATTTTTGTTTTTTTTGTTTTTTTTTTTAATATTTAAAGCGTAGTTTTAGTGAGGATAAAATTGAAATAAAAAGAATTATTTATGGATCACTTTAAATAAAAAATTATATGATTTTATTATTTATCAATATTACTAAATATTAAATTATAAACTCTATTACCCCTACAATCAGCGGCGGAATCAAGGGACAGGTAAGGATACGGTTCTTTAAGTAACTATTGAGTCGAAGTTAGGCCAATGCTGGTAGTGGTGATGATGGTTTCTTACCTTCAATTTTCTCTTTTTAACTGACACAATTTACTAATCTCAACAAAACCATCAAAATGAAACCACGAAGTTAGGCCAAGGGAATTTAATAGACAGAAATTGGTTTCTAGCCTGGGTGTGGATCGAAAATTAATTGTTATTTTTATTATTTGAATAATATTTATAAAATTACAATTGTTTTTCTACTATTTTAATAAAATTTTCATATTTGAATTTTTGATAATGTTATAATTTATACAATATTTTTTAAAAAATTATAATTTTAACATGTTTTATAATTTTTAAATTCTTTATTAGTTTTTTTGAATTTTTAGTAAATTTTGATAATTTTTAGGTTGTTATTATTTTCTAAAATCTTTTCATGTCAAAAAAAATAAAAATATGTTTTTGCATAGCATGACACATAGCAAATACAAGAAAAACAAATTAATAGTGAATTAGTATACTTTCCTCCCATGTTGGGTTAATTATTTATTTTTTAACTAAATTATAGAGTAAAAATTTAAATGTTACAATAAGCTCAAAGTTTTTATAATTTTTATGTATTTGAAATTTAACCTCTAAAATTTTATTTTCAGGAATTTAATTCTTTTAATTTTCAAAATTTAAAATTTAGGTCTATTTGTTAACACCGTTACAATCTTTATGTTAAATTTGTTAGTATGACATTTTGAATTAAAAAAACAACTCCCTTGATATCCATGTAACAAAAAATAAGATTATAATGTACTTGAATTTAATAGAGTATTTTAACTGTATTAATAATTCTTAAAAGTTCACCTCAACATTTTAATCAGAATAAAATATTTATACTAACTAATGACACTATAAAAATTAAGGCACAAAATTAAGTCAAAATTAAAATTTAGAGATTAAATTTCACATTTGAGCGAAATATAAGGATCAAAACTGAAATTTAGTAGATGCATTGGAATTGAATTTAATCATTACTTTCTTATGTCAAAAGAAAACACACAAAAAGAATGGACATATTTCTAAATTATGTCAAAATTAAAATATAGAAAATAAATCTCAAATTTAAGTGGAATATAGGATCAAAACTGAAATTTAATTATTTTTATATAATCTTAAAAAAGTAGAGAGATTAGAATTAAAATTAAGATATTATTTTCTCATGTAAAAAAAAAGGGAAAAATGGAAAGGTGTATGTTAAAATTAAAGTGTAAAAATTGAATATAAAATTTGATCAAAATATAAGGATCAAAATTGGAAATTTACCATTTTTATATAATCACCAAATGATTAAGTGATTAGAATTGAAATTTAATCGTTATTTTTTAATTCATTAAAAAATGAATAAGTAAAATTTTCATTTTTTTTGTAAATTTAAACTTATTCATTTAATTTACACTAAATCCAAATATTATTATCTGAATTCATATATCATATAATAATTAAAATATTTAAATTTAAATATTATTCAAATAATTTAACAAATTTTTAGAAGTCTAGAAATTCACTAACAATACAATTTTTATAATGAGTTCACAAAGTACATCAAGGATTTAAATCACATCTATTAAGAATTAAAAAAGAAAAAAAGTTATCTAGATATCATCAATAACAGTATGATGTTTTAAATTTTACTACATGAGGCATACAATTGAGAGCAGTATATATATATATACACAAATGGATTTGAACCCATGGGGGCTCGAGGAAGCAAATTATGAACCAGAAAACAGCATAATAAATCATTGGATAAATTCCATCATTAGTCATTTTAAATACAGGACACTTCTAATTTGGTCGTCTAGAATTTTTTTTATTAATTTGGTCACACAAAATAAATTGACCATTACCTCATTAAATGGTAAAGGAAGACTAATGGTACATTTGTACAAAAATATTTTAAGATAATTAAAAGAAGAATAATTCTTATTTAGAGTGACTAATATAGGAATGTACGGTTAGTCTTTTGTTACTATTTAATGGTAGTGACCAAATTAAAAAAGAAAAAAAACAATTTTGTGTTATCAAAATAGGAAATATCCAGGGTGACTAATGACATAATTTACCTTAAATCATTTCATACCTCACGAACCATCGATCTCTCATTTCAGTGATTCAATAGACGAAGAATGTTTAGTTTAACACCCGAAAATTCTTCCCCAAGCACCACCTAAAGTGCAAGCAAGAAACTGATAAATCGGCTGAAAGCAAGCCTTTAAAGGCTCCCTAATGTAAACATTGCAACATGAATAAGATGTTTCAACGTTGTTCTTAAGCTTTCCCCACAAGTTCAAGAGCCAACCCTCATCCCGGTTAATCAGAATCGCCGCTGATTGAAGGTAAGCGGAGGCTGCAGACTTGACCAATCGGTTCTTAATGACGATCTTGGAAGAATCGAATTCATTGTTTCCTTCTTGAGATACGGATGAGCGGCCGGGTAATATTGAGGATGACGATGAGCGTAAAATAAGGTCTTTCAAGCTGGTATAACGGTGTTCATCTTCATCGACTTCAGGGTCAGTAATATTTGAGGACGAGTTTGTAGTTGATTTCAGTAAAGGAAGTTTTTCTGGCTTTTGCAAGTCTGTATTGTCCATTATTAGCCATGAGAGGTTGATGAGGAAGATGATGTGGGCATGCTTTACCAAGAAAAAGAATAGTTTATTGTCAAAGGTGACGAAATCTTTTCTCTTTTTCGTTTCTGGTTTTCTCGATCAATTTGAACATGGAAAAGATGAAGGATGAAAACAAGGCAGCTCCAGAAAGATTTTATGTTGGCAACGAACATTTATGGGTCAATCCTTTTTTGTAGGAAATTGACACGGACAACTTTATATTGGGTTGCTTTCTTTGAGCTCCTATGCAATTTCTTCTCCACAAGAACATTGGAAGGGTAAACCACAAATTTAATCACTTAAAAAAAAAAGTCTAAATTACTTGAATTTTAAAAAATAATGATTTGATGAATAATATTATAGATTTGTTATAATTTGATTATTGAGTTATTAACTGTTATTATAATAAATTCTCTTCGCTTATTATATTATTATTTAAAACAAAAATTTTAGGTTAAATTATTTAACTAGTCTCTATATTCTTTTTAGCAATTTAATTTACTTAATTATTTTTTTAATTTCTATTTCTGTTTTTTTTTCCTGCTTTCGTCTCATTTTCTCTATTTCTCTTCTCGTTATCATAAACCTAGCCATTACTTGTAAATGAGATTCTTTTTGAAATAACATATTGTTACATTCTTGGTTTTATGCATGTTTGCATGTCGTTTTTGGTCACTCCATTCAAGGGAATATGCAGAGCTAAATATGCACCCAAGCTAGGAAGCACAGACACGGTTCGTCCCTCCTCATTTCGGTGACGTATGTGTGTTCGACATGGACACTCGTCGGACACACTCAAATATATATGGGACACGCCGGAATACGTAAAAGTAAAGAGGTTGGACACGGTACCGACATAGGTGTCTAAAAATGGACACATGATAGATGCAAGAAAAGTTGATGGTGGCTGATGGACGGTGGCTGAAATTTTGGCTTTCAAAAGGAGCAGATGAAGAGTCAGCAGCGGAACGACATGCCTTAAACCCTTTACCATCCAATGTCAAAGCTATTAGATCCGTGAAGAGGGAGTTGAAGCATTGGTTCAAGTTTTCAGACTTTTAAGAGGTGACTTGAAAAATCTAAACCATCGATGTTAAAGTGAAGAAGTTGGGCTATCGTTTGGTGATGTCATTGGTATGAGAGAAGTCAGAGTATGGTGGAGCGGCGACAATGGCTTGTAAAAACTTTTTAATTACCTTTTTCCATATTTGTAAAATAAAAAAGTAGAAAAAGAAGGAAACGTTTTAGTGGGATAAAAGGATTTTGCCAAAGATGAAATGGTTAGCGATCGAAGATGAGAGGCTTTCTGTTTTCTTCTTTTGAATTAGTGTGGGGAGGTTTGGAAGGGAAGAATCTGGAAATGTGACTGAGGTAGGAGATGAAAGGGTTGAAGGCAAATGGAAAAGGAAATATCGGTTACTGAGGGGCCTTAACTACTATTGTTGCTTTTCAGGAGAATTAATTCTTTATTTTAATTGGCTGAAGCGTCGGTTGCTTCTAGAGCTGTTCTTTGTTTTTGTTGCCGGTCTAAAGGTGTACCTAGGCCCAATTTGGTAAACATGTTGTAATTGGGTTTTATTTTGTTCTATTTTAATAAAAAGTCTAGGTTCTTTTAAAAAGGTATTTTAACATAAAAAATATATTAAAAATATTTTTTATTGTCATATCCTACTGTATCCGTGTCCTCATTTTTTAAAAATTAATGTATCGTAGCATCCGTATCGTATCATGTCGTACCCGTATTATGTGTTCGTGTTCATACTTCATAGCATCCAAGACTATATACATATATCCCTTTTTTCTTTTTTTTATAACTTGCTGCAACCATTTCATTGCTTCGTGTTTTTCCGGTTGTTTGCATCAGTTTCTAAAAACCAAATCCCTTGTTAATAAGATTCTTGCAAGAAATGTGTACAATGTTGAGCCATCACCTTGCAAAATATAGTCATTTGAACTACCACTTTGTGATCTCGTTCTCTCTCTAATCTTTTCATGATGCTAACCCTTGCACTTTTCTTTCTTTTTGTCTACACTTTTCTTTCTTTTTGTCTAACTTTCTAGTGCTCATTGACATATAATATTTTACTTTAAATCAACAAGTTAGTGAAATTTGTTTATTCTATAGAAAATGCCTCCCATTGATAAACCATAAAGAGAACTATGTGGTGTCACTCAAAGGAACCTCTAAAGTGGTCTATGAATCAGAAGAAATCACCCAAACGATCATCAAAAGTAAGGATAGATTTGAGGATGGAAAGAAGAGTTTAGGAATGCGAAGAGGTAGAGGGTATAAAGTAGATAGGTTTCAAGATGGAAAGCTTTGTTGGGACATTTTCAAATATTTATACTATTTCAATAACTATAAATGAAAGGGTGTAATGTCTTTTGGTTATTGATCAAGAGTTATATCACTTGATTTTTTACAAAGAATTATAACTATACAAATAATATTATTTGAATAGTTATGTCATATCCCAAAACTTGACCTAGTAGTTTTGGGTTAGTAGAATCAGGATATTATCGAAGAGTGGAGTCAAATATCAGAAAATTGGGTCATAGGTGAGTATTTAAGGATGTGAGTGTCTTAATCAAAATTTTATTTTATTTGTTAGCTCAAACAAGATTCAATTTTGAGGTTTAATTTGAAAATGAAAGATTTCAATTGATTTTGGGCCTAATTGGAAAAAGGACAAATTAGGAGTGACCAAAGGCAAATCGCCCAATTTTTTTAAAGCTGGTCTTCTACATCAATCCATTCACATCTTCTTCTTGTTTAAAAACACTCAATCATCCAAAATTTCCCAAAACCTAAAATCAGAGAGTTTCTTTAAAAATGATTCATTCCCTCAAATTTACTAACTCTCCAAACACCAAAACAACCCCCAATTTCAAAGGAAAAAGGTGTTTTCTTCCTCAAAATCTCATTGTTCTTGAGTTCAAATCCAGAATTAGAGTTATAGATTGTCTTTTTCATAAATCAAGGTAATATTTGACTTTCTATGATTAAATAAAGAGTACTATTAATTCAAATTAAGTTTTAAACAATTATATTTAGATTTGATGTTTTTAAAGTCTGTTTGGGTTAAAAAATGGCAAATCTCATAATCCAGACTAAACCCGTGTTTTCAAAGTTTTGTTTTATTAACTTTATTCCAATTAGAAGGTATTTCATTTTAATTTGATAGTTCATAATTGGATTTCCAAGAATCAAATGTTTTCCCCTTTTTCATGTTCTTAAAAGCTTGAATTTTCTGAAAATTTTAGTACCACTGGTTTAGGTGAAATTAGTGGTTTAGATATGAAATTAAATGTTATTTAGTATGTTTGCAATAAAAATTGAGGATTAAAAAATGAGATTAGAATGTCAAAACTTCAATTTCGACAAAACTAGCTAGTTTTTGGTAATTGAAAAGGAAAGGCTTGGATTTTGTTTTCTTTATTGTTTGGTTGTGTTCAAGGTCATTTTTTAAAGAGTTTGGAATGTGTTTTTTATGTGCGTAAAGTGTCGAATCATTCGGGAGCCACTACGAGCAAGTCTAAGGCAGTGAAAAGCTAGTTTGAGCTTTCAACTAGTAAATAGAAGCGTAATTGGTGAGTGTCTGGAGTCATTACTGGTATGCGTGATTCATAGTGCTAAATGGGAGCTTAGGAATAACCTAAACCTCTATCCTAGGTTCCAAGTGTAAGCCTTTCTTATACTTTTTGCCTTGTGAAAATATGCTTAATGTATAACAGGTTGTGGAATGTGATGCTATTGTGACAGGTAATGTGCGTGTGAATACTTATATGTGATATGTGATAATTTGATTTTTTAATGCACACATATGTGGTCAAATATGTGATGGCTCAATAAGTATAGTTGTGGCACTTAAAGTGCAATTTTATGTGAATTTGATAAGCATGTATTGTGTACAAGTTGTAATGTGAATTGATGTTTATGAATAGGAATTATGTGCATTAAAATAGTAATTAAATGTGTGAATTTTGTAGATATTTTGGCCTTGTGATCTATTGAAACTGTTGGATATAGTGGCATGCTATAGGATTGTGAGTACTCACCTTTGTGTTTTGTGACTTAGGCACTGAGGCCCTGAGACAGATTGGAGAGATAAGGGAATGTCAAGCTAGGCTCCATTCATCGAGATAGATTGGTGTGTTGGAGAGTGTAAGCTTTATTCTACACTTATGAGATATGTTAGACTCTTTGAGTCATTGGTGTGATGGAGATCTGTGTATCCAATATGTGGTGATAGAGCCCACTTTTATGTTTCATGTTTCCAAGTTGTCAAATTACCATTAATTGATTAATACATGAAAATGTCGTGTGTAAATGCATGTGAATATATAAGTTAGACTTGTGGGTCATTAAAACATGAATAAATTGTCTTGTCTTATCTTGATGAATTATCGATAAATGAATCATATATATGAGTTGTATGTAATTGCATGTGAGATTATATATTGGATTTATGAATTAATGAAGTATGAATTTATTATTTGGACTCGTAATAAATATGGTTGTGCATGTATCTAGTTGCTCTTGCTTAATTGTGTATGCTTGTGGTAATTTCAAACATTTACTGAGCTTGTTTAAGCTCACTCTCCTCACTAAACCTTTATAGATAAGTAGTGTTTTCGGTGTGAGTGGTGCAGCCAAGGAAGTGATCTAAGGAAGGCAATAAACTCTTGAGTAGGTGGTTTTATAATTATTTTTGGATTCTTTGAATAAATGCAATGTGGGTTAAAATTTCGTTTGGTTATCATTATTATTTTTTATTTGATGTTATGATTTTGGATTTTTGGTATTGCTTGGAATTATATTTATGAATGAGTTGATGATTAGTTTTGGACTTGATTATGGATATTTGAATGCATGAGATTGTGATTTAGAATGCATGTGAGGTAGATAATTTGTTTAAGCATGAATACTTCTCTGTTTTACTGTGTTTTTTCAAGTCTTAGTAGAGGTATCGATATTCTAGGCATAAGTATTGATACCTCGGTGTTCAATCATTTTTATAAGAAGTCAGTAGCTCAATTCGGTATCAATACCCATTCACAAGTATCGATACTCGGGGTTAAAAATATTGATACCTTGCCCATGTATCGATAAAAATGGTTTTTAACTAAATTTGGTAGAATGCTTGTTTGGTATTGATTTTCTGACATGTATTGAATCCTATCTCAAAAAAATCGATACCTGCAAACTTGTATAGATACCTACGTTGTTTTCTTTGGAATGTTAAAGAACGAACTTTAATTACAAATAAATTTATTCCTATTTTCGTTTAAATGTTTAAATTAGTCACGAACTCTTCTTTAAATGTTAATTGTAGTAGTCGTTGCTCTTATTCAAAATCGTATATACATATGATTAACATCCGTTGGTTGATGTAGTATCCTGTAACTCAGGTCTGGAGACCTATAGGGGTGAGGGGTGTTACAGTTGGGTATGACATTACCAGATCAGACATTGGTTCAGCTACCTCTTCAATTAGCTCATGGTGTTTGGCTTACTCTTCTTCCATGAATTTGTCACCCTCTTCGTGAGCCTCCTCATCTTCATCGATAGGCGTGGTTGGTGGCTTTAATGATTTGTCTAATTGCAATGTGATCATATTTGCGTGCTCTTTTCCATCTCTTCAAAGGTTGTTCTTTGTGTTACTAGGGAGATTTTAAACCATTTTGTTTTTGGAACATTGTTATGAGCTGACTCATTTTGTTCTAAAGTTTTTCCATTCGAGATTCGATTCGTCCGCATGTTGCTTGGACTTGCCGAATGTCTATCTTTCTTGTTTGCATCCCCCACTCTAGTCGGTTGAATCTTTGACCACATGCAGTATGGTTGTTTCCCAGGGCTTGATTTGCACCTCTTTGGTTATCTCCCCACTTAAGGTTCAACGATCCCTCCAACTGGGATTATAGGTATTTGATTAAGGATTTCCACCCCTATTATTTACATAGCTTGCTTCCTCCGGTTGATTCTCAATAGTGTGGCTCTGCTCTCGTCGGCTTGACTGATGTCTCCAACCAGTTAAGCTTTTTAAGGATTCTTTGGAATCTATTATCGTCGTTCTCTTCACTCACCACTATCACCATTGGAGGCTTGGATTGGTACGTGAATCTCTCATTAGGCCACATGTACGAATTCATGGCCATGTCCTTTATAATTTTGTAGGCTTGTTCGTATGTATGAAACTTGAGAGATCTACCAGATGTTCCGTCTAAGTTAGATCTAATATGTCTTTTAACACCATTGTAAAAAAATTGTATTTGCAGCCAGGCTTACAATCCGTGATGTGGGCACTTTCTTAGCATCGTTTTGAAATGTTCCCATGCCTCGTACAAGGATTCACCTTCAAATTGTTTAAAATTGGCGATTTCTTGCCTCAATTGAATGGTTGGACTAATTGGGAAAATTTTATAGAGAAATTTTTTCACCATATCATTCCAGGTGGTAATGGAACCCAATTCTAATGACTCTAACCAATCAATCGTGTTATCATATAATGAAAATGGGAATAACCAAAGACTCGTGGCATCATCAGATACCACGTTCTATTTGAAGGTGTTGCATAGTTGAAGGAATCACTTTAAGTGCTAATTCGGGTCTTCAACCATGTTCCATTTGAATGGTAGTGTGTTTTGGATCATTTGGATTGTGTTCGTCTTTATCTCAAAATTATTTGCATTAATCGCTAGTCATTCTATGCTTCCTCGCACCGTGTCTAATGTGGGTAGAGCGTACTTGCGCAACATACGTTGAGCCATTGGGACTTCTCCTCAATTATTTCCCTGTTGCTCTCGTGGCTCTCCGAATAATGGATTTCCCCAAGGTAAGTTAATTACTGCGGGTGGATCGGTGTTCATCATTTAACGATTGTGCCTAATAATTTGCTTTGGATTTGGGTAAGGTTCAATTAGAGTGCTGGAACTTTGGGTCATAAATGACTTGAAAAGAAAATAAAAATAAATAAACAAAAATTTAAAATCGTATCTATAGGTCCTAACGTTCCTACTTTTCTCATTAATTGTAAACAAAATTATTTTCACAATTTATTGTCAAAACCTCCCCGACAACGGCGCCAACAACTTGACCACCTATAAACATGTTATCGTTTATAGTTAAATATAACACCAAAAATATAAGAGATAGGAACAACGATGTCGGCAAGTGCACGGGTCAAATTTAATATAGTTGTACAACAAAATACTGGGAAGTATTTCGATGATCATACCCAATGGAGGATGGAATAAACTATGAAAATATTTTTACAATAATAAGTCTAAATAGTGCTAATTAATTCCTATATTACAATTAACCAAAAAAAATAGTTTAAGAAAATAAAAAAGAAAGAAAGAAAGAAAAAGAAAAAAATAAATTAAATCGATAAACCAATCAAGAAGATTAACTCGTTTCAGGGTTTGTAATTAACTTTGGATTAGAGTTTTAGGATGGTTTAGCTATCGATTAGACAATTATCACCTCCCGGCCTCTAAATAACTAAGCGATTGGTTCATACTTACTTATCTCTCAACCTCACTTTCTCAATTAGGATAAATTACTATTTACTTAGTTTGAATTATCTCCCGACCTCGTCTAGCCTATGATAACTTTCTAGGGTTGTCCAACCTAGTGGTTTAAGCACACATAATTCATACCAACTAATCCCTTTCGAGAAACCCTAAATCCTCCATTAATCACATCCCCATCCACTCATTAATTTCTCCTAAGGGATTTAGCCACTCATGTTATTAATAATCTCAACTCCGATTAAATAAATCATGTGAAGAACACGACTGATTTAGAAGAGAAAATAGAATTGAATAATCGTGGATGTAATATCAAATGGGGAACAAAGTAGTAAATCTCTTTATTGTAATAAAGAAATAACAAAAATGGAAAAGAAAATAAACTTAAATACTTTGATAATATAAATAAACTCTTGAATCAAAACTAATTTCAAGAGGAAAAACAAAAGAGTTAAGGAAAATCAAAAATAAAATATAGAAATTTACTCCTAAACTACTAGGGTTTTTTGAATCCTTCTAGGACGACTTAGTTACATCAAACCCTAACATCTTATTTATAGAGGTGTTGGTAGCCCAAATCAGGTCTTCGGCACATCTTATGTCTTCATATAAGTTTGATTGCGCGGACGAAAATAACCTTGATAAATTTGGTCAAGACGTCACCATGTGTCGCGTCACACTTATTGCATGGCGTGACACGACACCCACTTCCAACCTTGTGTCATTTTTTTTGTGCCTTAACATCCTTAGAAGCTTGTGTATCACTCATCCCTTGCTTCCATGTCAATTGGGCATTTATATCTTCATCTTACACACTCAATTGAAACTATTAGCACAACCTAAGGCCCATGTCGGCCTATTGGGTCACAACATCTACAAAATGTATTACAAATACTTATTTTTATTAACTTTTAATACTATGACCTAAATACCAAAAACGTAAATTAAAATACTAAATTGCTTAGAAAATAAACTCCTTAAGTTCAAAATTGATCTGAATTGACTACTTCATTTGATAGTAGGTCAAGGTGCAATTAGCACCTCTTTGCCCCGAACAGTAACATGAGTTATCGTCTCACCCAGTTGCTTGCGGTTCTCCCTATCCTTTAGGGAGGCATAACCTTCATAAATGATGGCATCAATAGCTGATTCAGTCAGGGTTGCGTACAAAATTGTTCCGATAGTGGGATCGTACAAAATCCTAAACATCATCACAAGCGAACATGGTGGCATCAAATTCACATTCTTGGATAAACGAACGCCAAATCATTTGGAGGTAGAACCTCTCGACTTCCGGGTTATGAAAGCAATTGGCATCGAAATTGCTCAGTGGTGCGTTGGTTTTTCCTTGGTGCCATTTTTCAATTTAAAGCAAAATAACAAGCCAAACAATAAAATTGATGAAAAATAAAGTTAGAACACAAAACCTCGGTTAGTTGCCGACAAAATTCATTTCTTAATCGATATGAACTATAAATCTGAAATAAAAGATGAGAACTAGAAAATTGTGACGAGATGAGGATAAGTGAACTTATATATAGAAATCGGAGGTGGGGAATATGAAAATTTGAAGCTAGATCTTGGGGAAGAGGTGCGACGTCTAGAGTAGGATGTTTTATCTTCTTTCAATGTTTGAGATTTGTGTTTTCATGGCTAGAACCAATAGGTATAAATAGACTTTCAATGGGTTTTAAGCCTGAAATGGCCCAATTTTGGTTGAAAAACACAAGCGTGTCATGCCATAACTTGTGCATGGCGCGACATGACGTTCTAACATCCCTCATTTTGGCTTTGAAGTACTAGTGTTGCACCTTAGCTTATGCATGGAGCAGCATGACACCTTAACATCAGATAATTTGGCTTCAAAGTTCGAGATGTGTCGAAATCCTCCAGTCATCCGTTTGTTCCCCAGTTAGCTTCTATTTGCCCTATTGTGTCCAGAAACCTATTTGCTCCTAATACTAACAAGAAATTACATGCTACTTATCTAAAATCTAACTACAAACGAAAAATTGAAACTAATTTATAATATTTACAAGTTAATTAAAGTTCAATGGTTTAACAACTATGTCATGCTACCAGACTTGTCCCACAATTCTCTAAACTTCACCATTGACTTCAATTGTCGTTCATAACCATTATAGGCCTTTCAATCAATCCCATTCCTATTGGGATCTCGCCATTTGTCTCGTTCTTTTACATTACGAGTACCTACACTTGCACAACTCAAAAAGTACCTTTGATCGACTATTATGGATTAGATTGAATAAAACGTAACAATTTTACCTAAGTAATCCCTCACTTTGGGAATCGTGGCCATATTTGAACACTTTTATCTCGTCATCGATTTTTATAATTAGCTTATTACACTCGAGATCGATTTTCGATTTAGAAGTGGCCATGAATGGACTACCTAACAAAATGAGATTTCTTAATCTTCCTCAAAATGGAGGACTACAAAGTCGACCGAGATTATAATCCCTGTCTCTTGACCAATTTATCCTCGAGTACACCTTATAGGTGTACCAAGTATCTATCGAGTAGCTATAGCATTATCGAGGTGTTATTTAGTTACCCAAGTCTGAGTTTTTAAAAAATTGATAAGGGCATTAAATTTATGTTAGCCCCTAAATCACAAAGGG
The DNA here is from genome assembly GCA_025698465.1 of Gossypium longicalyx. Classification (NCBI taxonomy): domain Eukaryota; kingdom Viridiplantae; phylum Streptophyta; class Magnoliopsida; order Malvales; family Malvaceae; genus Gossypium; species Gossypium longicalyx. Next base: position 83,636,780 of record CM047000.1, on the reverse strand, counting down.
CCTTGCTAAAATATTGATCCACTATATCTATTTGAGTCATAAAACTACCTGGATCTTTCAATTTTAAGGGTATCTTTTTAGCGATTAAAGTGTTACACGAGGCATCAATGTTAATTCGCTCACCCTTTTTCATTTACTTATGATGTGCCATTATTTCTTGTAAGTACTTGGCATATTTAGGGATTTTATTAATTAATTCTAATAGTAGCAAATTGACATTGAGGGATTTAAATAAAATTGAGAAAATTTATAAAATCTACCTCATCCCCCTTTTGCTTGTCCTTTGGTCATGTAACACCCCTAACCCATATCCGTCGCTGAAATAGGGTTACAAGGCATTACTGATCAAACAAAACATTTAACTAATATTTCACAACTTAATAAACATTCATTATCAAATAACATTCATTCACATACACAATGTCCCTTGAATAAGTCTACGAGACTTTAAACATGCTTAAACGAGGTTCGAGATTAAACCGATAACATTTACAAACTTTGAGAAACTTATAAAATTTTTAAACATTTAGGGGTCACACGCCTGTGTGAAAAGGCTGTGTGCCTCACACGGCTACCAGACACACCCGTGTCACAGGCCATGTGAAAACAGGGCATACATACTGACTTGCACCACACGGCCGGAGACATGCCCGTGTGCTATGATCGTAGAAAATCTGAAGGGGTTACTGACTTGGGTCACACGGCTGACCACACGCCCATGTGCCAGCCCGTGTCTCACACATGGCAAATAGACACGCCCGTGTGTCTAGACCATGTCAAACCTGTAGGGTATACTGACTTAAATTCGAAGGGTACCCCAGAGGACACACGGCCGTGTAACATGACCGTGTGTCACACACGACTGAGACACACGCCCGTGTCTCTGCCCATATGAAAAAAAATAGGCTATTTACAAAGCCAATTTACCACCCTTTTCTCATACACACCTAGCAACCAAAATGGTACCGTTTCAAAACATTTATAGGCAGCCAAAACATGCCAATTCATATACAAATCATGCCATTTAAATTCCATCCATTTCATTACTCATTTTCACAACTAAAAACATGCCAAATCAATGTTAAAATCATCAAATTTACATAACTTCTAAATGCATTTCTTTATCACTTCAATTACTAATTCTTGTCAAAAAATACACCATTTCATCATCTCAAAGTCAAGCCACAACATGCTATCTTCCATACATTAATACACCAATTGTCAACTATCTACTCAAGCAAACATATAACCATCACAAAATATGCCAAAACATAAGGCCATATATATATACACAACATATATCACTAATCAAACACTTAATTCAAGCCAACTTAAATGGCCATATACACCACCATTTACAAGCCAAATCTCATGGCTAATATTATAACCCAAAACATATCAAGATGACACTAGCCTATACATGCCATATACCATAAATACAAAGCTTCAAAAGTACCAACAAGTTGACCGATAGTGTGATGATGTTTCCCAACGATTTTCGAGTTCAAGCTAGCTTTGATTATCTAAAAAGAATAGGAAAATAACACACAAAGTAAGCTTTAAAAACTTAGTAAGCCATATACAAATAAAGTCATCATATGAATATTTGCATATCAATTCAAATATGCTAAACATAGCTAAACACATACAACTTCACAAACCTTTCTCATTGTACACATATTTAATATCATAATTGAGTTCATCAATTACTTCCCTTTCATTACTCGTATGAATCTTTTATGTACCTGAGCCATTTAACTCATTCACACATTCTTTCTCGACTTGAATTTGCTCGTTGAACCATTCAAAATCATTAAGGATACTTAGAATCACATAAAGCTCGTACAATATCATATCACAGGTATGGTCTTACATGTTATCACATATCGATGCCACTGTCTCAAACAGGGTCTTACACGAATCAAATAACGATGCCAATGTCCCAGACATGGTCTTACACAAAATCACAATACAATGCCAATGTCTCAGACATAGTCTTACATGTAATCACTTCTCGGTAACCTAATGTCATGACATTCGTATCCTACACTATTCCTAAGGTTCGTACGAAAATTTCAGATATCGTAACTTCATTGATTCATGCTCATGTTTGCTCATTCAACATTCATAGCAATTCAATGATAATGAAACATATATAATTCAATTGAAAGACATTTATTTACAAATGAACTTACCTCGTATTAGGGATTGATGTATCAGGTCGACTATTTGACAACTTTTGATTTCCCCCGATCTAAATTCGATTTCTTTCTTTCAGGATCTATATAAATTCAAAATTAACTCATTTAATCACCTATTCATTCAATTTCATCCAAAAATACCTATTTTGGCATTTTAACACTTTAGCCCTTAAAGTTTCACATTTATTCAATTTAGTCCTTATTTCACAAATACACAAAATTCATGAAATTTCACTAAATCCAAGCCTATTTGAATTTCATATAGGTCCCTAGCAGCCTATATTTTTCATTTATTTTACATTTAAACCCCTCAATTTACAAATTTCTCAATTTAATCCCTAATATATATATTTTTACTCAAAATCACTTTACAAAACATAGATATCTATCAACAATTATTCATTTTTCATCATCAACATTCAAAAACATCAAGCTATCATCAATGGAAACTCACAAATTCATCAATAAATTTAGAAATTAGGGTACAAGCTAGCTAGTACTCAAAGCAACGATCACAACAACGTAAAAATCATCAAAAATCGAACAAAAATCACATACCAATTTGAGCTCACAAGTGCCAAACCCTAAGGAGCTTTAATGGCTTCTTTTCTCTCTTTAAAATTTGGCTAATTGATGAATGAATATGATATTTTAACTTTGTTTTATTTTAATTATCATTTATTAGCCATTTTACAATTTTAACCTTAATGAAACCATTATAAAATCATCTAATATATGCCCATTTATGACCATTCTCACTATCAATGATCAAATTACATCATAAGGACCTTTCATTTTATAAACCATAGCAATTAAGCACTTTTAACTTATACCATACTACTTTTGCATTTTATGCGATTTAGTCTTTTCGTCAAATTAAACACTCAAACGCTAAAATCATTTCACAAAATTTTCACACATACATATTCACATGCTATAAACATGAAAAATAATATTAAAATAATTTTCCAACCTCAGATTTATGGCTCGAAACTACTATTTTGATTTAGCTAAAACCGGGTTGTTACAGGTCGTGTCAAGAATGGTACCTTTGTTGTGCTTGGATTTGTGATTACCAAATTAGACACTGGTTCAACTGACTCCTCGACTAGCTCGTCATGCTTGGCTTCCTCCATTGGCTCGTTAACAACTCCAGATTCTTCATTCTCTCTATGGATAGGCTCCTTTGGCTTTTCAAGTGTCCTCCCCAATCGCTAGGCAATCGCCTTTACATGTTCCTTCCCATCTCTCCGAGGACTATTTTCTGGGTGACTAGGAAGACTATAATTAGTTTACTTTTGTAACATCCCGAATTAGGGTCTAGTTGGAACAATGATTTTGAGACCACAAATTCGAAATAGAAATAATTATTTTATGATTATTTTATGTTCCATGACATGATTGCATGTTTGTGTGAAATTTTCATGAAGAAATTCTATGCCTAAGATGTCCAATTTGACTTTAGGGATCAAATTGAATAAGTTGTAAAACTTGTGTTCTAGAAGCTTTAAGCATGAAATTGCATTAGATTATTAATTAGAGGTCCTTAAATGGAAATTTGACCAAGTTCTAAAATTTTGGATAAAAATGGGCATGAATAGGAAAATTTTGAAAGAAAGGCCTTAAGGGCATTTTTGTCTTTTGGTAAATAAAAGAATAAAAAGGGAAAAAGAAAGAAAAATTTGTCCATCTTCTTCTTGCTTATGCCGAAATTCCAAGGGTCACCATAGCTAGGGTTTATTCATCTTTTCAAGCTTGATTGTATGTGCTCCATAGCCTCGTTTTTAATGTTCTTTACATTTTTTAAGTTATCATCAACCGATCTAGCTATTTCTACTATTATTTTGAGCTAGGGTTTATGTATGAAATTTGACCCATGTGTAACATGGTTGTGTTTTGATGTTTAATGGAGGAATATGAATGTTTGATGTGTGATAAACATCTTTTACTATGTGATTTTTAGTGAAAACACCTAAAAAGGGCTTGTTTGTAAAAGGTATAAAAATGAGTAGTAGAAATGTGAAATAAAGGAAAACATGGGCTGATATGAGATAGAATATGATTCGGCTAGGCTTGGGTAACCAAGAAATTACTTGCATTTCATTTTACGGGCCTAGAGACTAAAGTGTAAATAAGTGAAAAGTTAGGGGTAAAAATGTAATTTCACCAAAGTATGTGTTATGGGTCGATATGAGCCATTTATGTATTGAACAACTTGTATTTAGTATTATGGATCAAGAAAAATGTGATTCGAGTCTTGATCGGGGGAAAAACAAGGTTTACGAGGATTAGGCTCGTTTCTATCATTTTTGTATCGAGGTAAGTTCATTTGCAAATAATGCAACATGTACCATACTTTGAATGCTTTAATATTGCATGTATGATAAATACTTACATAATTGATATGTTGTTGTATTATGTGTTTATTGCCTAAATTTTATCATGAAATATACTTTGTTTATTTCATGAGTATGTGATTGGTGCCATGAATATTGGAATCGACATTACGAGCAAACTCAACAAAAATGTGGTATCGAAGAATCCCGTTTGGACCTTGGGAATAGTTAGGATACAAGTGACATGTCACTAGGAATTATGTAATCTAAACTCATTAAGTTGTGGTCTGAGTTCGTGATATATGTGACACATGTTTTGGCGTCTGGGTACTGGTATTGTAATTTTATTGATGGCGAGGTAGTCCGGCATGTGTTGTGGATCCCTGACAGCCTGCATGAGCAGACCCATGAGTAGCTCGTAAACGAGCAACATGTGATCTGAGATATGAAGTAGCATTAGCTACATATAAGGCACTTAGTTGCAAACTTCCGATGTATCCGATAAAATTCCGAGTGTTCAACGGGTAGTTCAAAGAAGTTCTATGAGTAATGGTAACGATTGCATCAAAATACGAAAGTAAGTTATAATGTGCAAGTGGGAACATGTATGTACATCGAATTCATGTGAATGACATGAAATATGATGAGCTCGTGGTAAAAACATGTATTTATATATATATGAGGAATAAGTTTATGAGAATTGATAAAATGCAAGATTATGTTCGTTATGTTAAATGAATAATTTAAGCATGTTTAAGTTGCCTTTTATTTGCATGTAAACTTACTAAGCTTTATGCTTACCCCCTTTCTTTTCCATCTCTTATAGTTTTCCCAAGCTAGTTCGGGGATTAGAAAACGTCGAAGACTCGATCACACTATCAATTGAACATTTTGGGTATAGTTAGCTTTATCATTTTGGATATGGCATGTATAGGGACTTGGCCTTTTTGTTATGTGTCATATTGATTAGCCAATGTGTTGGCTCATGATGTTATTATGATTATTTTGTATATGGCCATGAGAGGTGGCTCATATTGATTATTTTGGGTTGTAACCCTAATTATTAATGCATGCATGCAAATGTGCTTATGCTTTAATGTGGTTATAGTTGTTTATGGTTAATGAAGGTGATGGATGGCATGTATGTTGGGTGTATGAAATATAATTAATGTGTTTGACGATAAATGTGGTGCAAATGTATAACTTCAAAATAGGTTAGTAATGATAATAGTCAAATATGAAATTGGTGTGGGATGTTATAAGAAAGTATAATAATTTGGATAGGTGATATGTTGACATTGTCAAATCATAATTTAACCATGATTGTGTTTGCTTAAGTGATTAAAGGTGTCATATTGCATGTCATGAAGTGGATCCAAGTCTGTGAGTGCTTAAATGTGTCAAATAGCTTGGAAAATAGCTTAGAAATTGTCCACACGGTTAGACACAGGGGCATGTGTCTAGGCCATGTGTGACACACAGTCTGCCCCATGGGCGTGTGATCCGGCTGTGTGTCCCCTACACCTTAATTATGCAAAACAGAATGCCTAGTAGTAAACACACAGATAGAGACACGGCTGTGTGTCTCAGCCGTGTGAAGGACACGGCCATAGGACAATGGCGTGTGCCCAGGCTGTGTGAAGTTTGCACTTAATTTTTGGAATTTAATTCGCCACACAACCTCAGCACATGGGTGTGTGACTTGGTCGTGTGACCTAATTTTCTTGATGACGTTATAGTCAGAGAGTTACATGAGCATGTCCCATGTCATACAGGCGTGTGACTCTCCCAAACAAGAAAATTTTCTAAGTGTTAAAAAGGTTCTGAAAGTTCTTGATTTAGTCTCGAACTGCTTCCGATGTATGTTTCAAGTTTTGTAGACCCTTATAAGGGACAATTTGCATGTGATTGAAAAGTTTTAAATGTGGATGAAACTTTGTGGCCCGATTTTGTATGTTTATTTACGTTTAAGTCTAGTAATGCCTCGAACCCTGTCCCTGCTTTGGATACGGGTAAGGGGTGTTACAGCTTTTGAAACATAGTCATTAACTGACTCATTTGGTCACAAAGGTTGTCTATTCGGGATTTGAATCCATAAATAGCTTGGACTTGTCAAACGTCCGTCCCCATTATTTGCATCCCCCTCTTTAGCCGATCAAATTGTTAACTATATACAATATGGTCATTCCTCACGGGTCTTTTTTGTATGTGTGGAGGTTAGTAAGAAGGGTTTGGTCAGTTTTGCGCTTGATTTGTGTAACACTCCTAACCCGTCTCCATGGCTAGATTAGGGTTATAGAGCATTGCTATACAAAGTAGAACCTTTAATTTTAGGACAGAAAAATAATACAATTTAATACTTATTAACAATAACTCAATGCAATCACAGCAAGTATGCACATTTAGGCCTTAAATTGAGCCTTCAAGACCCTAAAAATAATTTGGGAATAATTAGGAGTCAATTCGAAACAAATCAAAAAATTTGGGAAAAGTTTGAAAAATTAGGAACAGGGGTCACATGGACATGTGGCTAGACTGTGTTGACATTTAAAGTTAGGACACACGATCGTGTCCCAGCCCGTGTGTCTGTTCGTGTGGGTATTCAAAATAGGGTCATACAGCCGTGTTGTAAGCCGTGTGCTTGACCGTGTGTATATTCAAAGTTGGGTCACATGACTGTGTCACCAGGCCGTGAAACTCTTTGAGTCTTTATGGTTCATCTTGCTCCTAAAATTTTAAATGACATACAGTCGTGTGGGGTGACCGTGTGAGGCACATGGTCGTGTGACAGCCTGTGTCCCAAGCCGTGTGCTCCCTTAACAACCCTTACAACAAGCCATTTCTTACCCATTAAGCCATACTATCTATAACTACTATCACATGCATAAATCACATTCAAAGTCACCTAAAACATGTAAAAATTCATTCAATATAAACTTCACCAATGTGCCTTTATTAGACACTACAGTTCATTTACCTAAAACACATCAATTTCAACACCATAAGTCCATGACCAAAACATACATCACATAACCAAAACATACATCACATACACATCATTCAGTTACTTCATTCTCAAATCATACCTCTTAGCCATACTTTTTCATAAGACATACTTAAGTGACCAAATTCACCTATTAACTCAAGCATATACCAACTAATGTCAAGACATATACATATGCAAATAAGTTAAGCATAAGCTCAAAACATATCACATGGTCAAGTTAGCAACACATTCCTATTAAAACATACCAATCAACCATCCAAAAACATATCAATTAACCATTTCTTTCCTTGTAACGTCCCGTACCCGAGACCGTTGCCGGAGTCGAACACGAGGTGTTAACAGACTTAATTCATTGCTTAAACAGCTCAAACAATTTAATTTTAGAAATTCTAGACAAACTGGCTAACTGCGTCACAGTCGCTTAAAAATTCATATCTCGAGTTCTGAAACTCAAAATCTAATTCTGTAAATTTTCCCTGAAACTAGACTCATATATCTATTTACTAATTTTTTTCTAGAATTTTTGGCTAGGCCAATTAGTACAGTTTATTAGTTAAAGTCTCCCCTGTTTCAGGGTTCAACTGCTCTGACCTCTGTGTATTTCGAATCAGATATCTCTCTGTACAGAATTTCAATGACTATTAAGTTTATTTCTATTAAAACTAGACTCAATAAGAAATCTGTACATATAAATTATGACTTATAATTATTTTTATACAATTTATGGTGAATTTTCAAAGTCAGAATAGGGGATCCAGAAATTGCTCTGGCCCTGTTTCACAAAAATTTAAACATCTCATAAAATATAACTCATTTACCTATTTTGTTTCATCCATATGAAAATAGACTCATCAAGCTTCGATTTCATAACTTATTCATTATTTAATTCCATTTCTAATATTTTTAGCGATTTTTCAAATTCACATCACTACTGCTGTCTGAATCTATTTTATGGTAAATTTTACCTATTTCATGGTTTCCATGGATTAACTAGCAATTTGACATACATAACACCAAATATGATCATAATTAGCCATTCCAATTGCTAATCATTACCAAGCATTTTTATACTACTCAATAACCATATCATAAGACCATATATATAAAATGATTATAATGCTATACATGCCATACTCAAAATATACAAGCCATTATGCCAAGATGGTATACGGATAGTGTGAGCGTGCCTCCGACCGTTCCCGATTTTCGAGCTGGCTTGTCAACACTACAAGGAATAAAAAGGAGGGAGTAAGCATAAATGCTTAGTAAGTTCACATGCAAATAGCAAGTAACATAACCACATAAGCAAACATAAAACATCATTTGCATAATCATCACCAAGACATTCATATCATATTCATTTATCATCTTACCATATTGTTGTTATATCGATTTTTCAACCCGAGGGTTAAGTACATACCTGTTCAAAGTATCCATTTCACAACACTTACCAATACGTCCCTTTCATCTTGAGTATTCCTCCATTTGAGTAGAACTTTACCCGTTGAACACATCGGAATATAATTCGGATACATGGAAAGTTTGCACATAAGTGCCACATATGTAGCCAAGCTACTATGTAACCCGCTCATAAGCGAACTCGGACTCAACTCAATGAGCTCGGGCGTTCGCATCCATAAGTGAACTCGGACTCAACTCAACGAGCTCGGATGCCTAGTTACATCTCAGGAACTCGGACTCAACTCAACGAGTTCGGACATTCGCATCCATAAGTGAACTCGAACTCAACTCAACGAGTTCGGATGCTCGACCATCCTAGCGACATGTCACTTGTATCCTAATATATTCCTAAGGTTCAAACGGGATTTTCCTCGAACACATATCCTTGCCGTCCTCCGTAGAATACCGAAACCAATACTCGGTAACAATTTATATTTAACAAGTAGCTCACATAATTTGCATTTTATTCGAAATTAACCACAAAGCATATATTTCATGATAAAAATCAACATATCATATAATTAACATCAATAACTTAAAAATAACAATTATGTTACTACATTTACACATGAACTTACCTCGTATGCGAAAATAGCTACTTTTACCATTTCGTCCACAACTTGGTATTTTCCCCATTTTAGCCCGAATTTCAGTTTTCCTTGCTCTATCATTTAAAATGTAGTCTAATTAGGACTCACATTATTCAAATTGACCCAAAATCATTTTTGGAAAAATCACAATTTTGCCACTAAACTTTTGCATATTTACACTTTTTCCCAAAAGCTCGTAAATTAAACTTCAGCCTATTTTCTTATGTTTTATGACATGCTGATCATTTTTCCCTTCTATGGCAACATCAAATTCTCACTCTAGCATGTACTTATGACTATTAGGTATTTTTACCGATTAAGCCCTTTTGCTCGTTTTCACTTAAAACCGAGTAGCACAAGCTGCCTAACATAATTTAAAACCTCATATTCTATCATAAAATACCAAAATACACAAATTTCACCTATGGGTATTTTTCCAAATATGAACCCTTGGTTGAATTATTGCTAGCATAAGCTTAATCGAGCTACCGGGACTCCAAAAACGTAAAGAGCTTGAAAAACAGGGCTAGAATGGACTTACAATCGAGCTTGGAAGATTGAAAAACCGTAGCCATGGTTTCTCCTTGCTATATTCGGCCATGGGGTTGAAGATGAGCAAAATTGGCTTTTAATTTTGTATTTTAATTCATTTTACCCCTAAATGACCAAAATGCCCTTACTACTAAACTTTCCAAAAATTCAATCCATGTCCAATTTTTGTCCATAAACTTAGAAATTGGTAAAATTTCTATTTAAGACCTCCTAATTAATATTTCAAAACAATTTCATGCTAGAAACTTCTAGAATGCAAGTTTTGCAAATTATTCGATTTAGTCCCTAATTTCAATTTAAGCACTTTAGGCATAGGATTTTATCACGAAATTTTCACACAATCATGCAATCATATCATAAACATCAAAATAATTATAAAATAATTATTTCTATGTCAGATTTTGTGGTCACAAAACCACTATTCCGACTAGGCCCAAAATCAGGATATTACATTCCTAATCTCAAAAAACCATTCACAACTATTAACAAAACGTATTAAGGCATACCAGAGCTTGGCACAATCCAAAACATACCAATTTAATATACAACCCTATACATGCCATGTGACACCTTATACCCAACCCAGTTGTTGGATTCGAATATAAAATGTCACATTTTGTTACCGAAGCAACTCACTTTTCTATTTTTTTAAAAAGGAAACGTAGTGGTAAAATTATTTTATAAAAATTCCGGCAGCATTTCTGCTTATTTTAAATAAAACCCCTGCAAAATTTAGATTTTCGCAAAATTTAGATTTTCACAAAATATCCATATTCAAATTATCTCCCAAATCAATTCCCAGCACTACGATTTCTCAAAACATATCAATAAACTAGATTTATATGCTTTACTATTTTATCAAAACATTAGTTATAAAGTACTAGCAAACAAAACATAATGAAAATATTTAAATTCAGTTTACGACATAATATTATATATATATATATATATATATATATATAAGCCTAGGTACATGCCATTTACATCAACTATAAAGTAAACTCTTCACCAACAATGTTTGGGCTGATCTTCGGTTCTTTGAATGAAGCTGGAACGATCTAGTGAATCTAACTACCTGCGCATGAAAAATAAACAAACCATACACTGAGCAATTTTTATGCTCAGTGGTGCTAATATCATATAAATAATTACATAAGTATTGGACACACATTAATTGATAAAATAAACTAAAACATGATTATAAATATCATAAATAACTTCATAATAAAAGAAAATTCAAATATTAATAAAATTTAATATTTTGATATTGACAAATCAAATAAAGAAAATAAGCTTTTTAATTAAATTCAAAATCGCGTAATTAATTTAATTTGCACAATATGAAAATTCAAATAAATTCAAGTTTTGTTTTTGCTATTCTTTCATTTTAGACCCCGTACTAAAGTTTAGACTTATAACTAGATACAAGAATCCGCCACCCCGAGTTGTTCGGCAACGATGGCTATCAGAGTAGTCCACGACCCTCTAGGAATTAGGACTGCCCATGACCCTCTGGGAATTGGGGCTAACAATAATAACAACTGACCAACTTGGCCTTTTCTCCCTCGACCCTCTGGGAATTGGGGAGATTTAAATTCTCGGATATAAAGACTCTATGGCATGCCAACTATATCTGATTTAGTCTAACTTAGTGAAATGGGGTAAAAACCAAACTTCATGGTCCATTTCAATTCCATTTTCATATAATTCTCATTCCAATTCCGTTTCATGTTCAAATCACATATCGCCTAATGTAAAATAGGCTTCCAATTTGAAACATGTCAAATATTTTCTTGCTCAATCATTTAAAATCATAATACAATAATCCAAATCATAACCATGAATTTGCTAATTTGATCATATGAAAAACAGAGTATTCATCTCGAAACATAATTTTATGAATATTAACTAAATCATTCAAACTCATCAAAAACTCATAAAAATAAAATAAAATAAATATAACTAGTCATATTAAACTAAATATTCTAAGGCTTTATGTAATGAAAATAATATAATTAGCACAAACCAAAGTTTTAATTGCTTTACTCATTTTATTCGCCTTTCTCCTTCAAGATATTCGCTTTGTTTTTAGCTTATACTTAAATTTGATGGAAAATAATGAAAGCAATTTTTTTTCTTTCCCCCTTTGTTTGACGTGAAAAAGAAAGAAAGATGAGAATGATATTATCTCTCTCTCTTTTTTTCTTTTTTATATATTATAATATTAATTATTAAAATATTATTACTTAATAAAAAATCATTTAAAAGCCATCATGAAATCATTTATTTTTTTGAAGTAATGGTAAAATTGTCATTAAGTCCTTTCCATCAAAATAAAATAGGATAATTGCACTTTAGTCTCTATACTTTTCTATCTTATTCAATTTAATCCCTAAACTCGATACCGAATTTTTAAGTTAACCACATACCCCTACTAATAATCCTCTGTGTTTTCATGTCTGATAGTTTTCTCTAAAAACGATCACAATTTCTTATACTACTATTTATTTATAGATTACTTATTCCAAGACTTCTACCATAAATATTCTTCTTCTCCCCTTTTTTTTTTTAAAAAAAGTGGGGATGTTACATGCCTTTTATAACCATTTCAATATATTCAAAAGCTACCAAAGTGGATTGATGGATAGTGTGATCATGCTCTAACAAAGATTCCAACCGTTCGAGCTTTTCGATGATCTACAAAACATAGAAAAGCAACTACGTAAGCAACTAGTGCTCAGTAAGCTTGTATAAAGAAACATAAACTTACCGTATACATTAAATTAGGCAATCAAGCATAATTTCATTTAGTCATAAGCCAAATTTCCTTTTGTTAGAATTTAGTGACCCTAATCCTTATTTAAATAAAATACAGTGGTAAAATAAAATAAAAGAAAAATCCATATAGAATTACATTATTCTTTTATTTTATTTTAGAATAAGGTTTTTTAAACCTTATTAAATTCCATCTATTTGATATTGATTAGAATAAGGTGTTTTAGTCTTACTAGAATGTGGCTTTACAAGCCTACAAATAGACATAGTCTATTCCTCTTGTACTTGATTCAAGTTCGACATAGTGAATTTTCTTCTCCTCTGCCCGTGGTTTTTTTCTCGAAAGGGTTTCCACGTAAAATCTGTGTGTTCTTTATTTTATTTTATTTTATTTTCACAAATTAGTATCCGAGCTTTCGGGTTGTTCATCTCAATCACGGCAATGGTGTCTTTGAAGTATGAAATTTCAATGTTGGATCGCAACACCAGATTTACGTTGTGGCAGATTAAGATACAAGCAGTTCTTGCGCAGATGGATCTAGAGGATGCTCTGCTAGGGATAGATAAAATACCTTCAACATTAACAAATGAAGAGAAGAAGCGTAATGATCGAAAGGCATTAACACAATTACATCTGCATTTGTCTAACGAAATTTTGCAGGATGTGATGAAGGAGAAAACTGCTGCTACATTATGGAAGAGGCTAGAACAAATATGTATGTCGAAAACTCTAACAAACAAGTTGCATATGAAGCAACGTCTTTATTCGCATCATTTGGAGGAAGGTGCAACTGTACACGAACACTTAACAGTGTTTAAAGAAATTCTCTCAAACTTGGAGGCCATGGAGGTTCAGTATGATAAGGAATATCTAGGGCTGACTCTACTTTGTTTGTTGCCCCCGTCTTATTCAACCTTTAGAGACACGATTTTATATAGCCGCGAATCTCTCACAGTTGATGAGGTTTATGATTCTTTGACCTCGTATGGTAAGATGAAGTATCTTGTGGTTAAACCAGACTCTCAGGGAGAGGGTCTCATTGTTCGTGGGAGACAAGATCGGAATGTTGATGATGATCATGGAAGGACACAGGAACGAAATCCTCGCGGTAAATCTAAGGGTAGATCGAAGTCTTCAAACAAAGGTAAAACTTGTAACTTCTGCAAGAAGAAAGGGCATATTAAATTTGAGTGCTATAAGCTACCGAACAAGATTAAAAGGGAGGCTGCGAATCAAAAAGGAAAACAACCAGAAAATTCCGGTGAAGCTGATATTGTAGAAGACTACAGCAATGGTGAACTTCTAGTCGCTCCTGTCAACAATTCTAAAGTGAACGAGGAGTGGATACTTGATTCAGGTTGCACCTTCCACATGAGTCCCAATCGGGATTGGTTTACAACTTACGAAACATTGTCTGAAGGTGTTGTTTTGATGGGAAATAATGCTTCGTGTAAAATCGCAGGTGTTGGAACAATTAAAATTAAGATGTTTGATGGACTTGTCAAAACACTTAGTGACGTATGACATGTTCCAGAATTAAAGAGAAATTTAATTTCATTGAGTACTCTTGATTCAAAAGGGTACAGATACACAGCTGAAAGTGGGGTTTTAAAAATTTCCAAAGGTTCCCTTTGTTGTGATGAAAGGGCAGAGAAAGACTGTCAATTTATATGTTTTGCAAGGTTCTACTGTTACTGGTGATGTAGCTGTCGCTTCCTCTTCCTTGTCAAATAATGATATTACTAAATTTTGGCATATGCGCCTAAGGCATATAAGTGAGAATGGCATGGCAGAATTGAGCAAAAGAGGACTTCTTGATAGGCAAGGAATTCGCAAACTGAAGTTCTGTGAGCACTGTGTTTTTGGGAAGCAAAAGAGAGTTCGATTCACCAGAGGAATCCATAACATGAAGGAAACGTTAGAGTATATTCATTCTGATCTGTAGGGGTCATCTAGAGTGCCTTCGAGAGGTGGAGTTAATTATATGCTAACTTTTATTGATGATTTTTCCAGAAAAGTTTGGGCATTCTTCTTAAAGCAGAAAAGCGATGTGTTTTTCGCATTTAAGTCTTGGAAAATTATGATTGAAAAATAGACGGGAAATCAAATAAAATACTTCCACACAGATAATGGCTTAGAGTTCTGTTCTGATGATTTTAATAGACTGTACAAGTCAGAAGGAATCGTGAGACACTTGACAGTTCACCATACTCCACAGCAAAATGGCATTGCAGAATGAATGAATGAATGAATAGAACGATCATAGAGAAGGTTTGATGTATGTTGTCAAATGCCAACTTACCAAAGCCGTTTTGGGTAGAAGCAGCCTCTACTGCATGTTTTTTAATCAACCGATCTCCATCCGTTGCCATTGAGAAAAAGACTCTTCCAATAAAGAAAATCAAAAGCAAGTGGAGCATCAGATTAATACAGAGTCGACTCCTCAAGGCAGTACAAAAATTGAGAATAGAGTTGCTTCTTCACCATAATACTCTATTGCCAAAAACAGAACTAGAAGAGAAATTAAACCTCCAAAGAAGTATGCCGAGGCTGATCTAGTTACTTATGCTTTAAATGTGACTGAAGATATAGATGCAAATCGAGAGCCATCTAATTATTCCGAGGCAGTTAGCTATGAAGACTTAGAAAAGTGGATGTTTGCTATGCAAGAGGAGATGGAATCACTCCACAAAAACAGAATATGAGAACTTGTGAAACTTCCTAAAGGTAAAAAGGTTGTTCATTGTAAATGGGTGTTTAAAAAGAAAGAAAGGACTCTAGGAGTTGAAGAATCCAGATATAAAGCAAGGCTTGTTGCAAAGGGTTACAGTCCAATTCTAGGAGTGGACTTCACAGATATGTTCTCCCTAGTTGTGAAGCATATTTCGATTCGAGCTTTGCTTGGTATTATGGTCATGCATGATTTGGAGCTTGAACAGTTAGATGTAAAAACTGCATTTTTGCATAGAGAACTTGAGGAGGATATTTACATGCAACAACCAGAGGGTTTTACAGTTTCAGAAAAAGATGACTATATTTGCTTGCTAAAAAAGTCCCTTTACGGTTTGAAACAGTCACCAAGGTAGTGGTACAATAGGTTTGATTCCTTCATGACTTCTTATGATTTCAAAAGAAGTAGTTTTGACAGTTGTGTTTACTTTAAGAAAAACAGTGATGGTTCTTTTGTGTATCTACTTCTTTATGTTGATGACATGTTGATAGCAGCAAAAGATAAAGGAGAGATAAGAAAGGTCAAAGCCCAACTAAGTAAAGAATTTGAGATGAAAGGTTTGGGACCAGCAAAGAAGATACTTGGTATGGAGATTTTCAGAGATAGAAAAGCAAGTGAATTGTACATAAGTCAAAAGAGGTATATTGAGAAAATTCTTTGCAGGTTCAATATGCAGAGTGCTAAGCCTGTTAGTACTCCTTTAGTAGCCCATTTCAAACTTTCTTTGGCTTTGTCTCCACAATCAGATGATGAGATTAAGTACATGTCACATGTTCCATACGCTAGTGCAGTGGGATCTCTCATGTATGCTATGGTTTGTTCACGTCCATATTTATCATATATAGTTAGCAGATATATGGCGAATCCTAGTAAAGAACATTGGAAAGTAGTTCAGTGGATTTGAAAATACTTACGAGGTACTACTGATGTTTGCTTATAGTTTGGAAGAACTAGAGATGGAGTCATTGGGTATGTTGATGCTGATTTTGTTGGAGACCTTGATAGAAGAAGATCTCTCACAGGTTATGTCTTTACAATCGAAGGTTGTGCAATCAGTTGGGAAGCCACTTTGCAAACTACAGTCGCTTTGTCTACCACTGAAGCAGAATACATGGTGATTACTAAGTCTTGTAAAGAAGCTATTTGGTTGAAGGGACTCTTTAGTGAACTCAATGAAGACCTTCAAATCAGCACAGTATTTTGTGACAGTCAGAGTGTCATCTTTCTTACAAAAGATCAAATGTTTCATGAGAGAACAAAACACATTGATGTTCGGTATCATTCTGTTCGTGATATTATTACTCGTGGTGATATTGTTGTGAGAAAAATAGTACTCATGAAAATCCTACAGATATGATGACTAAGTCACTTCCTATAACCAAGTTTGAGCATTGCTTAGACTTGGTTAGTGTTCATTGTTTAAGTTAAACCCTTAAGGGGTTTCATGGAAGAGGTGGAGAACTTGTTCGTCGAGAGTTCGCGATGAAGAACTTGTTCATTGAGAATTAGTGTCAAGGTGGAGATTGTTAGAATTAAGTGACCCAAATCCTTATTTAAATAAAATACAATGGTAAAAAAAAAAAGAATCCATATAGAATTACAATTCTTTTATTTTATTTTAGAATAAGGTTTTTTAAACCTTATTAAATTTCATCTATTTGATATTGATTAGAATAAGGTGTTTTAGTCTTATTAGAACATGGCTTTACAAGCCTATAAATAGACATAGTCTATTCCTCTTGTAATTGATTCAAATTCGACATAGTGAATTTTCTTCTCCTCTGCCCGTGGTTTTTTTCCCGAAAGGGTTTCCATGTAAAATCTGTGTGTTCTTTATTTTATTTTATTTTATTTTATTTTCACACATTTCCTACACAAAACACCTCACATGGTTAGTTGTTGAAGCAATGCACATATAAATCCAACCAAAACATAGTATATAACATGTCAACATTTCCCTTTCATAATTCATCACTCATACATGTACAATGAACCATCATTTCCTTTTAATTACACATGACATTATAGTCTATTTCATTATCCAAAATCATCGTTCATTTCATATATTCATATACTCATTTAAGCTTTATTTACCCGTTGAACCAAATAGAATAACATCGGATACCCGGGAAATGCTCACATATAGTATGCCTTTTCATGTAACTGTAAACATATCATTTAGTGCTCACACGAGCTATGAAATGGGCTTGCTCACACGAGCTTTGGGTTGAGATGTTAGCTACTCAATGCTCTCACACGAGCTGTGGAGTATCCGCAACAAATGCAGGACCTCAGTCGCCGATAGGACATCTAGGACCAACACCCAGAACCATATAATCCCAAATAACATGTCATTTGTATCCTAAGTATTCACAAGGTTCAAACGAAACCACTTTACATATTCAAAGCCTTAATTTGCATTTCATTATATCCTTTTCAAATATACATTTCCTACATCATAATACCATTTTGAATATCTCATTCAAACCAAAACATTATATTAATCAAATTGATTAACATCAAAACATTATATCACTCAAATTGATTAATATCCAATTTTGATCCATTTTTCCAAAATATTATGCAATTAATAATCTAATCTATTTGCAACTTAAATATTTATTAACATTACATACAAACATTATATAATATTTTAATCCTTATACTGTGACAACTCGAATTAGGGCCTAATCGGAATAGTGGTTTCGTGACCACAAATTCGAGATAAAAAATAATTGTTTTATAATTATTTTTGGGTTTATGATATGATTGCATGATTGTGTGAAAATTTCGTGATGAAATTCTATGCCTAAAGTGCTTAAATTGAAAATAGGGATTAAATCGAATAAGTTGCAAAATTTACATTTTAGAAGTTTTTAGTATGAAATTGCTTTAAAATATTAATTAGGAGGTCTTAAATAGCAATTTGACCAATTTTAAGTTCATGGACAAAATTAGGACATGGAAGGAATTTTTGAAAGTTTAGTAAGGAGGGGCATTTTGGTCATTTGGATATTAAATGAAATAAAATGGGAAAAATAACACAAAATTGGTCATCATCCTCCTTAGTTGCTGCCGAATTCTCCCTCTCTCCATAGCTAGGGTTTCTTCAACTTTCAAGCTCCATAGTAAGTGATTTCAAGCCTCGTTTTTAATGTTCTTTACGTTTTTGGATTCCCGGTAGCCCGATTAAGCTTATGCTAACAATAATTCAACCTAGGGTTCATATTTGGAAAAATACCCATAGGTAAAATTTGTGTATTTTGATGTTTTATGATAGAATATGAGGTTTTAAATTATGTTAGACAACTTGTGCTACTCGGTTTTAAGTGAAAACGAGTAAAACGACATAATCGGTAAAAATACCTATTGTTCACAACTATGTGTTAGAGTGAGAATTTGATGTGGTCGTAGAAGATAAAAATGTTCAGCATGTCATAAAACATAAGAATAAGGGCTGAAATTAGATTTCCGAGCCTAGGGGCAAAATTGTAATTTTGTAAAAGTTAGGGGGCAAAAATGTAAATTTCCATAATGTGATCTTTGGATTGAAATAAATAGTATGAGTGCTAAATGAGCTAAATGTGTTGTAATAGATCAAGAAAGGCGTGGAATTGACCTCGAACGAGGGAAGGAAAAAGTTTTGGACTAAATCGCAAAATTTCCACATTTTGCACCGAGGTAAGTTTGTATGTAAACATTACATTATTTTCATTTACATTCTTATATTTCAGCCTATTATATAAATATACTAGCTGATGTTAAAATTATAAATCGACTATTGGAAGAATGGAAATAAATAATAGAGAGAGATCCCGGTTGAACATTCGGAGAGATCGAATAAAATAGAGGAGCGTAGCTAGGTCACATGTATGATGCTTGAGTGCACATCATGTGTACAAGAAAGCTATGAAATACCATGTAGTAGCTAGGTCACATGTGTGATACGGGATGTATCCCATGTAGACAAGAGAGCTACGTAATAGATAAATGTAGCTAGGTCGCATGCGTGATTCCAAGTGAAGGACACCATGTAGACAAGAGAGCTACGAGACAAATCGGCTAGGTCGCATGAGTGGTACTAAGTGTTCACCATGTGTACAAGAGAGCCGAACTAAATGAAGTATGATGGTGGGGCTGTGTGCTAAAACCATTAAATATCGAGGATTGATCCGAATTGTTCAACGGGATGGTTTTGTGGTGACGTTGTGGTTATGGACCTATACTTGAGATGAATGAAGTGTGGTGAAAATGATTTGTGGTATATCTATATATGTAAGATAAAATGAGGTTAGCATAAAGAATGTGTGAAAGAGTGAAATTAGCATTAAAACTGTTTTGGATGGTAGCAGTGACGTGATTTTGAAAAATCACCAAAAATAGGAGGAACATAATTAGAGGTTGAATGAGATGTGCAATTAAATTTTAATGAGTCTAATTTCATATAAAAGAAACAGAACAAGCAAAGGAATTTTATATTTTGAGATATTTATAATTGTGTGTGACTTGCTCAGGATGAATATGTGATCCTATGTTTCAACTTTGAAAAATCATTAAAAATTGTACAAAGCAAATTAAGAAATATAGTTTACATACCTAAATTCCTTATTGAGTCTAGTTTTAAATGAAACAAATTTCGTGGTTATTTGAATTGTGTACTGAGAGAAATTCAATTCGTAGTGAACAGAGGTCAGACTAGTCGAGCTGTGTAACAGGGGAAAATTTAACTAATAAACTGTACTAATCGGCTGAACCAAAAATTCTAGAAAAAAATTATCAAGAAGATCTATGAGTCTAGATTCCGGGAAATTTTACGGATTTGAATTTTGAGTTTTGTAACTCGAGTTATGATTTATTTAGTGAACATAACGTAGGAAAGACAGCTTAATCAAAGTGGAGTGAATATTGAAATTAAAGTAGATATACTTGAGTTGTTGTGTAAACATATTAAATTCTTTAATTATTATTTACATACTTACTTACTAAGCTA
Source organism: Gossypium longicalyx (assembly GCA_025698465.1). Lineage (NCBI taxonomy): Eukaryota > Viridiplantae > Streptophyta > Magnoliopsida > Malvales > Malvaceae > Gossypium > Gossypium longicalyx. Next base: position 83,616,136 of record CM047000.1, on the reverse strand, counting down.
TAAGCTTACTTTGTTTTCTCTCTTTTGTCTTGTAGTATCCTCCAACTTGCTCAGGAGTTAAGGATTGTGAAGATCTGTCCGCACTATCAATACTTTAGGGTATTCGAACTAAACATTTTGAATTATGGCATGTATAGTAGGCTTAATTATTTTGTTACGTGTCATAATTGCCTAGGTTTAAAATATTGGTTACTGATTTCGACCAACTACTTTGTACAAGCCATAGAAGTTGATTAATATTGTTCAAAACATATGTTATAACGATGCACTATCAAATTGGATGACATATTTCTATCTCGGTTTTGTTTAATGGTATGTATTATGTTCTAGTAATACTGCATCTGCTCCTACGACGGTAACGGGTAAGGGGTGTTACATTTAGTGGTATCAGAGCTATGGTTTAGTCGATTCTCGGACTAATAAAGTGTGTGTAAAAGTCTAGTTATAAATGCCATAAAAATATTGTGATAGTGTGGTGACTCCTGACTATTCTAAACTGTGTTTTGTTTTAATATAGTAATGGATCCCGAAGGAACTGCGTGATGATGTTTGCTAGTAATGCGCCGCCCCCGTACAAGGGACCGTACTGTGGAAAGTAGACCAGAGACATTGAGACAGGGAGATGAGGCTCGGGATGCCTTTCTCCAAAGGATGAACAATTGGTATACTGAATTTATTCGAGCAAATCCAAATACTCAACCTCCTCCACCCCCTCCTATACCTCAGATGATTCCTGTAGCTGCTCAAGACATAAATTTGGTAAGGATGAACAAGCCTCCAGCTTGACAAGATTCGAAACAAGGGGTCAAGAGTTTAGACCAAAGATCGATGATGATCCTGAGAAAGCGGAATTCTGGCTTGAAAATTCTACCCGTGTATTTGATGAGCTCTCATGTACACCCGAGGAATGCTTAAGGTGTGCTGTATCACTTTTGAGAGATTCGGCCTACCATTGGTGGAAGACTTTGGTATCAATGGTGCCAAAAGAAAAAGTTACTTGGGATTTCTTCCAGGAAGAATTTAGAAAGAAATACATAAGTCAACGATTTATGGATCAAAAACGGAAGGAGTTCCTTGAATTGAAGCAAGGCAAGATGTCTGTGGCAGAATATGAACGCGAATTTGTGAGACTTAGCAAGTATGCCCAGGAATGTGTGTCAACCGAGGCCATTATGTGCAGATGGTTTGAAGATGGGCTGAATGAGGACATTAAAGTGCTTGTAGGAATTTTGGAATTGAAAGAATTTGTTGTATTGGTTGATCGAGCTCTTAAAGCTGAAGAATTGAACAAAGAAAAAGAAAAGTCTGCTATTGAGGCTCGAGATGCCGTAAAAAAGGCCGATAAGCAAGCCATTTCAATCTCAATCAAAGAGGTCCAAAGAGGCAAACCCTCGAATGACAGTTTCAATTGGGAGTCACACAGAGATCGTGGTAGAGCGTATTCGGGTCTAAAGCTCAAGCTACTTGGTGGCAAGTGTGGGTAATGTGCGACCTAGAAAGCCCGAGTGTCGCAATGTGGCGAGGCAACATTATGGTGAGTGTTGGGGAACCGAGCGAGCTTGTTTCAGTGCGGTTCTCATGAGCATTTTATTAGAGATTGTCCGGAGAAAGTTAAAGAAGAAAGATTTCAGAGTGCTAGATAGAATACCACCGCTAGTAGAGGTAGACCACCGAGAAATACTGGAGGTGGGACTAGCAGTAAAGCTGCGATGAAAGACTCAGTGGCAAGATCGTGGCTAGAGCACCTGCTAGAGCTTATGCTATACGTGCCCGAGAAGATGCATCATCTCCCCATGTCATTCACGGTATATTTTCTCTCTATGATACTATTGTTATTGCATTGATTGATCCCGGGTCCACTCATTCCTATATTTGCATGAATTTAGTATCTAATAAAAAGTTGCCTGTTGAGTTTACTGAGTTTACGATTAAAGTGTTGAACCCCTTAGGCCAATATGTGCTAGTTGACAAGGTTTGCAAGAATTGCCCATTAATGATTCAAGGTCACCATTTTTTCCGCCAATTTGATGTCATACCATTTGATGAGTTTGACGTTATCTTGGGAATGGACCGTTGACATTGTATGATGCTAAGGTAGATTGTAAACAAAAGACACTAGAGTTGAAATGTGAAAATGGAGAAATTTTGTGGGTTGAAACAGATTTAATCAAATAAATTGCCTATGGTGATTTCGCACATGTCCACATGTAAATACATGAGGAAAGGGTGTGAAGCTTATCCGCTTATGTAATGAATACCGAGTTGCCTCAACGAAGTTTGAATCGCACTCGATAGTTTGTGAGTTTCGGATGTATTTCCGGAGGAATTGCCTGGTTGCCTCCAACAGAGAGATAGAGTTTGCCATTGATTTGTTGCTTGGCATCGCACCGATCTCGATTGCTCCATATAGAATGGCTCCGATCGAATTAAAAGAATTGAAGGCTCGGTTGCGGAATTAACAGATAAGGGATTTGTGAGATCGAGTTTCTCTCTCTGGGGTGCTCTGTATTATTCGTAAAGAAGAAGGATGGTTCAATGAGACTTTGCATTGATTATCGCTACCACTCAATAAGGTGACTATAAAGAACAAGTACCCATTGCCGAGGATTGATGATTTATTCGATCGCTTAAAAGGGGCTACTGATGTTTTCAAAGATTGATTTAAGGTCCGCTACTACCGGTTGAGAGTTAAGGAGTCGATGTGCCGAAACCGCCTTTAGGACAAGGTATGGACATTATGAGTTTCTTGTAATGCCTTTCGCTTAACAAATGCTCCAGCTATATTTATGGACTTAATGAATCGGATCTTTCGGCCATATTTGGATAAGTTTGTAGTAGTGTTCATAGATGACATTCTAATTTATTCTCGGGATGAGTTTGAACATGCCGAACACTTGAGAACCATATTGCAGATCTTGAGAGAAAAGAAATTGTTTGCCAAGTTTAGTAAAAGTGAGTTCGCTTCGTGAAGTCGATTTTTGGGACATATAGTCTCGTGTGATGGTATTCGGGTGGATCCAAGCAAGATTTCTGCGATCGTTGATTGGAAACCGCCAAAGAATGTATTTGAGGTTAGAAGCTTTTTAGGCTTAGCCGGATATTATAGATGTTTTGTTGAGGGATTTTCGATGATTGCCTCTCCTATGACTAAGTTGCTGCAAAAGAATGTTAAGTTTGAATGGACTGATAAATGTCACAGAGTTTTGAAAAGTTGAAAGCACGATTGATCAAGCACCAATTTTAGTACAGCCCGAGCCAGAAAAAGAGTTTGTAATTTATAGTGATGCATCGTTGATGTGCCTTGGATGTGTGTTGATGCAAGAGGGTAAAGTGGTAGCTTATGCTTCGAGACGCTTAAAACCGCATGAAAAGAATTATCCTACACATGATTTGGAATTGGCCGCTATTGTCTTTGCTTTGAAGATTTGGCGACATTATTTGTACGGTGAAAAATGCCGAATTTTTACCGATCACAAAAGTTTGAAGTATTTGATGAATCAAAAGGATCTAAATCGCTACAAATAAGATGGCTTGAATTATTAAAGGATTATGATCTAGTGATTGATTATCATCCGGAAAAGCAAATATAGTTGCTTGATGCCTTGAGCGAAAAATTTCTTTTTACTTTGAGAGCCATGAATACGGGATTAGCATTGTCTAATGATGGGTCAATCTTAGCAGAGATGAGAGCTAAACCGTTATTTCTCCAGTTGATTTGTGATGCTCAAAAGAATGATAATGAGTTGCGGACCAAAAGAACTCAATGCGAATCAAAGTTACGACTCGATTTTCGAGTTGGACCAGACGATCGCTTAATGTTTCGAGACGAGAATATGTGTACCAAAAAATAATAAATTGATTCGTAAAATATTACATGAGGCGCACAATGGCTGTTTATCAGTTCACCCCGTAGCACAAAAATGTATAAAGATTTAAAGAAGTTGTATTGGTGGCGTGTATGAAAAGGGACATTTCTGAATTTGTAACCAAGTGTTTGATCTGTCAACAAGTAAAAGCTGAACATCAAGTGCCTTCAGACTACTTCAAAGGTAATGGTGCCCGAGTGGAAATGGGACAAGATTACCATGGATTTTGTAACCGGTTTGCCTTTGACTCCTAAAAAGAAGGATGCTTTATCTGGGTAGTGGTTGATAGATTAACAAAATCAGCTCACTTTATACCAAGACGCACTCGATTACTCACTTGATAAATTAGCCGAATTATATATTGCTGAAATTGTGAGGTTGCACGGGGTACCTATGTCTATAATATCGATAGAGATCTCGAGATTTACCTCGAGATTTTGGAAAAAGTTACAAGAAGCTTTGGGTACAAAATTGAACTTTAGTACCGCGTTTCATCCACAAACAGATGGTCAATCGGAAAGAGTAATCCAGTACTCAAGATATGCTTAGATGCTTGTGTTTTAGAATTTGGAGGTAGTTGGGAGAAATATCTATCTTTAATTGAGTTTGCCTACAATAACAGCTTATCGATCAAGTATACAAATGGCATCGCATTTAAGCCTTGTATGGTCGTAAGTGTCGAACTCCTTTGTATTGGACTGAACTTAGTGAGAAACAGATTCACGGAGTTGATCTAGTTAAAGAAACCGAAGAGAAAATAAAAGTAATTCGGGATTGCTTGAAAGCTGCTTTAGATCGACAAAAGTCATATGCAGATTTGAAAAGAAAAGAGATTGAATTTCGTGGGTGATAAAGTGTTCTTGAAGGTGTCACCATGGAAAAAGATTCTCGATTTAGTCGAAAAGGCAAGTTGAGTCCGCGTTTTATTGGGCCGCATTTAGATTACGAGAGAATTGGACCAAAGGGCATATCGGTTGGCCTTACCGCGAGAGTTAGAGAGAGTTCATAACGTGTTTCACGTATCAATGTTACGACCTTATCGTTCGATCCTTCACATGTGATCTCCCAACGAAATTGAGATTCGATCGGATATGACCTATGAGGAGGAACCAATAAAGATTTTGGCTCGAGAAATTAAACAGCTTAAGAAATAAAAGTATAACCTTAGTGAAAGTATTGTGGCACAGACATGGAATAGAAGAGGCTACGTGGGAACTGAGGAAGCTATGAGGAAACAATACCCAAACCTCTTTCTGGTAAGATTTTCTGGGACGAAAATCTCTAAAGGGGGAGAAATTGTGACAACCCGAATTAGGGCCTAATCGGAATAGTGGTTTCGTGACCACAAATCCGAGATAAAAAAATAATTGTTTTATAATTATTTTGGGGTTTATGATATGATTGCATGATTGTGTGAAAATTTCGTGATGAAATTCTATGCCTAAAGTGCTTAAATTGAAAATAGGGATTAAATCGAATAAGTTGCAAAATTTACATTTTAGAAGTTTTTAGTATGAAATTGCTTTAAAATATTAATTAGGAGGTCTTAAATAGCAATTTGACCAATTTTAAGTTCATGGACAAAATTAGGACATGGAAGGAATTTTTGAAAGTTTAGTAAGGAGGGCATTTTGGTCATTTGGATATTAAATGAAATAAAATGGGAAAAATAACACAAAATTGGTCATCATCCTCCTTAGTTGCTGCCGAATTCTCCCTCTCTCCATAGCTAGGATTTCTTCAACTTTCAAGCTCCATAGTAAGTGATTTCAAGCCCCGCTTTTAATGTTCTTTACGTTTTTGGATTCCCAAAGAGTCTGATTAAGCTTATGCTAACAATAATTCAACCTAGGGTTCATATTTGGAAAAATACCCATAGGTGAAATTTGTGTATTTTGATGTTTTATGATAGAATATGAGGTTTTAAATTATGTTAGACAACTTGTGCTACTCGGTTTTAAGTGAAAACGAGTAAAACTAAGCATAATCGGTAAAAATACCTATTGTTCACAACTATGTGTTAGAGTGAGAATTTGATGTGGTCGTAGAAGATAAAAATGTTCAGCATGTCATAAAACATAAGAATAAGGGCTGAAATTAAATTTCCGAGCCTAGGGGCAAAATTGTAATTTTGTAAAAGTTAAGGGGCAAAAATGTAATTTTTCCATAATGTGATCTTTGGATTGAAATAAATAGTATGAGTGCTAAATGAGCTAAATGTGTTGTTATAGATCAAGAAAGGCGTGGAATTGACCTCGAACGAGGGAAGGAAAAAGTTTTGGACTAAATCGCAAAATTTCCACATTTTGCACCGAGGTAAGTTTGTATGTAAACATTACATTATTTTCATTTACATTCTTATATTTCAGTCTATTATATAAATATACTAGCTGATGTTAAAATTATAAATCGACTATTGGAAGAATGGAAATAAATAATAGAGAGAGATCCCGGTTGAACATTCGGAGAGATCGAATAAAATAGAGGGAGCGTAGCTAGGTCACATGTATGCTGCTGAGTACACATCATGTGTACAAGAAAGCTACGAAATACCATGTAGTAGCTAGGTCACATGTGTGATACGGGATGTATCCCATGTAGACAAGAGAGCTACGTAATAGATAAATGTAGCTAGGTCGCATGCGTGATTCCAAGTGAAGGACACCATGTAGACAAGAGAGCTACGAGACAAATCGGCTAGGTCGCATGAGTGGTACTAAGTGTTCACCATGTGTACAAGAGAGCCGAACTAAATGAAGTATGATGGTGGGGCTGTGTGCTAAAACCATTAAATATCGAGGATTGATCCGAATTGTTCAACGGGATGGTTTTGTGGTGACGTTGTGGTTATGGACCTATACTTGAGATGAATGAAGTGTGGTGAAAATGATTTGTGGTATATCTATATATGTAAGATAAAATGAGGTTAGCATAAAGAATGTGTGAAAGAGTGAAATTAGCATTAAAACTGTTTTGGATGGTAGCAGTGACGTGATTTTGAAAAATCACCAAAAATAGGAGGAACATAATTAGAGGTTGAATGAGATGTGCAATTAAATTTTAATGAGTCTAATTTCATATAAAAGAAACAGAACAAGCAAAGGAATTTTATATTTTGAGATATTTATAATTGTGTGTGACTTGCTCAGGATGAATATGTGATCCCCTGTTTCAACTTTGAAAAATCATTAAAAATTGTACAAAGCAAATTAAGAAATATAGTTTACATACCTAAATTTCTTATTGAGTCTAGTTTTAAATGAAACAAATTTCATGGTTATTTGAATTGTGTACTGAGAGAAATTCAATTCGTAGTGAACAGAGGTCAGACTAGTCAAGCTGTGTAACAGGGGAAAATTTAACTAATAAACTGTACTAATCGGCTGAACAAAAAATTCTAGAAAAAAATTATCAAGAAGATTTATGAGTCTAGATTCCGGGAAATTTTACGGATTTGAATTTCGAGTTTTTTAACTCGAGTTATGATTTATTTAGTGAACATAACGCAGGAAAGACAGCTTAATCAAAGTGGAGTGAATATTGAAATTAAAGTAGATATACTTGAGTTGTTGTGTAAACATATTAAATTCTTTAATTATTATTTACATACTTACTTACTAAGCTATAAGCTTACTTTGTTTTCTCTCTTTTGTCTTGTAGTATCCTCCAACTTGCTCAGGAGTTAAGGATCGTGAAGATCTGTCCGCACTATCAATACTTTAGGGTATTCGAACTAAACATTTTGAATTATGGCATGTATAGTAGGCTTAATTATTTTGTTACGTGTCATAATTGCCTAGGTTTAAAATATTGGTTACAGTACTCGACCAACTACTTTGTACAAGCCATAGAAGTTGATTAATATTGTTCAAAACATATGTTATAACGATGCACTATCAAATTGGATGACATATTTCTATCTCGGTTTTGTTTAATGGTATGTATTATGTTCTAGTAATACCTCGTATCCTATTCCGGCGACGGTAACGGGTAAGGGGTGTTACATATACGAACTTACCTCAATTGAAACGGCTACTAAAAAGAGTTGACAACTAGTCTGAAACTTTAGCTTTTCCTCAATTTAAATCTGATTATGGTGCTTCTTGATCTAAATAATAATTCAACCCAATTCATACATTTTCAGCATTCTAACAAGTAGTTTTATGGAATTAAACCCTTCCATTATCAATTTACAAATTTATCCCCAACATTTTAAATCTTATACAATTTAGTCCTTAAACCGGTAACTTGCAAATTTAACATTTTTACCTAAAATTCATGTTATCTAATTTTTTACCTTGAATTTATCATCAATTCACAATATTTTCCTTGAATTTTACCATTTTCATAAATAAGTCCCTAAAGCTTAAAATCATCAAAAATTACTCAACAAAATACTTATATTTAACTACCAACTTTAACAATCTATCAATTAAAATAAAAAATACCTTAAACTCATGGAATATCCCTAAATTTTTAATAGTTTAACAAATTAACCCCTGGGCTAGCTAGACTAAGCTTATACGAACTCAAAAATATAAAAATTACCAAAAATGAGGTTAGAATCACTCCCATGCAAGCTTAATTGAAATGGTTGAATATCAAGCTTCTTCCACAGTTTCCTTCTTTCCAAATTTCAGTGAGAAGAAGTTAAAGAACATGATAGTGTTTTTGCTTCTTCTTTTTTTATGTTAATTTATTATTTAATTATCCTTTTGCCCTTATAACTATTAACTTAATACTTATCAAAACATGTCTATAATTGTCCACCAACCATCTATATGATTTATTTACCCATTAGGCCCACTACCTTACTTAAACATAACTATTTAATCTCTTTTACTAATAGAAACTCACTTTTGCAACCTTTATGATTTAGTGCTTTTATTTAATTAACTATCTACACATAAAAATTTCTTAACCAAAATTTAATATGACCCTAATAACACTCCATAAATATTTACAAGCTCAATTTATAGAAACGAGGTCCCGACTTGACTTTAGTAAATAACCACTTAAACTTGACTATACGACTAGTTAGCATAATTTATTAAATCGAAACTTCAATAATATAATACTTAACTCATAAATATTAATTATTAACATTTACGAATTCACTCGTCAGATTTGTGGTCAAGAAACCACTGTTTCTGACACCACTGAAAAATGGGTTGTTACAATTTGCACCTCATTGGTTACCTTACCACTTTAGGATCGAATGATCCTTCCAAGTGGGGTTGTAGGTATTTGAATAAGGATCTCGACCCTTATTACCTATGTAGCTCGCTTCTTCCGATCGGTTTTCGTAACATGGCTCTACTTTCGTTGATCGTTCTGTGCTGCCTCACACCACATCTAGTGTAGGTAGGGCATTCTCGTGCAACGTTCGTTGATCCATTGAGACTTATTCCTGGATATTCGCTTGTCGCTCTCATGGATCTTCAAATAAGAAATTCTCTTGGGGTAAATTAATCACCACGAGTGGATTAGTGTTCATTGACTAACGATTTCACCTAATGATCTGTTTTAGATTTGGGTATGGCTCGATTGGGGTATCACAACTTTAGGTTATAAATAACTTGAAAAATTAAAAATAAATTTAACAGATAAAATAAATAATTAAAAATTAAAAATATCGTATCTATAGGCTTTAACATTCCTATTTATCTTATTGATTGTAAAAATATTTTTAGATTTAATGTCCAAACCTCCCCAGCAACGACACCATCAACTTGACCGCCTATAAATATGTTATCGTTTATAGTAAAAATATCACACCAAAAATGTAACAACCCATTTTTAGTCAAATCAGAAAAATAGTTTCAGGAACATGAATCTGAGGTTAAAATAATTATTTTATTATTATTTTAATGTCTACAGCATGATAGTATGATTGTGTAAAATTTTCGTTAAGAAATTTTATCGTTTGCTTGCTTAATTTGATAAAAAGGACTAAATCGCATAAAGTGTAAAACTTGAGTTCTAATAGCTAAAGGTGTCTAATAGCTATGGAACCTTAAAGTGGAGGTCCTTATGTGGTAAATATCCCATTAATATGTTAGTGGATGATAACGGCTTGGTAATTTTAAATTTTGTGATAATTTTTAAGGTTAATTTTGGTAATTAGCAATTAAAGTTAAATTAAATAAAACAAATGAAAATTTTCATTCATTCATCTTACCCAAACTGAAATTAGGGCATAAGGAAGCCATAACTCAAGCTTTAACATTCAGCCATATCTCTCATTGTGCATGTAAGTTTTTTTGTCTCGTTTTTAATAATTTCTATGTTTTTAGAGTCTTTGTAACTCAATCTAGCTAGCCCAGGGACTAATTTGTGAAACTGTTATAAGTCTAGGGTTTTATCATTGATGAATATGTGTTTATTTTTATATTTTATGATAGAAAATGAATGGTTATTGTTAGATAAACAACATTTGTTATGTGGTTTTTGATAATATTTTCAATTACGGATTAAATTAAGAAATGTTATAAATTGTGTGGTAAATGTATGAAATAATGAAAAATATGGGCTACTATGAGTATAAGGGAAATTCGGGCTAGCATGGGTGTGGAATTAATTGCATGAATTCGTATTTTTATGAGGTAGGAACTAAATTATAAAGATGTTAAACTATTAGGGGCAAAAGTGTAATTTTTTCATAATACAATTTTTGGGTTAAATTGAATAGAAGGTATTTTGAATGAGTTAAATTTGATTCTATAGATCAAGAAAAGCCTCGTTCGGATCAAGATCGGGGAAAATAAAGTTTTAGACTAGTCGTTCCTATTACGTCGTTTTTGTGATCGAGGTAAGTTCGTATGTTAATAAACATTAATATAATTGTGTTTTAAATGCTTTATAATTGCATTAATTGTGATTACGACTTTACGAAAATGTTCGACGAAGATTCGGTAATGTTTAAATCTCAGTTGAACCTTAGGAATATATAGGATACAAATGACATGTCATTAGGGGTTATTATGTTTTGGGTACTAGTTCGTACGTTCTATCAGTGGCTGAGTTATCCAGGATGTGTTGCGAATCCTCGTCAGTTTGTGTGAGTAGCACCATGTAGTTACATCTTAACTGTAAACTTGTGTGAGCAGACCCGTTGATAGCTCGAGAGTGAGCATTATATGAGATATGAGATTGAGATGGTTTCGGCCTGGTATTGGCACTTAGGGTGTGAGATTCTCGAGTATCCGATATTATTCCAAATGGTTTGTAATAGCCTGTTTTTAGTCACATCAGAACAGTGGTTTCGGGACCAAAAATTTGAGGTTGAAATATTTATTTTATTATTATTTTGAGGTCTACAATGTGATAGTATGATTATGTGAAAATTTTATTAAGAAATTTTATCGATTAAGTGCTTAATTTGATAAAAAAGACTAAATCGCGTAAAGTGTAAAAGTTATGTTCTAATAACTAAAGGTGTCTAATAGCTACGGAACCTTAAATTAGAGGTCCTTCTGTGGTAAATATCCCATTAATGAGCTAGTGGATGATAGTGGCTTGGTATTTGGTGTAATTAATAAGTGTTTTAAAGGTTAATTTTGTAATTGGGTAATTAAATGTTATATTCATAAAACAAAATAAAATTTTATTTTATGTTCATCTTCTTCTTAAAACACTAAGAAAACCATTTATATATGGAGAAATAAGGCTAGGGTTCGGCCATCTTCTTTTCTTTCAAATAGGTATGATTTTTGTCCCCTTTTTAATGATTTCTATGTTTTTGAGATCGTTGTAACTTAATCTAGCTAGCCCAAGGACTAATTTGCAAAATTTTTAAAGGTTTAAGGTTTTACCATTGATTAATATGTATGTATTTTGATGTTTGATGATAGAAAATGAATGGTTGTTGTTAAATAAACAACATTTGTTAAGTGATTTTTGATAAAATTGTCAATTAGGGATTTATTTGTGAAATATGAAAATTTTGTGGTAGAAATGTCAAATAAATGAAAAATATGGGCTATTTTATTAATAAGATAAATTCGGCTAGCATGGGTAGGAACTTAATTGCATGAATTGGTATTTTTATGAGCTAGGACTAAATTGTAAAGATGTTAAACTATTAGGGGCAAAAGTGTAATTTTTCCATAATATGATTTTTGGGCTAAATTGAATAGAATGATAATTGAATTAGTCAAATTTGATATTATATAGATCAAGAAAAATGAAGTTCGAATTTAGATCGGGGAAAAACAAAGTATTGGACTAGTCGATCCATTTCGTCATTTTTGTGAATCGAGGTAAGTTTGTATGTTAATAAGTATTAATATAATTGTGTTTTAAATGTTTTATTATTGAATTAATTCTGAATATGACCTTACAAATATGTTCGACGAAGATTCAGCAATTTGAAATCCCGGTTGAACCTTAGGAATAGATTAGGACACGAATGACATGTCATTAGGGGTTATGTGTTTTGGGCGTTGGTCCGTACGTTCTACCGGTGGCTGAGTTTTCTAGCATGTGTTTCGAATTCTCATCAGCTTGTGTGAGTAGCACCGTGTAGTTACGTCTTAACCGTCAACTTGTGTGAGTAGACCCGTTGATAGCTCGAGAGTGAGCATTATATGAGATATGAGATTGAGATAGTTTCGGCTATGTATTGGCACTTAGGGTGCGAGATTACTGAGTATCCGATATTTTTCCAAATGGTTCAACGGGTATATTGATGATTTGGAAGAGTATAAATTGATATGAGGTAGTACAGGTATGTACGTGAACTATACAATCATTGAATCGAAGAAATTAATGAAATTCATGTTAAACCTTTGGATTGAATAAGTGTTAAGCTTTGGATTAAATTGAAGTACATTATGATATGTTTATGTATTTGAATTGTATTTAAATGGTAAGTTTCACTTATTAAGCATATGAGCTTACTAAGTTCTATAGCTTACTTTGTTTATTTTTCCGTGTTTTATAATGATTATCAAAGCTTGCTCAGATTTGAGAGTCGTCGAAAATCTCATCGCACTATCAAGCTTTCATTTTGGTAATTTTGAACTTGTGTAATTGGTTATATGGCATGTATAGGAGTTGTGATTAATTTGGTCTATAGTTTGGTAATGGATTTAGCCATTTGATTTGGCTTGTAAATGATGAATGCTTGGTTATGTATATAGCCATGTAATTTAGCTTATTTTGGCATGCTTGGTAATGTATATTTATATATGTGCAAATGGCTTATGTTATGTGATTGCTAGTTGCTAGATGAATGATTGTTGTGGACTGGTATGTTGAATACCAAATAGTTAAAATTTGGAGATATGGCATGCTTGTGATTTTAGGCAAGATAATGTATATATGAAGTTAACTAATTAGGTGATTTGTGAATGTGAAATTTTTATGTTTTGAATAGGTAAATTATGATATTATGAACATTATAGTTCTTGGTATGAAATTAGCACGAATTAGGCTTGGTTAAAATTGGTTTGAATGCCTATTTATGCCATATTATATACCATTTGGGTTGTATAGGTAAATCCAAGATTTGGTGAGAAAGATGGCTTGGAAAATAGCCTATTTTTGTCCACATGGGCAGAGACACGGGCGTGTGTCTCACCCACGTTTGACACACGGTCAGGTGACACGACCGTGTGTCCCTGGTGTTTAATTAGAAATCAAGTCAGTATGCTCCACACGGCCTGGCACACGGGTGTGTGTGGCCATTTCGAAGGGTACACGGGCTAGTCACACAGGCGTGTGGTTGGCCGTGTAACCCAAGTCAGGGAGTTATACAGGGTCGGACATGGGCTGGGACATGGCCATGTGATCCCATTTCGAATGTCCACATAGCCTATGACACGGGCGTTTCTTTGGTTGTGTGAGACACACGGCCAGGCCACACTGGCGTGTGTCCCCTGTATTTTGAAAAATTTTCTATGTTTTCCAAAAATTTCTTAAGTTATTGGTTTAGTCCGGAACCACTTCTAATGCATGATTTGGGCCTAGTAGGCTCATATTAAGGACTGTATGATTAATTATGAATGACTTTTATTTGGAATTGGGAAATGTCTTCTAATGCTTGATTTGGGCCTAGTAGGCTCATATTAAGGACTGTATGATTAATTGTGAATGACTTTTATTTGGAATTGGGAAATGTATGTAAAATGTATGATTATTTATGAAATAAGCCCGATAATGCTCCGTAACCTTATTCCAGCAACGGATACGGGTTAGGCGTGTTACATAGTTCAATGAGTATATTGAAGATATGAAAGGGTAAGAGATTGATATGTATCAGTGCAGGTATGTATGTAAATCGTATAAGCATTGAATCTATAAAGTTTGAGAGTTACATGATCTAGTATGTGAATGAACATGTATTCACCTTATGATTAAGTTAAATTGTAGTGTTTTATGATAGATAACTAAATTTGTGAATGAATGGTAAGCTATATTTATTAACCATACGAGCTCACTAAGCTTTATAGCTTACTCTATTTACTTTTTTGTGTTTTATAGCGACTTCGAAGCTTGCTCAGATTGGGAGTAGTCGGAGATCTCATCACACTATTCAGCTATGATTTTAGTACTTTTGAACTTGTGTATTTGGTTATATGGCATGTATAAGTGTTGTGGAAAATTTGGCCTGTATGTTGGTAATGGATTGAGCCAACTGATTTGGCTTGTAAATGATAAATGTTTGGTTATGTGTATAGCCATGTGATTTGGCTTATTTTGGAATATTTGGTTATGTGTATATATGTGCAAATGGCCTTTTGATAAGTTATGTTTAATTGCTATGTGAATGCTTGTTGAGAATTGGTATGTTGAGTATTAAATGGTTGAATTTGAGATATGGTATGCATATGGATTTAGGTAAAATAGTGCATAGTTGAAAGTGACTATTTAGGTGATTTTTAGATACAAATTTGGCATGTTTTGAACTGGTAAAGCTATATGGTGGTTGGTATTGAAATAGTATGATTTAAGCTTAATTGAGATTAGTTTGAATGCCATTTGATGATACGGTCTTATGCTATTTGACATGTTTAGGTGAAATTAAGTTTGGGAGAGAAAGATGGCTTGGATAATAACTTATTTTTGTCCACACGGGCTTGTGTCTCAGCCATGTATGACACATGGTCAGGTGACACGGCTGTGTGTCCCCTGATGTTTATTTAGAAACCAAGTTAGCTACTCCACACGGCCCAACACACGGGCGTGTGACTTGGCCGTATGGCATAAGTCAGTATACCTTATAGTTTTGGCACAGCCTAGCACATGGCTTGGCACACGGGCATGTGAGGCCATTTCGAAGGGTACACGGGCTAGTCACACGGGCGTGTGATTGGCCATGTGACCCAGGTCAGGGAGTTACACGAGGTCAAACATGAGCTGGGACATGGCCATGTGGTTCCATTTCGAATGTCCACACGGGCGTGTCTTTGGCCGTGTAAGACACACGACCGGGCCACACGGGCGTGTGTCCCTTGTACTTTGAAAATTTTATATGTTTTCCAAAATTTTTCTTAAGTTATTGGTTTAGTCGCGAACCACTTCTAATGCATGATTTGGGCCTCGAGGGTTCGTATTAGGGACAATATGATTGAATGTGAATGATTTTTATTTGAATATAAAAAATGTATGTTTGTTTTTGTAATAAGTCAGGTAATACTTTGTAACCCTATTCCAACGTTGAATACGGGTTAGAGGTGTTACAAAAAATATAAAAAATTAAATTGGCGGTGCCCGCAAGTATACGGGTAATTGTAATATAGTATTTGTGTTTACAACGGAACACAGGTAGTATTCTGAGGATCACACCCAATAAAGGATGAAATAAATCAATTGAAAATCTCTTTACAATAATAAGTCTAAATAGAAATAATTAAATCATATACTACAACAAATCATAAAAGGGATGAGTAATAGAAATTAAATAACTAAAATAAATAAACAATAAAATAGACAAACGACTAAATCGATAAAATCGATCAGGAAAATTAACTCGTTTCAAGGTTTGTAATTAACTTTAGATTAAGATTTTATGGTGGATTAGCTATCAATTAAACAATTATTACCTCTCGTCCTCTAACTGATTAATCGATTGGTTAATAATCGCTTATCCTCTGACCTCACTTTCTCAACCAGGATAAACTACGATTTGCTCGGCCAAACTTATCTCCCTATCTCGTTTAACCTATGATTACTTTCTAAGGTTGTCAAGCCTAGGGTTTATGAGTGAATAAGAAACACTAAATCCTCCGTAAATCACATCCTCATCCACTTCATGTTATTCATAATCTTAATCTCAATTGAATAAGAAATGTAAAGAACATGATTGAATCAAAAGAGAAAAGAGATTAGAATAATCCTGATTTGATATCGAGTAGAGCACCGAGTAACTAATCTCTTGATTGGAATAAACGAATATCATCTCTTGTGAAAGAGAAATAACTAAAATACTTCAATTAAATAAAAGAACTATTGGATCAAAACTAATTCCAATAGAAAAGAACAAAGAGTTCATGAAAAATGAATGAAAACTAAGTTTGATCATTTTCCTAAACTACGAGGGTTTTTTAAGGCGTCTGAGACAACTTAGTTACACCAAACCTCTAAGGTTTATGTATAGGAGTGTTTGCAACCCAAATTAGGTCTTTGACATGTCCTAGGTCTTTGTATAAAGTTAATTGTACGGATGAAAATAGCTTTGATATACTTAGGCATCACGTTGACCTATGTCACACCATACAATGTCTATAGCACGACACGACATACAAATTGTGCCTCCTTGGTTTCGTTTCATGCTTTGACTACTCAACAAGCTTGTACGTCACTCATCCCTTGCTCATACATTAATAAATCATCATCCTACACACTCAATTACACAAATTAACACTATCTAAGGCCTGTATCGGCCTAATAGGTCACAACACTCACAAAAATGTGTTAAAAACACTTTTTTATGAACTTTTACTACTAACTACTAAATACCAATGTAATAATAAATACTAAAATGGCTAGAAAACAAGCTCCTTAAGTGTGAAAATGGACCGAAATTACTACTACATTTGACATCAGGTCAAATATAATAAGAATATTATTAGCCTTAGCAGCACAAAAAAGTTGGAAAATATTTCAAATTCATGTTAAATAAACATTTTTAAATGGCATCAACTCATTGTTGTTAAGAAAATTAATTAGTAGGGGAGGTTGCACTATGAGTGTGAGTGTGATTCCTATTCCTTTGGTAAAGTGAGTTTGTCATATTTTGCTTTTTGGCAACATGTATAAGAATTCCCCCTACTTACGAAGTAGAGATCTTTTATTTTTTAAAAAGGCTCAAGTTGATGCCTGTGGGTTTTTGGAAACTACTAGTTCCAATCATTATTCAAATTCTATTGAATCTCTCTTTAATGGTTGATCGCAACATGAGCTTTCAAGTACAACTACTCTGATCTCTAGAGAGAATAATAGGTCTACACGATGCTTAGGGCAAACAGGCAAATCCAGATGTTTTAGATGAAAGAAGCTTTGTTTCAATCTTATATGCGTAATCTCCGCTTCATGTTGCTGACATGTCTTTTGCTTGTGATAAGTACATGGTGGACCTTGCTTTTGAAACTATTAATGATGTAACCTCTGGCTTTGTGTTCCACAGGTTATGCACAAGCACTAAAAAGTTGCTAATTGGCAAAGATTATCTTTCACAAAGTATATAAAGAGGGTATTCATGCCTTTACATAGGGGGCATTCCAAATAAAATGGAAGCATTTACTAATACTTGAATTAATAGGTCTTAGGCCAGAAGAGGTAAGAGGTGCTATCATGAGATCGCATTTGTATTGAAATAAATGCTTTCAAGCACTACGACCATGCTGCTACTCAATTGATTTTTTATCTTTTTTCATGTCTCACAATTGACCTTGGGAAATCCTTTCCTTCTTTTAAAAACCAGTTAAAATGGTGATCAAATTATTTCTTAATAATTTCTTATTAATTCCCTTCCTGCTCATTCTTACATATAACTAAACTTAATTAGAAGAATTTGAATTCAGGAGAAAAGAAAGATGAACCCATTAGTTTTTATTGAAACATTTCTTAAATCTAGACCTAACTTTAGAGCTTACAAGTACCCATTCCACAATAAGACCATAAATGTTTCCCTTGGGATTTCCAAAAAGAAAGTTTTGTCTTTTTTGTGAATTGAATGGGCCAACAAGTGTCTATTTACAATGAAATTTCTGTTGATCGTTTTGAAACTAAAGTTCATTTATTCTAAACTTTAGACAATTGTTCTCCACATGTAGAATAGAACTACAATTCTAGAGTTCAGAGTGGGCAGTTAGTAAACTAGCCCTTTTGCAATCCCTTCCTTAATCGCGTATACAACCTTGATTTTCTAATTGATTACCTTTATAAGGAGATCTACATTGAACAATGTCACATTCCGATTTTGGGATTAGTCGGAACTGTGGTTTCGGGACCACAAATTCGACGAAAAAAAATTTTTATTATATTTTTATGGTCTACAATTTCACAGAATAATTTCGTGAAAATCTCGTTCGAAAATTTTGACATTTGGGCACTCAATTTGGTCAAAAGGACTAAATTGTAAAAAGTACAAAAGTTGAGTTCTACATGTTGGTAGTGTCTAATTGTTATGATTTTTTAAATTAAAGGTCCTTAAATGGTAATTAGACAATTTTAAAGTTTGTGGACAAAAATAGACATGGTATGATAGGTTTTAAAAAGTTTTTCATTAAGGACATTTTAGTAAATTGGTAATTAAATGAATTAAAAAGCCAAAAATAAGCCAAATTTGCTCATCTTCTTCCTCATGGCCGAATGTCTCATGAAAAACCCCATGGATAGGGTTTTCAAGCTTTCCAAGCTTATTTGTAAGTGATCCCGAACCCCGTTTTTAATGTTCTTTAAATTTTTAAAGTCCCGGTAACATGTTCTAGCTATTTCTACCATTTATTTGAGCTAGGGTTTGTGTTTAAAAATTTTCCCATGAATTATATGCATGCATTTTGATGTCTAATGGCATAAAATGAGTGTTGGGCATTAGATAAACAACTTTTGCTAAGCAAATTTACGTGAAAACGAGTAAAATATCATAATCGGTAAAAATACCTGATGTTCATAAGTACATGTTAGAGAAAGAATTTGATGTTTCAATAGAAGGGAAAAATGATCAGCATGTCATAAAATATAAAAAAATAGGATGAAGTTCAATTTCCGAGCCTTGGGGTAAAAGTGCAAATATGCAAAAGTTTAGGGGTCAAAATGCAAATTTGTAAAAATATGATTTATGGACCCATTTGAATAATGTGAGTAATAAATAAGCTATATTTGTAATGTTAGATCAAGGAAATTGAGATTTGGGCTAAAATCGGGAAAATACCAATTAGTGGACTTAAATGGTAAAAATGGCCATTTTCGTACACGAGGTAAGTTCATATGATTTTTAATAATGCAATGTGTATTGTAATGTTATTGCTTTAATAGTACATGAGATGTAAGTACATGTACAAATAAATACCTTAATTGATGTTTTAAATGTTTAAATAACATTTATATGATTGACATGTTATTTGGTTACTTTGTTGCTATATTATGTTTTGATGTTTTATGCTTATGTTATAAGTGTTGCCATGTTAGTATTTGTATATGATAATGCCATAGGATATGAGGCCAACATTTTGAGAATGTTCAACAAAGAGTTGAAAGTCCGAAAATCCCATTTGAACTTAGGAATAGGTAAGGATACAAGTGACATGTCACTAAGATAGTTGTGTATGTATGAGCTCATTTGATGACATGATACATGCTAGGTCCGAAAGCTTGTGTAGCCCCATTGAGAGGGATGTAATTGTATGGTACACGCTAGGTCCGAGTGCTCTTATGTAGCCCTGTTGAGAGGCGTGGTTATGTGGTGCATGCTAGGTCCAGGTGCTCTTATGTAGCCCTATTGAGAGGCGTACTATGTTATGATTATGTCACTTCGGTGCATTTGTATCCGAGTATCTTGTTCATTATTCCAAATGTTCAACGGGTAATGTATATGAAATTTGAACGTAAGCTAAGTATGGTATGTATATGTGCAAGAAAGCAAAGGTATGTATTTGCCATTATGTGCTCGTATGACTATGATGATTTATGGCGATATATGTCCTTGTGTATTATGTATGAACGGGTAATGTATATGAAATTCGAACGTAAGCTAAGTATGGTATGTATATGTGCAAGAAAGCAAAGGTATGTATTTGCCATTATGTGCTCGTATGACTATGATGATTTATGTCGATATATGTCCTTGTGTATTATGTATGAACGGTAATGTTATATGATCTGATGAAAGTATGATGGTTTGTGGAAAGATACATGTATGATATTAAATCATGCCTATGAGTATAAAGTAACAATGAATTTTATTATAGCTATTGTGATTTTGCACCGAAACAGTGTTGAACAGTAGCAATAGCCTGACTTTGAAAAATCACCATAAATAGTGGAAGTCAAATTAGAGGTTGAATAATATATGAAATTAAAGCCTAATGAGTCTAGTTTTACATAAAGGAAACGGTGTAAGCAAAATAATTTTTTATTATGAGATATTTGAGTTCATGTGAGACAGAGTTGGAGTGATTCTAGACTCCCCTGTCTTAAATTTGGAAAATCACTAGAAATTGTACAAAAATAATTGCGAGTTATAATTTATATGATTAAAATTATTATTGAGTCTATTTTCTAGAAAAATAGATGGGATCATTATCCGAGTTATTTATTATGAGATAAATATTTTTTAGTGAAGAAAGGTCAGAACTGTTAGATAGGAAAATAGGGGAAACTTTAATGAATAAACTATACTAATTGGCTAAACTAAAAATTCTGAAAATTTTATGGTAAGAATATATATGAGTGTAGTTTCAGGAAAAATTAATTGATATTAATTTTGAGTCCTGTAGCGCGAGTTATAAATAATTTATCGACTATAACTCGAGTAGACAGCCTGATCAGAATATGAATAAAAGTGTAATTATAGTTGTTTTACCTAAGGAAACATGTTTGGAAATTGCTTATTAATTTCATATGGACTTACTAAGCATAAAGCTTACCCCCCCTCTCCATTTCTTTTAGTATTGACAGGTCGGCTCGGGGTTGGAGATCGTCGGAGATAGCATCACACTATCAGAACGTTGATGTAAAGCGTCGATCAACTTCAAGTGTTTTCAAGTGAGTGGCATGTATAGAGACTTAGTCTTTATGATAGTTGTTAGTATGATTTGGCCAAACGTATTGGCTTATTATGGTTAAATCGTATATAGCCATGTGATTGGTTCATATTCGATCATTGGGTTGTAAACCTAATTGATTATGCATGCTTGATCTATTGCTCTATGATATGTGCGTGGTGATGTCTTGATACGGTCGAATGTATGATATGTCATGCTTATGTATTGGATAGATTATGATCAATAGATGTGACCATATTCTTAATGTAAAGGTGTAAGGTAAGAATAAGTAATACCGTTGTTAAACATGAAATTGGGGTAGAATGTCTTAGTTAAGCATGTTTTTTATGTATGTGAATTGATGGTATGTCTAGGCTTGTTATAAAAAGAGAACAAGCTCTGGTATGTCTAGTTCTAGTTAATGTAAGAATGTGTATTACATGCATGATGGTAGGCAAATGATATATTTGTATCAAAATAGAGAATGTTGAATGTTATTGAAACCATGTAGGTGCATGTAGGGTGACAAGGGCTTGGAAAATATCCTGAGTTAATTACACGGGCTGAGACACAGCCGTGTGTCTCAACCGTGTGAGGGACACGGCCTGGTGACACAGGCGTGTAGCCTGGCCTTATGGTTCAACTCATTTGATGACGTCATAGACAGAGAGTTACACGGCCTGAGGACACGGGCGTGTTGATGGCACACGGGCATGCCCCTGTGTCCACACGGGCGTGCCCCTGTGTCCACACGGGCGTGTGGCCCTATTTAATGAGAAAAATTTCTATGTTTTCCTTGAACTTTCCAAAGTTCTCGATTTAGTCCCGAAACCTTTTTAAAGTATGTTTTGGGCTTCGTAGACCCAAGTAAGGGACTATGTGCATGTGAATGAATGTTTTGAAATAAAAATGAAATTTTATAGCCCGTATTTTAGTTGGATGTTTGTATGTTTGTCCGGTAATGCCTTGTACCCTATCCCGATCTCAGGTACGGGTAAGGGGTGTTACAAACAACCTAAAGGTTTTGTCCCTAAAGGGAAAGAAGACAAAGTTTTTCTTCTATAGAAGGCTTCATATAGATTGAAACAAGCCCCAAGAGTTTGGTATTCTATAATAGGTGAAGATTTGTTGAGTTTGGGATTCAAGAAGAGTCTTAGTGAGTCTACATTGTATTCCAAGACTATTAACAATAATGACTTATTGGTTGTCTCTCTATATGTTGATAACTTACTATTAGTAGGGAGCAACTTTACAACAATTCAAAGATCAAATGATGGTCTTTGAAATTATGAACTTTGGAGAGATGTCCTATTTCTTTAGAATCAAGATTTCTCAATCCAAAAAAAGAATTTTCATTTCTCAGCAAAACTATGCTAAGTAAATGCCAAAAAAATCAATATGGGGAGTTGCAAAATTGTTTGAACCCTATTGGCTCAAAATGAGAAACTCAACAAAGGCGGTAGCTTTACTAAGGTTGATGAAACTAATTACAAAAGGCTAATTAATTGCTTGTTGTATTTGAAAGCAACCAGGCTGGACATAATGTTTATTGTTAGTCTTCTTTCTAGATTTATGCATTGTCTTAGTGAAGCTTGTCTCAAAATAGGAAAAAGAGTGTTAAGATACATTATGGGGATAATTAATTTCGGTATTTTATTCCAAAAGCCAGTTGAAGTGAAATTGTTGGTCTATATAGACAATGATTGGGTTGGATCTTATGATGATAAGAAAAACACTTCATGCTATATATTTATTTTCGGTTCAAGTGCATTTGCATGGAACTAAAAAAAAGAAAGTAAATGTTGGGGATTGACCTGATTAAGCAACAACAAGTAAAATATAGCAAAAAAAATTAAGAAATTGAACACACAAATCTAACATGGAAAACCCCCTCCAAGGATGATAAAAAACCACGAAAAAAGATAATTTTACTATGATGACAAAATAATGAATAGTACAAAAGATGGAGATAAAAAAATTAAACCCTGAAACCCAAAAACAAAGAACCCTCAAAATGTAAACTCAAAATTCTCCAAAAGTTTTATGAGTTCTAATCTTTAATGGGTGTTTTCCAATGTTGTAAAAAAGCCTATTTATAGGCTAGATTCATAGGTCAAATAATAATAAAATAATCTAGACTAATCAGAGTTCGACTAAAACAAATAAACAGAGTTTAATTGGGATTTACCTCTCAAATTTGACTGAAATATGAGTCATACTCAACAAATCTTTACCTTAACTCGGATTTCCACAACGCCATCTTTGCCAAAGCCCGCCACGAGCCTATTTTGAACTATGCAGGGAATTAACTGAGTCGAGTCTATGCTTAGAAGCTAGAAGACTTCTAGCCTTCGACTTATGCACTGCCAAATCAAAACTAACCCGAGTCTGATTTTCACGAACACAGTGCCCTAACTTTTCAAAACCTGCACCCAAAAGAGAACCTCTCTTATACAAAACGGTCATACGTTTTTCCCTCCTATGACCAAGTTGCCTCCGCTTCAAACGAGTTAACTTCGACTCTATAATGAATGAGGGACATCCGGTTTCACCGGTCACTGTAAAACCTTCTAGAATATAAATACTACCGGTCTTTTTACCTTTTAACAAAACGAGAGCCCCACGAGACACCTTAATGTTTTCGACTTGATGTTGATTTTTCAACCTTTCGAGTCTAAAGTACTCAATGAGATGAGATTCTTTCGTAAATCAGGTACATGCCTGACATCTGAGAGTGTCTTAATAGTCCCATCGTGCATCCTAATTTTAACTGTAACACTCCTCGCCTGTATCCAACGCTGGGATAGGGTTCGAGGTGTTACTGGTAATTCACCTTTACAAACTTACTCAATCGGGTTACTGAATTTCTCTCATGATTTAACACTTTTCATATGTGTGCACTTTGTCTCTTATACAGGCCTCCGAGGCCTAAAAACACTCTTAGGGGTAGTACGGAATAAAACCGAAATTATTCGATAGACTTGGGGCACTTTAGGAAATTTTCCCTTAGTTGAAGTGTAACACGCCCGTGGGGCTTAGAACACGCCCGTGTCCTTTTTCCAGAATTCAACATGACCAAGGCACATGCCTGTGGCCTTAGCCCGTATGCTACACTGACTTCAACCTCACCATTCTGTTAAATATGCACGGCCAAGCCACACGCCCGTGTGCTTAGCCCGTGCTCTATGCTGACTTAAATTTCAGGAGCAGGGGACACACGGTCATAGCACACACCCATGGGAGTAGCCCATTTGTCACACACACCCGTGTGTCTACCCACGTGGACCTTGTTAGGCTATTTTCCAAGCCTTAAGTCATCCTCTACTAGCCAATTACACTTATAGATTACTATAGTACATATTTGGACCAAATTATCCATTTGTAAATATGAAACTTTGATTAACCTCATTGCATGTGAACCTCATGTCATTGGTTTCATACATGCTAAGTTTATTCTTATCTTGCATTTAATGATTTATATGCCTGCTTGACATATTAAGATTGGCTCGTTATTATAACTCATTGCCAATTATAACTAAGTCATCGCATATGAATATAAACATGCATAGATTTGTAGGGCATAGCCTACTTCAAAATGAGTCAATTCTCATGGCCATATACAAGAAAAGATAAACATGTTTTTACATGCCTTCACCAGGCAAATCAAATGAAATATATAACAAAATTCTCAAAAATCCTATACATGCCACTGGACAAAATAGAAATGTCTTTATACCAAAGCTTGTCTAGTTGATAGTGTGTTGACTCTCCAATTGTCTTCCAATCCTTATGAGTCCTTGAGCTCTGAAAAGCAGGGAAAAGAGAGGGGTAAGCATTTACATGCTTAGTAAGCCCGTATAACTGGAAAGTAAACTTACCGATTATTTAGCATACAACCATGTTAGGCAATAAAACCAACAAGCATAGGATAGTTCCCTATCACATGCACTCAACCATCGAGTTAGTTACATATCAATGCATTATGTAATTCATCTTAGATAAGCTCATCATTTAACATATCATCTATACATATTCCTTGTGATAGTCTCGTTGAGTTTCTAGGAAATCTCGATGGATCATCCATTTACCATCAATTCGTACGAATGATCGTTTCAATATGCACTCCCGCGAACCTCACATCTTACAGCAAGATTACCAGTCCAAGCTAAATCCCCCGTAATATAAACTCATAAGGTGATGTTGGGATTACGGTCCAAAGCTAAATCCCTTATAACGACAAACACCCTTAATGAGCTCTGGTCTAAATTACCACCCAGCTAAATTGGACCCTAATCGACACTGTCAGTGCTAAATCCACAATGCACACATATTCTTCGGGAGGCTCAATCACTCAAGGAACACCAGTCCAGACTAAATCATTTCCTGCAACACATGTAGGATCTCAAGTCTCATGTAAATCATGGTTTATCCATCGAATTCCCTTTCCAACCTCAACCGAGACATTATCCAACAATTCATTATTAAAGATGCAATTCATGCATTTTCATGCCATCAACAATGCAATTATCATGCATTCACAAAACATACAATTATGCATGTTATAGGCTTACTTCGAGTTATCCGAACTTACCTGGTATTCGTTTCGGAGCAGTGTTTCGGTTATTCTGAAACTTTGCGTTTACCTTGATCAACCTCTGGAATTTGTTCCTTGGGGTCTATAACAACAAAATTATATCATTAATTCACTACATTACACTTTTAAAATTTAATTTCTACCCCCGGTCCAAATGACCGTTTTGCCCCTAACCTTTGACATTTTTACGATTTAGTCCCTAAGCTCGTATAATGAAACACATGAAATTTCTATCTTACCCAAGCCTATCCAAACACTTTTCCCTCATATGGCAGCCCACATTTTCCATTATTTTCACATTTCTACCACATATTTAACAACTTTTGCAAAAAGGTCCATTTAGGGGTTTTTCATGAAAATCACCTAAGAAAATATGTTTAACACACCTTCAACTTTCATACCCCTCCATAATCCACCAAAATACAAGCAAATCATGCATGGGTAAATTTTTAAACATGAACCCTAGCATGAAATATGGGTAAAAATGGAAAGATCAAGCTACCGAGATTTTAAAAATACAAAGAACATTAAAAAGGGGCTTGGGAGCACTTACTATTGAGCTTGAAAATATTGAAAACCCTAGATATGGAGGACTTGAGAATTTCGGCTGGCACATGGAAGAAGAATGGCTGATTTTGGCTTATTTTTCCCATTTTATTTCATTAAAATGCCAAATGACCAAAATGCCTTTAAGTCATTTCTTTGAAATTTCATCCATGCAAGCCCATTTTTGTCCAAAAACTTAAAAATTGAGAAAATTTATCTTTAAGACCTTCTAATTTATAATCTAAAGCAATTTCATACAAATTTCTTCTAGAATCCAAGTTTTGCAATTTATTCAATTTAGTCCCTGATTTCTGATTGGACACCTTACTTAAAGAATTTCTTCATGAAATCTTAACACATTCATATTCTCATATTCTAGACCTCATAATAATCATAAAATAAATATTTTGATGTCTGATTTGTGGTCCCAAAACCACTGTTCTAACTAGGCCCTATTTCGGGATGTTACATTAACAATACCAATATCGATTACCTTACTGGATGAATTGTTTTTCATGCACACAACTCCACCTTTAATCAAATTATATGTGGAGAACCATTCTCTGTTGGGACACATATGGAAAGAATATTTCGTATCTAGGATCCACTCAGACGTAAGCTTAGAGCTATCCCTCGTTGACACTAACAAGAAATCATCACCGCTTTTATTAGCCAAATTAGCACCAACTACGTCTTCCTCATTACTCTCAGTAGCCCTTTTATTTCACAGTTTATAAAAATTTACTTTGACGTGACCTAACTTCTTACAATAGCGACACATTTTGTCTCGCTTTTTTGATGCTACCAAAACAAAAGCTTGCCTATCTGTCTTGCTATCCAAACCAAACTCGTTATCGAATTTGTATTTACTTAACAAATGACTCTTCACATCCTCGAACGAGAGTTTGTCTCTGCCATAAATCAGGGTCTCCCTGAAAGACTTGTATGAAGGGGGTAAATAGCACAATAATAGCATAGCTTGATCTTCATCGTCAATCTGAACGTCAATGTTCTTTAAATCATTCAAAAGAGTAATAAATTGACTAACGTGATCTCTAAGAAGCTCACATTCATTCATGCAAAATGTAAATAAACGTTGTTTCAATACTAAACGGTTAGCCAAAGACTTAGTCTCATAAAGAGTTTCTAACCCTTTCCACAAGGCAGATAAGGTTTAGTCTCATAAAGAGTTTCTAACCCTTTCCACAAGGCAGATAAGGTTTTCTCCATCAATACCTCTTGCAATATCCTATTCACGAGGCACAACTAGATTTCAAATAGGGCATTTTCATCAAAATTTTCTCATTCTGTCTGATCTAGATTCTCAAGCTTTTTCCCGGTAACAACCTTTTTTCAAGCCGATCTGAACTAAAATTGTCATCATCTGAACTTGCCATAGATTGAAATTTGTGACACCATCGAACTTCTCAATGTCAAACCTTGTTGTCATCTCTAAATGAGCTGATCTATAAAAATTGAACTAGCTCTGATACCGCTTATTGAGGATTGACTCGATTAAGAAACAAACAAGTAAAATAGCAAAAAAATTGATAAATTTAACACACAAATTTAACGTGGATAAACTCCTCCAAAGAGGATAAAAACCATAGGTAAAGATAATTTTTTTATAATGTTAAAAGAACAAAGAGTACAAAAGATGGAAAAAAAACTAAACTCTGAAACCCAAAAACAAATAACCCTCAAAACATAAACACAAAATCCTCAAAAAGTGTTATGAGTTCTATTCTTTAATGGATGTTTTTCTAAGGTTGTAAAATAGCTTATTTATAGGCTAGATTCGTAGATCAAATAATAATAAAATAATATAGACTAATCAGAGTTCGACTGAAACAAATAAATAGACTTTAACTGGGAGATTATCTCTCAAATTTGACTGAAATATGAGTCATACTCAACAATAACTATGGCACAATCGCCCGTAGAAGCAAAAACTATTGCAGTTGCAACCACTGTGAATCAAACAATTTGGTTGAGGAAATTGTTGAATGATTTGAGCTTGATTCAAAATCAGGCAACTAAGATCAAGTGTGACAATCAAACAATTATGGCAATGGAAAAAAATCCTATTTTCCATGAAAGAACCAAGCACATAAAAATCAAGTATCATTTTGTTCAAGAAGCTGTATCTGAAAATAAAGTTGGTCCATTGCAATTCAGAAGATCAACTTATAAATATTTTGACTAAAGCTTTTCTTATGGCAAAGTTTGAAGCCTTAAGGAAAAATCTTGATGTTTCCATTAAAAATAACGAGGAGGAATGTTGATGATAATGCTATTTTTAATGTTTAAAATATTGGTACTTTTATTTTATCTTAACTAGATTTGTTATTTTTTTTAGTGATCAATTATAGTTATTTTAATTGATTATGGATAGGCTTTAAGATAAGGAGGATGACTATGATTTAGATGAAAGGTTATGTTTTGAATAAGAATGATCAAAATAGAGTTTAGATAAGGATTTTTTCACTGTAAATATGTGTAAGATGTTTTGCATCCAATTAAAGAACAACAAAGCTTATTCTTACTTTCTCTCTCTTAAGTTTTCCTTTTTCGAAGTTTTTTCTTTGTTTCTTCTCTCCCTCCCAACAGATTACGAAGCATACCATTTAGGCATGGAATTGCTAAGCTAAAATTATGGGGAAACTAGAAAAGCTTCCTGTGATTAAAGGAGTATTCTTCTAGCTTTGACAAACTAAAAAGATTACCACCAACTTTGTTATCACCACAAATTAAAGTCATATACAATTGACTAATCAAAAAACATAAATAAACTAGACCAAAAATGACTAGTGCTAGCTTTTGGCATCACTTAAACTCTGAAACTTTGTAGGGGAGAGTGGAATTTGAGCCTATGTAGAAACATTTCAGATATATCAATGTTCTTGATTGCTAATTACTCAGATTCATATATGCTTTAAGATATATTATTCTTGACATTCACTAGGAAAGTAAATTTTGAACATAATATTGGTTGTATGCATTTCACTTGGACCAGATGCTCAAGATCTTAACATACAAGAAATAAACCAGAAAAAAAAAATTAAAAAGGAAAGGGATTTCTTGTTACCTTATCCTTTTGGATTTATGAACTCGACAAATTTTAGGCCATAAAATAAATCCAAGAGCTTCCAAACCAAACGCTACTGGCTCTTGAAAATACTAGCTGAAGTCAGGCAGGATCAATGGAATTAACAATTGTACATGCAAAAGAAAACCTCTCCATTATGATATCAAAATTAGGTTTCTCTCATAACTAGAGGAACCTTAGTAGCTGTAGTTTGAGAACACCATTGAGTAAGATTAGCATAATATTTGTTTATAGATGTATACTTTGTTCTTAATAAGTTTGTAAAAGCTGATTTTTCTGTATTTTGCGTGTATGTTTATCCAATTTGTTTATAGATATGTGCTTTGTTATCAAAATTAATATACAACATACTAAGTTTTTGGTTTCTTTCACTTGCATCACAAAAATGGGCAAGCTAAGGTTTGCTTGGTATTTTCGATCAAATGCCAATGTATTTAAACTCCCATTATTTAGGCATATGTTATGGACTGTATATGGTACACAGAGAAAAAGTTATAAGCTGTCCATGATTAATTTGCTTAATGCATAAGCTTATCAGAGGTTGGTTCATTCACCCCATTATTAGTTTATGGGTATGACAAGCAATGCCACGTACAAGGAAGCAGAACTTCAATCTGAACTGACTTCTAAGTTCTCAGAAAGTGAATTACAGATTTCAATCTTATATCTATTGGATTTCATCTTTTAAATATAACATTGTATTAGACACTTGTAGATATTTCAAAGATTGTGATGACAGTGAGGCAATAAAAGCAGTACATCCCCCATGATTTGGATTGTAAATGACCTTCTCTGCCTGCTAAATTTATATACCCATTTCAAACCAATTTTCTTGATAGGGGTTCACATGATGAGATTGTTCTAAATTTGGGAGCTTACATCATTTCCACTTGTTGAGTTTCACGTGAGCCCACTGGCCACTACTTCCACTTGCTATAAGAGTTTTTCATGTTTTAGTATTATTATTATTTTATTTTATTTTTTTGAGATAATGGCCTTTGGTTGGTAATGTAAGTAGTGTTTCATTGTTCTATTGCTTTTCATAATAAAGAAAAACTTGTTTTTTTATAAGCTGCAAAAGTGCTTCAAAAAAATGAAGCCGACAAATGTGTAATTATAGATTCTTTCTTATTATTATCCCGCAACAGAGCTTCCAAAAGACATGCCCTTTCTCTCTCTGTTTTTGTGGATTTGGTAATGAGCATAAGGAAGAAAATGGTAGACATTAAAGCCCATTTTGAAGGCTTTATTTCGGATTCATGAATGATTTCTTTTGGAACATTTTCTTGCATGTTGTAAAAAGGATACCTTAAACACTAAACGAGTGGCAGCATGAATGAAGAGAGAAAAACTGAAATCAGGACTGGTTTGATGATGATGATGATGATAAGGTCCAGTTTTCTTAAGTATATATTAAGAACTACTTAAATATTATTTTATAAAACACCTGCATTTAAATGGATTATTTTACTGAATTTAGAAAGAAAAAAAAAAGGAGAATAATTCATTAATATACGTATTTTAAAAGCTTAATCATTGTCTAATGATACCGATTAAATTTTAGTACTGATCATAAGAGCCCACCTCTAATTCAGTGAGAAACAATGATTAAAAATGCTCACTTTAGATATTAGTTTAGTAGAAAATTTAAAGTGTATTTTTCTTTTTTTGGAATAGGTGAGTTTTTTTTTTTTTTTTTTTTTTTTATTATAATGATACAAGGATTTCCATATAAGCATGTGAGCCTTCATTTCCTCATATGTTCCGTAATCTTAAATAAAATAAACAATCAAGGCCGAAGTTAAAGCGAGCATTTGAGATACTCTTCAATACCTGATTAAGCGTAATTTCTTTCTGAAGGACGATTGATTCACGCAAGTATGAAATGGAAGAAAGTTCATGATAAAAGCAAGGAGCAGAGCCAGCTAATTGAATCTTAATTATGTTATTGTATATGAATAAATAAATAAATAAAACAAAAACTTGGCCAATCAATCAATATTTTAAAACAAGAGGATGAAAATGGCTACTCATATTTTCGGTACAGCCTCAGCCAGATCCCCACAATCTTTTATTGCCAAATGTCATACCAACAACCCCCAACAGTACGAAATAAATATGAAAATTTTTAAAAATCAAAATCAAAATCAAAGAAATTGATTCATCTGTCTCTTTCTGTCTCTTGTATGATGAGGAAAATCAAATGTGGGAACTCTACTGGTTGTTTCCAAACCCAAAAACATATAATATACATCTAACATAGAAGACGATTTATGCACCACATATAATAATCAATCTTTAATCACATTGGGCAGAACAGGCTTCACTGGAACATGAATCAATGAACCAGAACTCGATCAAAATGCACATTTTATATATTGCAAATTGAATTAACTTTAACACATAATGAGCTAAACAATATACAAGGCTCAAAAATCCAGTTTGACTAATACCACACCAAGATCCCTTTCACCACCTAAGCTGTTCAAAGTGGCACATATCGATTTATCATCACCCGGATTTGTATCACAACTAATGGAATGGAATAACAGCCGCAGCAACATCCAAGTTCCAACCTCTACCAGGCGTCTGCAGCATCTGCTTAAACTGAATTTGCCAAGATTGTGACCATAAAGTATCCATTAACTTTGAAAAAATTACAATAAGTTTATCCAACGAAAGCTAAAAGCTAAGTTGCAAACTACATTTCTTTATGAACTTCATAAGTATATAACATAAAGCATCACATCTTCATACCTACAATATACACATAAAAGAGGGATCAGAGTTAAAGGGCAACAAATTCAAAGCTCTTACAACATCAATCTGATCACAGATGTGCACTCTTACAAGCATATGCCGGAAATAAAAACAAGCAGCAAGTGCATTAGGCTATCAGTTGAAGCACAAAAGCAGAAACGCTTGCAGTGCATTATCAACATTCATGGATTGCTTTCACTGGCGGTCCCAAGCAAGGTTTTGCTTCCATAGGACACAGCACCGAGATTAAGCTAAAACATGTAACAAAACTGTTGTTTGGTCATCAGCTTTCAAACAGCATGCTATCTTCTTCCCCTTGACCATTGTGCTTGACTGCTCTCCCTGACCAATGCAAAATGAACTTTGAATTCAGAATAGATGAATAGATAAACCATATGAATGCAGATCCAAAACTCAAAAAAGGAATGAAGATGCTAAGGCATGCTAGTTAGATTTCAGGCAGCGCATGCATTCCGAGATGTTTCCTAGCATAATCATGTTTGCTCTCCCCTCTAATTCACAATGAATTATACAAATCAAAACAATCATAATAGAACCAGAAGACATCAAGATTCAACAGCATATTTATATTTTAAAACCATATATCTAAAGGACTAATGGTAAACATAAAGTCGCTTATGTAACAAATTAATCAGCATAGACAAGTATTTCAAGCATATGAGAGTTTTACCGTTGCAGGGTATCAAAAGGAGTTCATCTCCAAACAATACGTCCTTCTCTTAATCAGCATCTTCGCAGCAGTCCCATAAGGCTCTTCGAAAGCAGTTGATAACCAAGAAGCATCGGAGACCTCTTTTCTAGAAGCAGATTGCTCACTGGGCCTAATTGCAACTAAAGTAGCACCTTTTAATACAACCCCGTTAGGCAATTCCAAATGAGGGGCATACCAAAGCCTCATATTCAATGCCGGCACCTGCGTCCTTTTTGAAGCTGAAGAAGCCGATAATGGCTTCACTCTCAACTCCTCAAGCTGATCCCTGTTCATACGAAGCACCCCTTGTCCATCCGCATCGGTTAAAACCAAGGTATCCAGCGTCCTATGCTCCGCAATTATCGGTTGAAGTAAGTAATGCCTTGCTGATGCTGCGATTAACGAACTAATCGTCCAAACAACCCTTAATTTCAAGCCTCCATTGGTATAAAACGACTCTGGAATACTCCCATTATCATCAGCGTTGCCGGTAATGCTATTGTTGCTGCAAAACCCATCGTTGCCATACTCCGATAATTGCGAATGCACGTCATTAAGAACGGAGGCAGCTCCAAGGATGATGCAGTTATCAAGGGTTGATCCGAAATCTGCTCTCCATTTCAACAGAACTCCATCGTCAATCCCTAACTCGCCGCTGGGTAATTCGATGCGGAGGAAACGAATCTCGTTGAAATTTCTAAGCACTTGAGTAGGGGAATGGTGGGTGACACCAGCTTGGCCCATTTCGGGATCATCATCATCAGCGGCGCGACCGACGGATGAGGAAGAGGAAGGGGCGTTAAGCGTTTCATTGAGAAGGGAGCGTTTAGGGCCGAGGAATTGGCCCAAAGCTTGAAGGGGTTTAACAATGCCTCCGAAGACGAGACGCAAGAGGTTGGAGAAGGGACCGGCGGGACGTGACTTGTCGGAGGATGAGGAAGAGGGGGAAGAATCGTCGTCGGAGATGACACAATCGACACGAACGAGAACGTTATCAACTTGAGGAACGAGGGAATGGAAACGACGGGAGACAAGGCAGCATCGGCCGAGAGCTTTAACGTCGCCGATCTTGTTGAAGATTAAAAGAAGGAGAGAGTCGGGAAGACGGTCGAAGTGATCGAGTGGCAGGGGGTGGAATCTGTGGATGGGATCTGAACGAACCGGACACATTTTTCGTTTCTCTAAATGGGATTATCTGGTTGGGAGAAGAAAAGGGGTTAGATCTGGGGGTGGGCTGAGGGTAAACCTATCGTTTTTAAGGGAAGGGAAGGGAGATAGGGCGGAGTAGGATGGAAATGGAAGGATGAGATACTTTCAAGGTTTTTGTCTTTTTCACAGAGAGAGAGAGAGAGAGAGAGGATTCGCGTTACAGAAAGAGAAGAAAGGTGCGAACGGGAGCGGAAAAAAGAACACACAACGTTAACTTTGTCCATCTTAGCCTTCATACCATCGTTGTTTCAATTGCGCGGAAGCAATTGAAACAAATAACATTAATTCATCATCAATCTTTTATTTATTTATTTATGATTTTTATTAATCTATTTAATTTAATCATATAAATAAATAAATAAATTTTTTTATCAAATAAATAATAAAGACAACAAAAGAAATAAAAGAAGCAAAACAACTCTTAATTTTATTGATCAATAGGGCATTATAAAACTTCCCTAATGTCTATATTTATAAACATAAAAAGTATACAGGATGTAAAATTTTATTTCTAATGGACATTAGAGTCCTAAGATTTCATAACATTTCCTCTTGAATGTTCATTGATAGATAATGTGCCTCGATAAAACTTTATTAAGATAAAAACCTTGTAGAAAAAAATTCTTAGCGAAGGGAAAAAGAATAATATTATGAATGAGGAAGAACTTTGGAAAATATATTTTGATCTTTTTAGGAGTTCCAACAATAATAACCAAACTTTTATCATGATCCTTTTATAAAAATGCATATGGATATTTTTTATCATTTGATAATCTTCCTTCAACTATTACCCATTGAGTTGAATTTACCATTTATGTTAAAATCATTTCAATTTATATAAATATTTATGCAAACATATTGAACAATTTCACAAATTCTTTTATATACTTCCAACATTCTAAATCCTCCCAAGATTTTAATAATTTTTACTATATGATGATTGTAACACCCCTAACATGTATCCGTCGTCGGAATAGGGTTACAGAGCATTATAGTACAATTGTAACATAAAACATTCATTTCCAAACATTAGATCAACCATATCATAATTCAATCAAATACATGCATATCGTCCTTTATTCAAGCCCTTGAGGCCTTAGAATCACTTTAGAAATGATTCGAGGCTAAATCGAAAACAATTAGAAAGTTTAGGAAAAAGTCAAAAAATTTGAACTGTAGGGGCCACACGGTCGTGTGGTCAGGCTATGTGTAACACCCCTAACCCATATCCTACGTCGGAGTAGGGTTACGAGGTATTACCGGATAATACACTTTTATTCACATACATTTGTTCATTCATAATCAAAATTCATACAAATCATGCACAATATCCCTAAAAAGGCTCTACAAGACCTTAAAACATGCTTAGAAGTGGTTCGGGACTAGACCGATAACATTTGCAAACTTTGAAAAACTTAGAAAATTTTCTTTGATTTCAGGGTCACACGCCCGTGTGAACAGGCCGTGGTCACAGGCCGCGTGAAACAAGGCATACATACTGACTTGTACCACACAGCCAGAGACACGCCCTTGTGCTATGGCCGTGAAAAAACTAGGGAGGTTACTGACTTGGGTCACATAGCCGACCACACGCCCATATGCCAGCCCGTGTCCCACACACGGCCAGTAGACACGCCTGTGTGTCTAGGTCGTGTCAAAACTGTAGGGTATACTGATTTTAATTCGAAGGGTACCCTAGGGGACACACGGCCGTGTAGCATGACCGTGTGTCACACACGGCTGAGACATACGCCCGTGTCTCTACCAGTGTGGGCAAAAATAGGTCATTTTCAAAGCCAATTTGCCACCCTTTTCTCCTGCTCACCTAGCCATAAAAATGGTATCATTTTAACACATAAATAAGCAACCAAAAACATGTCATTTCATACACATATCATGCCATCTATCCACAACCATTACAATTACTCAATTTCATATTCATAACATACCAAATCATTGTACAAAAATAATCAAAGTCAAATAACTTATAAATGCAAGTATAATACTTTTCCATCAACTAGATCATGCTTCTCAAACATATCAATTCATCATCCTCAAATCATACCAAAATATGCCAAATTCCAAGCAATAATACCACAACATTTAAATATCCAAAAGAGCATCCATACAACCGTTCCAAACAAGCCAACGCTTAGGACATTATATATATCACATATATCATTTATCAAACATATAATTCAAGCCAACTTAAATGGCCATATTTCAACATTTACAAGCCAAATCTCATGGTTATAATCATAACTCAAAACATACCAAGATAACAATAGCCTATACATGCGATATACCATATATACAAAGCTTCAAAAGTACCAACGAGATGATCGATAGTGTGATGATGTTTCTCGACGATCCCCGAGTCTGAGCTAGCTTCGATAATCTATAAAACATGGGAAGAACACACAAAGTAAGCTTTAAAAACTTAGTAAGCCATATATAAATAAAGTCATCACATGAGTGTTTGCATATCAATTTAATATGCTAAACATAGCTAATCACATTAAAATTTACAAACCTTTCTCATTGAATATAAATTCAATGTCTTAATTAAGTTCATCAAATACTTTTCCTTTTCAATACTTGTATGAATTTCGTATGTGCCTGTGTCACTTAGTTCATTCACATATTCTTTCTCAACTTGACTTTGCCCGTTGAACCATTCGGAATTGTTAAGGATACTCGGAATCACATAAAGCTCGTACATTGCCATATCCCAGATATGGTCTTACATGTTATCACATATCGATGCCTCTATCCCAGACAGGGTCTTATACGAAATCGAATAATGGTGCCAATGTCCTAGACATGGTCTTACACGTATTCACAATACAATGCCAATGTCCCAGACATGGTATTACATGTAATCACATCTCGGTAACCTAATGTCATGACATTTGTATCCTATACTATTCGTAAGGTTCGTACGGGACTTTCGAATATCGTAACTTCAGCGATTCTTGCTCATATTTGCTCATTAAATATTCGTAGCAATTCAATGAAAATGAAACATATATAATTCAATTCAAAGATATTTATTTGCATATGAACTTACCTCGTAGTCAGAATAGAGGAACCAGATCGACTATTTGATAACTTTCGATTTCCCTCGATCTAAATCCGATTTCTTTCGTTCTTGATCTATATAAATTCAAAATTAACTCTTTTATTCCTCAATTCATTCAATTTCATCCAAAACACACAATTTGGGACATTTTATACATTAACCCTTATAATTTCACATTTTCTCAATTTAGTTCCTATTTCATAAAAACACAATTTACAACAATTTCAACTAAACCCAAGCTAGCCGAATATCTATAGGCTCCATAACAGCCCATATTTATCAATATTCCACACATTTTACACTTTTCACAAATTAGTCCCTTTTATGCAATTTTACTAAAAATCACTTTACAAAACATGATAATCTATCAACAAATACTCATTTTCCATCATCAAACATTCAAGAACATATGAATTCATCAATGGCAACTTTCAAAATCATCAACACTTTCAAAAATTGACGCATGGGCTAGCTAGTACTCAAAGCAATGACCACAAAAACGTAAAAACCATAAAAAACTAAATAAATTTCATACCTCAATCAAGATGAGCAATGGTCGAACGATTGAAAGCTCAAAACCCTATTTCTTTTATTGATTTTCAATTTTAAAAGATGAACAATAAGATGATTTTATGTTTTGTTTTATTAAAACATATATTAATTACTAATTTACTAATTTGACCTTGGTTTAAAACATTAATAAACATCAAATACATGCCCTTTTATGTCAAATTCCACTATCAGTGGTCTAATATCAACACAAAGACCTTTCATTTAATAAGCCATAGTAATCGAGCACTTTTAACTTATTGCATGCTACTTTTGCATTTTACGCGATTCAATCCTTTTATCAAATTGAGCTATTAAACGATAAAATTAGCTCACAAAATTTTCACAGTTATATATATTCACATGATATAAACACCAAAAATAATATTAAAATAATTTTACGGCCTCAGATTTGTGGTCTCAAAACCACTGTTCTAATTTAGCTAAAATCGAGCTGTTACATTGTGTGACTCACACAACTGAGACATATACCCGTGTCTCAAGTCGGGTAATAGTCGAAATAGAGACACACAGTCGTGTTCCAGCCCGTGTCTATACTCGTGTAACTCTCTGACTTGGGTCACACGACCAAGCTATATGCCCGTATGCTAGGCCTTGTATTTTTCGAAATGGCCTCATACGCTTCATATGTCAGGCCGTGCGCTAGGCCGTGCAACTTTCGAAAAGTAACCATTAACAACCTACAGGACACACATGATCGTGTCACCTGGCTGTGTGTCACACACGATTGAGACACACGCTCGTGTCTTCCGCGTGGATAAGAAATAGGCCAAAATCAAGCCTTTTCTTTCACCCAATTTCAACAAGTACCTACAAGCCAAGTGAACCTATGATCAAGGCACCAAAACATGCCAAAATATGTATAATAATACCATTTCAATATACCATAAGTCCATTTAACCAATATGTCATTTAGGCACCTCAAACACAACCAAGCATTCATACTTACCTTTGCATCAAAATGATCATGTCTCATCCAAACAATCTTAACTAAATTCCATATCAACACATAACCTAATTGACCACATTTCAACCATGCCAACACATACCACTTTGGCCATTTAAACCATGCATCAATTTGGCACTAAAAACACCAACCATATTACCATATTTACTAGCCAAACATAACAACTAGTTCATCAAACACAAGTCCACCTATACATGCCATTATAACCTTGATCAAGACATCAAAAACTACTGATATAATCACTCGATAGTGTGATAAATCCTTGACTAGTTTCCAATCCGATTGAGCTTTCGATAATCTGAGACGTAAGAGAAAGGTAACCATATAAGCAATAAATGCTTAGTAAGTTCGCAAATATTTGAAACATAACTTGTTATTTCAAGACTATAATACATAGATTACCACCAATACTTTAAACTTGGTATAAACCTAATGAACACCATTCAACTCATATTTGAGTATATTTATAAACATTACATACACCTTTCATTCATAACATAATAAAGTCTCATAGGTTGACTTACATATTTATCAACCTTTTCTTAAAACAATGAACCATTTCATTTAACATTCTTACCATTCCATTTTCATAGCATAGGCTTAATTACTTTACTAACTTACGAATTAGTATATTTATTCATGACATAAGTGAACTCACATATAGCATAAGTAACTTTCTTCCTTATAAGAAAGTCTTTTAACTTAACAATCATTTTATTTCATCACATTACATCATAACTATGAACTTATCATTTCATTACCTATTCTCGCCCATTTTATTTTCATTACATAAAAGATATAAACATAACATTAACCATAGCCACAAGCTAGTGCATTTAAGCATAACTATTTTAGAATCGACTGCACATTAAGCCATTTCATGAGAAATTACATATATTGATTCTTACCACTCTTTCATGCACATAAGCATCTTTCTATTTGGTCACTTTCCATTTCAATGCATATCTTTAAGGCTAACATAATACAATCCAACTAGTAGCTTGGCACAAGCCTAAGCATCATCAGCAACATATGTTAACGCATCAATTTATAATCCACTTAAATTAACATAAGTTAAGTCACTAAACATGAAATACCTCACTTGAAATCATCAATTTCATGAACATAGACATACCTTCAATTAACATTTTCTTTCCGTTCCTTTTTAATAATTTTCTTGATATAAGTCATTTGAATACTTACTGTTCTTTCCTTTTCTTACCCATCTCATTTGCATAGTACAAAATATAAACATAAAATTTACCTTATGTATTCCTGTCATCCACAATATCATCAGGTGAGTTGAAATATTCAATTCAAACTCAAATATAAGACAATTCCATCAAAATCACTAAACAAGTTACCTTATCAAAATTTACAATTAGATTAACAACTTACGGATAAGAATACATTATCAACAAAAGCTCATAAGAGCTGGTCCTCTCGAACACGCCAACAAAGCTTACAAGAGCTGAACAGAAGCTTAAAAGAACTGAACAGAAGCTCATAAGAGCTGAACAAAAGCCCATAAGAGCTAATCCACCCGAATCACGCCAATTAGAAAGTTTAACACGAGAGTTCGCAACAAATGCTGAACCTCAGTTTACTTGGGTAATATACTGATATCTCTTTCCAATAGCGTCTCCACTCCAAATCCCTGTAATATACCAAAGCACAAATGCATTCTAATTTCGCGTTTAATCCAAACCGAGTATCAAAATCAATAATATATCTCAATTTACTATTCATTATCCACAATTAAAAATATATATAAGTTGTTCAATGATAATCTACTTAATGATTCATATTGAAATTAAATTCTAAACCGTACGAACTTACCTGGCCAAATTGTAGAAAAGTCGAAGTATAAGGGGCTTTTTGATAATTTTCTATTCTCCTCAATTTTCCACTCGATCTGATCTAAATTAATAATTTCATTCAATTTATTAATTTAGATAGAAAAACAATTTATTATGCCTTGAAGTTCTCTCTCCAAAGATGGTTTCGGCAAGGTTAAAATTTTCTATCATTTTTAATTCTAATTGTCGTCCCAAACATTTATTATGGCTTATTTATTAAATAGATCCTCCCTAAATTACTAATTGAGCCAAATGATCACCTAATTGCTTTAATTAGCAAGTTTTGCACCTTTTACAATTTAGTCCTTTTTCTTTAATTAACAACCGAAACATTAAAATTTCTTAACGAAACTTTAATAACACCTTAATGACACTCTGTAAATATTTATAAAAAATCCATGGCTCGGTTTATAGAAACGAGGTCCCGATACATTATTTTCTAAAACCACTTGACTTTAAGGTCTTACCACTGAACATAATTAATCATTCATAAAACAAAAATTATCATATCAAAAACCTTTTTAAAACCAAAAATGACTCGTAAATATTAAATAATAATATTTACAAACTTACTCATTAGATTTGTGACCCTGAAACCACTATTTTCGACACCACTAAAAAACGAGCTGTTACAGTGATTCATATAAAATGTTATAACAACAATCTTTAGACACATGCCAAATCTTTCATGAACTACCTAACTAATGAAATATCTAAAGGTTTATTGCATCCACCACAAAAGAATATTATATCTTCTCATGATCAATGCTAAAACTTAGCGAAAAACTTTATTTTTCTTATTTCGTTTTTGTAAAACTTACTCATTTATACCCCCACTGGTTTTGTACCTTTAAAAGTTTAGATTACTGGTCCAAAAACTTCTCGAATTCAATTTTACTTTAATTTTTTTCTTTCTATTTTGGCTAATCTATTCCATGTCTGTATTTCACAATAAATTTATTCAAGATCCTCATTTTCTTTCATTATTTAAATAATACTATTGCATGCAAAATCGTTGTCGATAACTTTATATTTTTCACGATTCCATAATTTCTCATATTGTCATAACTTATTAAGATCTCTTTATTTTCATTATTTTCATCTTCAAGTACCTAAATCTCTTATGTAGTTTTAATGATTAGTTATGTCTTGTGTCTCTTTAAGAGCTTTCAGCTTAACTATATGACCATCTAGATTTATTGTTTTCTTTTGCAAGACAATTGATTTATCACACTTTAAGCATGCATTACTTTCAATTTATTCTAACAAGTTGTCCTACTAGAACTTCAACATATCAGTTGGTATTCTCATTAGGTCAGAAAATACATCTAATAGTTAACTTGCAAAAAAACAAATTATCCTTTTGAACTTTTGGTTCAAATTACTTTCTATGAGGATCTAAATAATGATAATTCATTTCAAGTAATTATTTTATCATATTATTATTTCTCTCCCTCTAATGTTGGGAAAACTATGAAATCAAAATAGTAACCACAACATTATATCATAATTGAATCTCTAGTTCATTCAGACATCAAATAATACAATGAGACTCATGATTAATATATATTATCAACTTTCTTTTAAATACCCATTTTGTGCATTATGGTGAAGCAACTTGAACATATATCACACATTCATAAATTCTACAATGGATTGTATTTGGCTCTTAACCAAAAACCAATTGTAATAGAGAGTATTTATACAACTTATTGGCATGATGCATACAAGTGCCAATTCATGTAAAATATAATATCATTGTACATATACAAAAAGTTTTATTCTCAAAAGTAATGGTTTAACTACTAACTAGATACATTTAATCATTAATTCTGTCAAACCATTTTATACGTATATGCAACAAGCTTTGTGATAGTTATTCACATTGACAATCTAACAATAATCATTTAAAGCTTAAGAAATAAACTCATAAATATTAGTAAGAATTGTCTAAATTGCATAATTTAAAAGTTTTGTTCTTGTAATAATCATTAAACAAGTAACCTCACAAACAATAGGCTGCAATTGATAACTCACATGGGATTATCTTGTAGATGCATCTATCAAAATAATATCAAAACATTCACTTATTGGATAAATAAGCCCATATTTCTTTCAAAAATACAAGAGATTCGATCTCAACTTTTGCTAGTAAGGTTTAATCTTCTTTGAAAGCAAGCAACATTAGATAAATGAAGAATCTTCGTGTTTTTTTAATAAATATCCATGTCAATTCTTATTTTGACGCATCATTATTGATCGAGATGGTCTAACTAATTATGCCAACTAATTAGTATATTTGGACTAGTAAACTTCTGGTTTACTATGCACATGATTCAACAATACTAATGTAAACTTCTAGTTTACCATCTCATATGATTTAACCATATAGATACATAGTACCAACTACGGGAAAAGGTGATAGCTTTCCAAAACAATAGATAGCTTTCCAATACAATAGATTTAATCAATCATTTCCTCATCCACAGTCTCAATATGATATTCGTTACAATGTTTATTCTTTTAAAACAAAATAATTCATTTGAGACTGACTAGAACATAGTGCATTAATTATTGCTTTCCTTCTTTTGATAACAACGTATTAGCTTTTCTGGAGCATTGAATTAATTTTGTACTGTGAAATATTAAGATGTTCCATTACCACATTAAACTTAAGGTAACAATATATTAGCTCTTCTGGAGCTTTAAATTAATTTTGTACCACCAAAGATTGGTTCGTTCATTATCAAACAAGAAATATGCTTATTATCCCTAAGGATAGTAAGCACTGTTGTATTGTCTACAAGACATATATTTCCTTTCCTTTAATAAATATTAATTGAATAATAAAATTTCTAGATATACGAAAGGTACATAACCAATGACTTTTCATAAATTACCTCTCTTCTTTGAAGGGTTATATTGAGAACTCTTTTTTTATTATTTATATATATCTCTATTCTAGTGCTGAAAAGAATTATTAATAGTAAGAAATCTAACAATTAAGCACAATCCACATAAAATGCAATTCATACTTAATGTTTAGATGTACAACAAGCATGCAACCAATGACCTTTCATACCATATTGATAATGTAAGTTATATTCACTCCTTAAAGAGTTATCTTAGGAATTCTTGCTATTTTTATTATTTATCTTCATTTTTCCACTTTTGATGGTAAGAAGAATTATTATCATAATCCCTTTTACGATATTAAATAGCTAATTACTACATCCACGTCAAATATTACGTCTTTATATATTGCTACATTCTCTTTTGGGAATAGAGCAAATCTAACATGTCACGCTTTATGATTTTTTATTTAATAACTTGTTATTTTATTTAACCATAAGTAACAAAATATCAATTTCTTAAAAAAATCACAATATTGTTACTGTAAGATCATATTTGAAGCATAAAAAGTTGAAACGTTTTTTCTAACAAGGTCTCATCAATAATTTTCTCTAATATAATTTTAATTGAGAACTTATCCTAAATATCGCAAATTTATATTCACTCATAATTTTAAAATCTTGCAACTTCAAGTGCAATTTTAATTGAGAATATTACATGGTTGTTTAGGTTAAGAGATCTTGATTATGGGGGCTGGGTAAATTGAATTTTAAGTTGATAATTAGATGAGTGGTCTTAGAAGCTTTTTGGCCTGGATATAGGATTTTATGAATGTTGATTGCTTTTTGAAATTAGGATGAAATTATATGTAATGTGAATCAAAGATTGAGAAAAGAACCCCTTATTTTGAGATAATTGGAAACTTGTCGACCTTTACCATATTATATAGATGGAATAAAGGCATTAGGTACATTAAAAATTTTAGGCATAATTATCGAAAATACCCTCAACATTTAGGGGTTTTTGGGTTTGAGCCCTTAACCTTTGTTTTTTTGGATTGATGCCCCTAATGTTACAATTTTTCTA
This sequence comes from Gossypium longicalyx, assembly GCA_025698465.1. Lineage (NCBI taxonomy): Eukaryota > Viridiplantae > Streptophyta > Magnoliopsida > Malvales > Malvaceae > Gossypium > Gossypium longicalyx. The sequence goes on along the minus strand of CM047000.1, from coordinate 83,571,713 downwards.
GAAATCATTCCAGTTTTAATGGTAGACATGAGTTGACCATCAATCAAGCCCCGATTAACAAAGTAGCCTATATGGCATGCAAGGATGAAGATGACGTATAAAAAAATTAAATATGAAATTAAAAAAGAAATAAATAATTTGTAAAAAAATAATTGTAGGCAAAATTAAAACATATCGTTAAAACCCTAACTCTTATTCCCAGATCATGAAATCCCTAAAATTATTACGATTAACGTAATAACCCATTTTCAGTGAAATCGGAATAGTATTTTTGGGACCACAACTCCTGGCTAAAAAGAAAATTTATTTTGATATTATTGCATGGTCTGTATTATGATAGGAATGTTGTAACACCCCTAACCTGTATCCGTCGCTGGAAGAGGGTTACGAGGCATTACCGATCAATTCACAACATATAACATACAATCTCATAAACCATTCAACACAATCACTTTGTCCCTTATAAAGGCCTACGAGGCCTTAAACATGCTTTAGAAGTGAGTCGAGACTAAACCGATAACATACGAAAATTTAGGAAAACTTATAAATTTTTCATTCATACAGGGGTCACACGCCCGTGTTTACAGGCCGTGTGCCTCACACGGCTCAAGACACGCCCATGTCTCAAGCCGTGTGGAAACAGGGCATACATACTGACTTGGGTCACACGGCCAACCACATGCCCGTGTGTCTAGCCCATGCCAAAACTATAGGGTACGGCCAAGTCACACGCCCGTGTGCTAGGTCGTGTGCCATTTAGGGGGTATACTGACTTGTACCACACGGTCAGTCACGCACCCGTGTGTGAGACTGTGTGGAGTATACTGACTTTATTTTAAAATAAACACCAGAGGACACACGACTATGTAACAAGATCGTGTGTCACACACGGCTGAGACACATGCCCGTGTCTCTGCCCGTGTGAACAAAAATAGGCCATTTGCAAGGCCAAATTGCCACCCATTTTGCACATACCTATAAAAACTCAAATGATACCATTTCATCACACAAATAGGTAGCCAAAATCATCCAACAAATGTACAATTATACTATATTCATTTCGACCAAATTCAATACTCAAATTAATGCCAAATACTTATTCAACTCAACTTCTAAAATCATACTTCATCAAAAACATTTCTCAAACATTATACACCATGAACCAATCCAACATTTGCAACTATAAAACCATAACCATATTTATACCAAACATGTCAAGATAAACCATCACTTATGGCTACATAAATACAACCAAAACATATACATTTATGAGCCATTTCTAATAGCCAAACTGATGTGATCCGCCCGGGTAGATGAGTCGAATTCACGTAGTTGCCCGATCATAGTTCGAGAGAGTCGTTCGTGCCTCGGATTTTTGTAATAGTAGTAAAAGAATTAGAATAGGATAGCGGAAGGTTTCAAGAAAGGTAAGTTTAGTATAGGTTCGGTTAAGGGTAGCAAAGATGGATGAAGGATAGAAGGCTCGGTTTGGGTTAACAAGAAAAAAGAATTTAAAAGATGGAAGTGGAAAACGAACTCAACGTCAGGAATGATTCAACACTAAGAAGTGTCACCCCGATTCCTATATTTTTAAGGTGAAAAATATGGATAGATGGATAGGTGAATGCCACACCAAGATTGGTGATAAGTTCAAAACAAGACGATTGACGCCACTAGCACAAGCCAGATAAGTCATTCAAAACTTGTACGAGATATGAGAGGAAGCAACCTCACAAGAACAATGTTCATTAACAAATTTGGCAAAAGTCCCTTACAAATGAAATCAACAAACTATTTATACTAGTTTCTTATGCTAGCCAAATAGTCCATTCATGAACTTAACAATTAAGTAATGTACCTAATTAAGACATAAAACTTTCTAGAAAAATGACCAATGGTATCCTTATCCATGTTCGGCCGAATGGGAGGTGAGTGGGCAGCTTCATGTATGAGCAAGCTTTGGAAGCCAATGGGATTGTCTAGGTTCGGCCATGGGATGCATGAAACTTTCAAGGGGTGTCTCTTGGCAGAATAGGTGCTTAGAAAACTCCAAGGGTCCTCCTACATACATCAGTTGGACATGAAACTTGGAAGGGGGCTTGAACCTAGCCGTACATGCACTTGCATTAATTACCCTCCATTCATGCATGTGTGCCGTCCAAGGGAGATGCACCTTTCAATATGCATTAACCTTCCATGTACATGAATGTATGTCCTCCAAACATTGAACCGAACCATGCATGAATCTTCCCGTTCAATGAACATTTCCGTTCATGCACATTGCATTAAATGCCATGAATGTATCTTCCAAATTCGGCTAACCTACAAAATTAAATAACAAAATTAAATAACACACAACTATTCATATAATTATAAATTAAAATAATAACTAAATAACTTAATAACACTAACTAAATTTGGACACAATAATTATAAGTCAATCTAAAATAAATTTGGCTAGCTCAAATAGTCAAAAACACCTAGTGAGCTAAATTGAGCTAGGGAATTTGGCATGAGCTGTAACAAACTTAGTTATAAGCTAGATTAAAACTTAATTTATTGAAATGAAAAAGGAATAAGCTGAATCGAGCTAAGTTCAAGCTCAAACGAGCTAAAACGAGCTCAAGTGAGCTGATGTGAGCTGAATGGCGCATGGGGGAGCTGGAGTGGAGCTGAGATCGGATTGCAAAATGGTGCATGAAGTCTTCAAGGAGTTGTCTTTAGCTCCTCCAACATCATGGACCTTGTTATCATCCCAAATGCGCAACACAAAGGCTGATATAGCATCTTGAAGTTGCTTGGTTCGAGCTCGAGTCATGGGGCCTTTTGGAAGCTCGATTGATTCTTGGTGTGCATTCGAGGATGCCCCGGGTGTGCTTACATCATTCCCCCCGTCTTCAAAGCGACTTGTCCTCAAGTCGGGCCATTTGCTTGCTTAAAAAGCGTTAAATCGTCACTAGGCCCTTGGTTGTCGAATGGGGTAGAATGGCTCACAATAACCTGAAAAGTCACACAAGACTCGAAAGACAAAATTATTAGTCACATGTCCTTCTTCTTTTTGGATAGGCCATTTCAAAGTTTCAACAACAAAATAAAGAAGAAGTTTAAGGAAACACCGAATTAAGAACTTACAATCTCGCTCCAGCTTCTTAAGCTAAACTTGGGCAAATAAACCAATGCTGGGATCAAAAGTAAAAGTGGATCTTACCTTGTTCTTTGTTGAAAACAAACTAGTCCATGAAGCATTCGTGACTCAAAATTTTGAACAAAAAAAGTCCACGACTCAAATTCTATGAACAACGATATAAAACCAAAACTTTTATTTAACATTTGCAACTTTTCACAAATCCACAACTTTATGTTTAGATTTAAAGACAAAACATTAAATAAGCACAAATGGTTTACACATCCATTCACACGAAATTCAAAAGGCTTGATTTCAAGTAATATTGATCCAGAGTAACAAAACTTTCGACAGTTAGAATCTCGAAAATAAAAAATCCTTGAATCAAGTCCGTTAATCATCAATAAAGAATAAAAATCACCGGGATCAAAAACGAAGTTTTGCTTACCATTTCACATTGACTTGAATATTTATTGGCTGTCAACATGGTAGGAACATGAAACAAACTAAAGTTATGAGTATGCAAATGATGTTCGAATCCCTTAGACCATAACATTAAACAACCATCATCAAAATCAAATGAACTAGGCATTTTACAAGTCAACGTTTTATCACACAAACGAATCAAAGGAAAATTAGACATGCAAGTTTTTAAAAATTCATATGTTTCAAATAACGTCCACACCTTTTCTCCACAATCAAGCAAACACAAAGATTTATATAGCTCATTATCTTGCATAACCAAACCTTGCGATTGCCGATTAATGATTACTCCACCAACATAATCGTCAACAACACATACTTTATGAGCAACGTTTTTGTTATCAACACTTGAAACAATCAAATCATTACTAATCAAGAAAGAATAATCAACCATGTCATGGTACAAGTGCTTTTCAAAACCCAAAACATTAATAAAGTTTCCGTCAACAATCGAATGAGGCTGATGTATTTTAAAAACTTCAAAACTCATACCTTGGTTACCTTTTGGCAAAGGCGAACGAGGATCGTTAAGAATGTTACCTCTTTCAATCAACGTAAACCTTTTCTCCTCGGACAGGTATTGAAGTAGAAATTCTTTGCTCGGATCTTCAAAAACCTGAAAAGGAACAGCACGAGGAAATCTTACATGTAGGTTAGTAGGAACACTCCTCACTTTTTCTTGCTCTCTTGCATCTCTTTTTCTCATTTCTTTTTCATCGACAACACTCATTTCTTGCTCAATATCTTTTCTCTCTTCAGACTCAATTTCTTTTTCAATTTTCTTTTTCTTCTCACATTCTTTTTCAATTTCATTTTTCTTTTTCCTCTCATTTTCTTTTCTTTCACACTCATTTTCTTTTGTTTCTTTTTTTTTTCTCGGTTTCATTCAAAATTCTCTCATTTTCTCTCATAATATTTTCTTGTCTCTCTCTTCTTTTTATTTCTTTTTCTCGCTTCCTTTCTCTACAAAATGAAGATAAAACAAAAGAATCAAAATGAGATGAGTTTTGTTGGGTATGAATGGAATGATTTACATAGGATTCACGTTCACTCCTTCGTAAGGACTCCTTTGCAGATGATTTCTTTGAGGCATATGTCGAATAACTTATACTTTCTTGTTCGTCATCTTGAAAGATCTCAGACTCAAAGTTTGTTGCTTTTTGTCTTGGATTCCTCGAGGAATAGGATTCACGATAAGAATCTCTTCTTGAACATTCATTGGATGTTCGTCTCCTTGGCACTCTCATTTCTGCCCTTTCACTTGGACTAATTTGCTCTCGTTGGGTTTTGGCTCGATGATCTAATTTTTCTTGGATCAGCTCAATTCTTCGGTCGAGCATGCACTCCATCTCTTTCAACAAATACTGAAATTCAAATTCTGAAAATTCTTCTTGCAACATGATTTAGAAAAAAAATGATTAAAATAGAACAAAATGATTAAATCCTCACCACAAACCTCACTATTTCACTCGCAAAGAAAAATTGATGAACACTCCACTCGTGTTTGCACTCGTTTTTTTTTTTAGGCTTTTTCAGACTCTCGAATGATCTCACACACTCTAGCCTTTTACCACTCAAGCTTACTCTCGTAACCTTGTATTTTGTTTCTTTTGACTCGTCTTTGGTGCTTTGGGGTCGACTTCAAAATGGTTACAAGGGATAAAATGTATAGGTTATGGGTAGGCTAAAAGAATTTTTTTTTCTTTGGTGTAGTGTGGCGTTTGGAAATGGGGTTAAAATTGATGAAAAGAATATAAGACGATCGGAAGAAATATCAAACAATAGAATCGAACTTTGATCACTTCACTTTTTTTTTCTCTCTTTTTTTTTAATAATTTTCGTATATTTTTTTACAACTTTCAATATAGCACTTTACAATGATAAAAACGAAAATAAATTTTTTTTTGTTCGAATATTTTTTTCACCACGAACCTATTTTGATCTTGATACGGACGTCGGCGCCTCTCGATTTATAAGCTCTGATACCAAATGATGTGATTCGGCCTGGGTAGATGAGTCGAATTCACGTAGTTGCCCGATTGTAGTTCGAGAGAGTCGTTCGTGCCTCGGATTTTTGTAATAGTAGTAAAAGAATTAGAATAGGATAGCGGAAGGTTTCAAGAAAGGTAAGTTTAGTATAGGTTCGGTTAAGGGTAGCAAAGATGGATGAAGGATAGAAGGCTCGGTTTGGGTTAACAAGAAAAAAGAATTTAAAAGATGGAGGTGGAAAACGAACTCAACGTCAGGAATGATTCAACACTAAGAAGTGTCACCCCGATTCCTATATTGTTAAGGTGAAAAATATGGATAGATGGATAGGTGAACGCCACACCAAGATTGGTGATAAGTTCAAAACAAGACGATTAACGCCACTAGCACAAGCCAGATAAGTCGTTCGAAACTTGTACGAGATATGAGAGGAAGCAACCTCACAAGAACAATGTTCATTAACAAATTTGGCAAAAGTCCCTTACAAATGAAATCAACAAACTATTTATACTAGTTTCTTATGCTAGCCAAATAGTCCATTCATGAACTTAACAATTAAGTAATGTACCTAATTAAGACATGAAACTTTCTAGAAAAATGACCAATGGTATCCTTGTCCATGTTCGGCCGAATGGGAGGTGAGTGGGTAGCTTCATGTATGAGCAAGCTTTGGAAGCCAATGGGATTGTCTAGGTTCGGCCATGGGATGCATGAAACTCTCAAGGGGTGTCTCTTGGCCGAATAGGTGCTTAGAAAACTCCAAGGGTCCTCCTACATGCATCGGTTGGACATGAAACTTGGAAGGGGGCTTGAACCTAGCCGTACATGCACTTGCATTAATTACCCTCCATTCATGCATGTGTGCCGTCCAAGGGAGATGCACCTTTCAATATGCATTAACCTTCCATGTACATGAATGTATGTCCTCCAAACATTGAACCGAACCATGCATGAATCTTCCCGTTCAATGAACATTTCCGTTCATGCACCTTGCATTAAATGCCATGAATGTATCTTTCAAATTCGGCTAACCTACAAAATTAAATAACAAAATTAAATAACACACAACTATTCATATAATTATAAATTAAAATAATAACTAAATAACTTAATAACACTAACTAAATTTGGACACAATAATTATAAGTCAACCTATAATAAATTTGGCTAGCTCAAATAGTCAAAAACACCTAGTGAGCTAAATTGAGCTAGGGAATTTGGCATGAGCTGTAACAAACTTAGTTATAAGCTAGATTAAAACTTAATTTATTGAAATGAAAAAGGAATAAGCTGAATCGAGCTAAGTTCGAGCTCAAACGAGCTAAAAACGAGCTCAAGTGAGTGATGTGAGCTGAATGGCGCATGGGGGAGCTGGAGAGGAGCTGAGATCGGATTGCAAAATGGTTCATGGAGTCTTCAAGGAGTTGTCCTTAGCTCCTCCAACATCATGGACCTTGTTATCATCCCAAATGCGCAACACAAAGGCTGATATAGCATCTTGAAGTTGCTTGGTTCGAGCTCGAGTCATGGGGCCTTTTGGAAGCTCGATTGATTCTTGGTGTGCATTCGAGGATGCCCCGGGTGTGCTCACATCACAAACACACATCAATATTAACATCATTTATAAGCCAACTCTCATGGCTATAATCACAACCAAAATAACACAACAAGCCTATACATGCCATATACCATATATACATAACTTCAAAAGTACTAAAAATAGATGTTCGATAGTGCGATGATATTCCCGATGACTTCCAGATCTGAGCTAGCCTTGATTCTTTATAAAACATAAGAAAATAACACAAAGTAAGCTTCACAGCTTAGTAAATTCGTATTAACGTAATGAACAACTTCACTATTCATTCACAATTCAATTAATATAAATGCAAGATAATACAAATACATTAGATCTTAAACCATTCAATCATTCATTCAATAGCTTACCAACAATTCATCCATTTCATGGATTCAATGTTTATAAACTTTACATATGTACCTATACCAACTCATACCAATCTCATTCTAGTCCACAATTTTCAATTTCCCATTGAACTCGTACCAAACTCATACCTATACCATTTGAAATTGAATTTGTCTATTTAAAATCATTCCAGTTAATTACTCTTTATCTTAGTACTAAGTAAAACGTATATTTATATTTTTTTTCCTTTATCAAATCATATCTTTTTAGCAAAAGCTTTGAAAACGTTTGTTCACATAAAACCATTGATGTTGAAAAATCATTGTTTTAACAAAATTGAGTTTTCACCGTCTAGTCATTCTAAATCGTAAGCAGTAAAAATCCAAAGTTTAAATCCAAAACAGTCCAAAGTCCCAAAATTTCATCACCTCAAATAAGTAATAAATGCTAAAATTACTAAAACAGTTTAGAATTTACGTGTGGCCACCGTCGAGTCCTCTGTTGCTCCTATTCGTCAAGTCTGAGGATTTTCTACACAGATTAAACAGAAAAGAGTGAGTTTTCGCAACTTAGTGTGTAATCCCCACAGAAATCACACATATAGAAAACACATCAGGTGTCATAAATAATTAGTCTAAGCCGGAGCCCTTTACAGAATCAGTTAGGGCCTTAGCCCATCAGATAAAGAATAAGACATATACTATGGCATTAGCCCAATCAAACCTAGTATGCAGAATAGAACATCAGAAATCCTACCCACTAGCCTCTACACACAATCTTTGTCCAACCCTACACACCATTTGGGGATAAAATCGACCTACCCATCCCTACACACCATGTTGTACCGAAATGCGGCACATAAACAGATAATTGCAGCTAAGCTGCCAGATGTCAAGCTTAAGAGTCTTTCAAAATACTTCCTCCATATAACATCATCCCAATCCGATGCAATGCAAGATACAAGTATGACATGCTAATATGCAATTTATCAGATCGTACATTCAAATCGGTATACATACTACAACAAATATATCACATAGTCAAATCGTGTAATCAGAGGTCAAAATAACTCTTACCGACCCTACAATAGGTCCCAATCGACTTGGGCAACCCAAGCAACCTTATAGAGTATTGCCACATGGCCTACCATACGAGCGACCACATGCCCGTGTTGCTTCGACAGATTCATTTTTTAACTTTTTACCGACTCTCATTTTCTGCGTTTCGGGTACACACCTAGTCTCGATTGAATCTTAAACGATCCCCAAGCACTCCAGAACCTATAATCGACATTACTAACACCCGAATTTAGAAACACAACGAAAATTAAACTGGGAATATTTTCCCCCAATGAAACCTTAGAACGTCAAAAAGTGAACTCGGTTACTTACTGGCAATGAACTGACTCTTTAACGTTCAAATCTCCGCAAAAGCACTAGTCATTCCTTGATCTTCACCTAATCCGCAAGAACCAAAAGTAGCCCCTTATCAGAAAACCAACTATGGAACGGTAAAATAGAAACAAAACGGAACTTATAGAACGATCGAATCCAATAGTTGAATAAGAGTGCAGCAAAATAAATACTGGAATAGCAGAGGAAGGAAAAAGGAAAAAAAATCAGCAAGCAAGGGAAAACAGACATCAAAAAACTTTTGGGAAAGAAACAAAATTTGAAAAACAAAAGTATATCCGAAAATCCCAATATCTCAACTCCCATTATTTTTCTCCAGCAATTACCCACTTTTCAGAATTCCTATTTGACCGAAACTCTCTCAATCAAAAAGGCAAAAGTAGACTCCCACGCTTGTGCAGAGATTCGAACTCCAGAACCTCAACACACCAATACACATCATAACCACCAGACCAGCAGGCCCATTTTGATATGGTTTTACAAATACTTAAAAATAAGCCTATTGAATAAGGTTAAGGCTTTATTCAGAAAAACACCAAAATTTGCCCAAGCTAAAGCTTGAACTTGGGACCTCACACACACACCCAGAACACTTAACCACTAAAGCAGATACACAGATGTGTCAAAAATTCACAGAAACAAAAATATAACTTTTAGGGCGTTAGAACTCTACCCCCAAAAGAAAATTTTGGCCTCGAAATTTACCTGATCAGAACAAATAGGGATACTACTAACGCATTGCATCCTCAAGCTCCCACGTAGACTCCTCAGTGCTGTGATTCCGCCACAACACCTTCACTAAAGGAATGAATTTCCTTCTCAGAACTTTAACGTCGCGATCCAAAATTTGAACTGACTCCTTTTCAAAGGTCAGATCTGGCCAAACCTCAATTTCCTCAATAGGAACAATATGCGTGGAACCAGAGCGATAGCATCTCAACATCAGGACATAGAACACATCGTGAATGCGATCTACCTCCGGATGTAGCTCCAACCGATAAGCAACTAGCCCCGCACGTTTCAGAATGTGGTAAGGTTCAATGAACCGAGGGCTCAGCTTACCCTTACGACTGAACCTTAGAACCTTCTTCCATGGCGAGACCTTGAGATAGATGAAGTCTCCCACAGAATAATCTATTTCTCGTCATTTCAGATCTGCATAGGACTTCTACCTATCAGAAGCCGCTTTCAGTCGATCTCGAACCAAACAAACCTTATCCTCAGTCTCAGAAACTAATTCTAGACCTAGAATATGTCGCTAACCCAACTCAGTCCAGCACAAGGGAGTGCGACACTTACGACCATACAAGAGCTCGTAAGGTGCCATCTGTATACTAGACTAGTAGCTGTTATTGTAAGCGAACTCTACTAATGGCAGGTACTCCTCCCAACTGCCTCAGAAGTCAATTACACAGCTCCTCAATATATCCTCCAGTACTTGAATCACCCTTTCCGACTGACCATCTGTCTGAGGATGAAAAGCAATACTGAAATCTAATATCTGAATACGAGTGAGAATTTGTTTAGTTGAGTAAGTATGCCAGAGAGTGGGTTCCGACCGAGGTTGATATGTGTAAACGTTTTAAGGAAGTATTAAATAAAGATATCAAGTTATTGATCTGGATTTTTGAATTAAGGGAACTTGTGATACTGGCTGATCGAGCATACAAAGCCCAGGAATTAAGTAAAGAAAAGAAGCAAGTAGAGAGAGAAGCTCAGGTATCTGGTAAAAGATTTATTGACAAGTCACTATCATCTACTTCAAAGAAATCAAAGAAGTACCATGATCGTTCTACCACATTTACGGGATATTCTAGGAAAGAACGAGGCTCTCAACGTTTTAACCGGAGATCTTCGTCTCCATCTATAACATGTGTGAAAAGTGTCGGTAAACCCAAAACGAGGTGTAAACACTATAATAAATTTTATTTTAAGGAATGCAGTTTGAGAAGTGGAGCATGTTATAAATGTGATTCTCTTGACCATTTTCTCAAAGATTGTCCGGAAAGGATTGGAAAAGATATTGATCAGACTTCGAAGCCGAATAATCCAGCCTCGAAAGGCAGACCACCTCGTCACCTCGAAAATGTCAGTGGTAATCGTGGTGCTACAAAAGATTTAATAGTTAAATCTAAGGCAGAAGCACCGACGAGGACATGTGCTATATATGCAAGAGAGGATGCCTCTGCACCAGATGTCATTATTGGTACATTTTCTCTACTTGATACTGATATTACTGTTTTGATTGATTCTGGTTCACACATTCATAAATATGCATGAAATTAGTGTCTGTTAAAAATTTACATGTTGAATTCACTGAATTTGTGGTTAAAGTTTTAAACCCCCTAGGTCAGTATGTTATGGTGGATAAAATTTGTAAAAATTACCCATTGATGATAACTGGTTATTGCTTTTTGGCTGATCTAATGTTGTTGCCCTTTGATGAATTTGATGTGATTTTGGGAATGGATTGACTAACCCAACATGATACAGTGATGAATTGTAAACAGAAATACATTGTGTTAAAGTGTCGAATGGTGAGTTACTTCACGTTGAATTTGATAAACTGGATGGGTTATCTACTATGATCTCAGCTATATCAGCATAGAAATATGTTAGAAAAAGGTATGATATTTATCTTGCATATGTGTTAGATACTAAAATATCTGAGTTAAAGATTCAGTTAGTGCCGCTTGTTTGTGAATTTCCTAATGTATTTTCGGAGGAATTACCTGGTTTACCACCAGTTAGAGAAGTGGAGTTCTCTATAGATCTTGTTCCAAGAACAATACCGATATCCATAATACTCTACAGAATGGCTCCTACCGAATTGAAAGAGTTGAAAGCACATTTGCAAGAATTAATTGACAGAGGCTTTACTTGACCCAATTTCTCACCTTAGGGTGCATCGATTTTGTTTGCAAAGAAGAAAGATGGATCATTGAGACTGTGTATTAATTACAAGCAGCTTAACAAAGTCACAATAAAGAATAAGTATCCACTGTCTCGTGTTGATGACTTGTTTGACCAATTGAAAGGTGCCACTGTATTTTTGAAGATTGATCTTTGTTTTAATTACAATCAGCTATAGGTAAAAGATTCAGATGTGCCAAAGACAACTTTTAGAACCAGGTACGGGCATTATGGGTTTTTTGTGATGCCATTTGGCTTGACAAATGCACCTACAGTATTCATGGATTTGATGAACAGAATTTTCAGACCGTATCTAGACAAGTTTGTGGTGGTATTTATTGATGATATCTTGGTATATTCTCGAGATGAAAATGAACATGCTGATCATCTGAGAATTGTGTTGCAAATTCTGCGAGAGAAACAATTGTATGCCAAATTTCATAAATGTGAATTTTGGTTACGGGAAGTTGATTTTCTAAGACATATAGTATCTGATGAAGGTATCAGGGTGGATCCGAATAAAATTTCAGCTATTGTTAACCGGAAGCCACCGAAAAATGTGTATGAATTCAGAAGTTTTCTGGGATTAGCATGATATTATCGGAGGTTTATTAAAGCGTTCTCGATAATAACTTCTCCGATAAATCGGTTGTTGTAGAAAGACGTGAATCCTGCACTTAATTTTTTAAAATTAAATTGACCACACAGCCTAGCACATGGGGGTGTGTCAGGCCGTGTAGCACAAGTCAGAGAGTTACACGAGTAAGGACACGGGATGGGACACGGCCGTGTGCTTCACATCGAATGCCCCCACGGCCTGAGACATGGGCATTTCACTTGGCCGTGTGAGTCACATGGCCTACTCACACGGGCGTGTGACCCTTGTATATATGAAAATTTTAAAATTTTACGAATTTTTTTTTAGATTCTGATTTAGTCCTGACTTGTTTCTAATATTTAAATTGGGCCTCGAGGGTCTATTTAAGGGATGATATAATTAGTTTCGAATATGTACAGTAAATGACATGAATTGTCTATTATTATTTTGTAAACTCTGGTAATACTCCGTAACCTTGTCCCAACGACAGATATGGGTTAGGGGTGTTACAATTAAAATCCTTCAGCAATCTCTAATATTTAAGAAACCATTATCTCTTAATGAACTCGGATTGAAATTCCTCTCCTCTCATTATTTCAATTTACCATAAACCTTAGGAAATTGTTCTTCTTCTTCCTTTTCATCCGAAATCATGGATTCAAGAAATTTGTTCAAATCTGAATCACATAGTTCAATTAGCCAGCTTAGAGAATGGGTATCGCGTGGTTATGGGGAAAATCGAGGTATTCAAATATTATTACTTCATCGCAGAGGGAGTTTGTATACGACGGGGAAGAAATAAAATAAAAAGTTAGTTCCAAGAGACACTTCATGGAATGACTTAAATCCGGGGAAGAGATTTTATGGTTGTTCAAATTTTTGGGTAAGTGAAGAATTTTATCAACTACTTCATCTCAATTTGGATTATTTCAAAAATTTCTTTAGGTTAAGGGCTTATGATTTAAAATATTTTGTTGTCACCCATTTGGGGTTTGTTTGTACGATGGTGGTTGTGATTTTTTCAAGTGGTACAATAGGCAAATGTGTGACCGTGCGATAAATTATTATGTCAATTGCGTGACAATGAACGAAATCTTTCAACGGAGAATTTAGCACTTAGAAAGAAGCTTATGGATTTGGTTACATTTGATGGTAGCCATAATGGTGACAGTAATGGTGTTGATAGTGAGGTTAAAAGAGGTAGACTAGTTTGGGGTGTTGAAGGAGAACTAGCATTAAGGAACAAAATGATGACCATGAAGCAAAAAATAAAGGTTATCAAGAAAGAGAAGTCAATGTATAAGATATATTTTTCTTGCTCCATATTATGTATTTTATGCATCGCCATAGGTTTCTTTATTGGCAGTAGTGGCAAGAGGCACATGCAACTGCCAGTTGGAAATGTTGATTGAATGTAAAGTTTTCCAACATACCTCCATGTTATGTTGTTTATGTAATTTGGAACCTTGATATACAGTCTGCTTGGAATTAATGACCAATTTTGGTTATTGTCTATGTAATTTATTTTAGCATAGTAAATAATGCAGTGAAAAGAAAAATAAGACAGAAAAGCATCCTACATTTAATCATATAATTTCCCTATTGAATTTAGGATAAAATGTACTTTAACATCCACAGGTAATGATTTAGCTTATACACCACTTATGTCATACCAACTAAAAACAAATTTGATGTAACAGATATAACATACTACTGTAAGTGAGCTATACCTAGCTACATCAAAAAAAAAAAAACCAGCATATTGGTTATTAGTATAACAAAATAATAGTCACCTTTGGTGTATTCCAAAATCGGAAGATTGTAGGCTCAAAATGTGACAAAGCAGGGGAGATTGTAGCAATTGGCAACTATTTCTTTGATAAATTACTCATGTTTCCTGCAATCGATTCTTGTGTTCCCAAATGGTTGAAAAGAGCCTTTCTTTTATTCTTTGACGACTTGGGTATCGAAGATGATTGTCCACTACCATCCTTACGTGAACTTGTCACCATGCTCCTTATGGTTATACCAGACTACAAGAGTGTTTTAAGTTTATCAGAATAATATACAATGTTGTTGGTTGGGACATCAATAGTAAAAGGAAGAAAACTCAAATAAAATGTTTGATTCTCGGTATTTAAGTCTATATACAACCCTATTCCATGTATTTTGCCTTTCTTAGGTTGCTTTACCTTAGATTTATCTGAGGTTCTATTTGGGTGGTTGTACAGCTTGCTGTAAAACATGAACTAGTGGATTATAATGAAAGTGATTGGATAGGATAAATTTAATCAATTTATATAAGTGAAGAACAACATTATACTTGTTTAGTATGTTCGTTTTCTTGTATGCAAACATTGAGCACATGTCATGATTAGACCTTTCCTACTTAAATGGCCAGGCTTCAATTTCTTCGATTTATCTTTGGTCATCCTCCTATTCTTTTTGGGCCTTCTAGACATTTTCCTTTCAATAGAAGGTAACACTGGCTCAATACCAGTTTTTTGTCAATCATGTAGCCCATTTATGGGCTGCATTGGAAATGTGTAAGCTTTCTTATAGGTTTCTATGTGATAATATTCATGCAGATAGTCATTTGGCAGAAGTCTTAGGTGATACATGGCAACACATGCATGGGCATATGGAATCCTACTAATCTGCCAACTTCTACAACTACATTTCCTTTTACTTAAGTCCACTATATATTGATAACTTCCTTTTCTCATCTCACATCTATTTTCACCATTCCATATCAATTTCCACTCTACACAATCCTTCTAGTTGGCATCAAACTTAACTTTTACCAATGGACCATAATTTTGCTTCCATCCATTACATAGTTTCCTTTTTTGTACTATTCTAGTCATCATCTTGATCCTAATATCCTCAAACATTCTGATAATACTTTTAAACCTAGTTTCAACAATGCTTGAATCAAAAGTTTCACATAAATTGTTGCCAACTAGGTCTGATCTACAAGTAGTCCCCAAAAAAGCCCTAATCCACATCTTTTAATACTTTCTCATCAAATTATCGTCAGCATCCTTATCTTTCTTCTCCAGTGCTGCACATAGTTCCTCCTACTTCCTCTCAGTTATGGACTTCATAATCTGCCAAAAATTAAACTCAAAAGATTTCTCTAGCTTCCTCCTTGACCAATTAGCAAACATGTGCCTTACACAATTCCTATGCTCCACCCGTAGAAGTATGTCAGAAATCACAATCTCAAGACCCTACTTGTGTCATAATGAACCAGATAGATTGTTTGAAAATTTTGGTTAATCATAATTAACAGAATAGTAAGATCAATACCAAGTCCAAATAAGTTAATTAACTAACCTTTTATTGGTCACTAATAATTGTGTACCCATACCCATCTTTCAAGCCCAAATCAACCAATAGAAGACTGAAAAACTAGACCCACGAATCAGTGCACTCCACTTTAACCATAGCCCATGCAATAAAAAACATCTGGTTGTTTGCGTCCCTTTCAACAATTATGAAAAATTCACTCTTAAATTGGCCTTTTAGAAAGTAACCATCTAGCCCAATGAGTGGCTTACACTCCGCTTTCTAGCCTCTCTTTAGTGCATCAAAGCATACATAAAACCTCCCAAAATGAGGAGGGGAGTCTACTGTCACATTTTGAACAACCGTTTTTATTTTGCTGCCTAACATCATTGACCTTAACTCTTGAGCATAATCTCATAACAGGCCAAATTCTTTCTTGGAATTCCCAACCATTTTCTCCTTCATTATTTCTTGGCTTTGTAAAAATAGTCAATGCTCACATTTACATGTATATCTGAAGCACATATTCTTTCAATTTCCTTCAACTTCATTTTAAGGTGATCCTTGATAATTGCTACAAAATGTTGGGCAATCATAGCAGTAGTCACCATTTTACTCTTAAAACTAACTGAACAATGATGCTCATCTTGAAAAGTCCTAATCTACAAACACTTGGCAACAAGACTATAGCTAGCTAAAATTTTCTATAGACAATTAGGGGAAGCAATGCACTTCACAACAACCCTTTTTGGTTCATTATTAAGAAATTTCAATTATCTTCAACAATATTTGGAGTAGTTTCAAATTGTAGTCCTAAACTGTTTGTTATCCTTAAACAATATTCCCAAAATAATTTTTTTCCTATCCGACTAGTCATTGTATAAGGGAAACTTGTTTCTCTTTCTCTCACAATCTTCATATTTTTCATCTTCATCTGACCCAATCAAGCTTCCATGTTCATCCAAGTCCCATACCTCAATTTCATTCTCATCCAACACTACCTCCGACTCATTTTCTCCATTAATTGCATCATTAACATTGTCCTTTCCAACTGATGTTGCAAAATTAGTAACATTTTCATGACCAATAGATGATCCAAAACCACTATCATTATCTTCTCCAACTGTTGATCCTAAACTCATATGCCCACCACTTTACTCACCACCATACTGATCTGCCTCAAACTACGCAGCAGTCACACCCTCTACATCAGCTTTTACCCCTTAAACATCACCTTCTCTAACAGCTTCTACCCCTTCAACATCACCCTTCACAGCAGCTTCTACACCTTCAATATCACCCTTCCCAGCAGCTTCTACTCATTCAAAATCATCTTCCCCATCAAATTCTTTAACATCACCAAATGTTCTCCCTTCTCCTTAATTATCAATTTTATTTAAATAGGAGGCAGTTAATGGTAACATATCATATACAATGACAGGGTTGTCTACTCCATGTTCAACATATAGGTTAACCTCCTTAAACTTAACCCAAAAGTCTAACATAAGTATTGTTGTAGTGTCATCATAAATCACCCTTAGATTTTTTTGCAACCCTACTGTACCAGACTCGTGAAAATATATTAACAGGATAGTGTGAAACCCTAACTCAATTTTAACTATTTTACATAATTCAAAATAGGATATTGTGTTTGGGTCCTTTTAAGCCTAATCACTTCCCCACCTACATATCTAACATATGGATCTTTTACAAAGTGCCCACCCACATGCAAAATAAGGTAATATTCCTTATCACACGATATCTGCAAGCACAAACAAATAATTTACTCAGCAAAAACCAGTAAAAAATCCAAAACAACGTAGGGACCACTTCTTTAAGTAAAACAACAAACAGTCAGACATTAATAAAAGTAAAGAACACAACACAGTAGTCATCCTCCTTTTCTGGTATTCAAACATTTTTCAAAAGCTTTTTGCTTGGAATTATTGTTTTTCTATGCAGTTCAGTCCTTATATCTTCTACCCCACTATCCCATCGAAAATCGACAGCACTAACAAATTTCAACCACCACTATAGGCTAAAAACACCCATTTTTCTGGCCATTGAAACTATGATTAACAACCCTAGATTGTCATCGTAAACCCTTTTGTTTTTGGATATTTAAACTATACCAAATTTAAGAAAAAATCCATAACATTTTCCCGAAAAAACTCAATCAGAAGTCACCTACCTTTCAATCTTGGTTACGGAGTCTGCCCTAATCGTATCAATCTTTGGCTCCCCCTCCTTTCCCTGAGATTTCTTTTGCAATCGAACTCTTTTGCTGTCGTAGATTGGAGATTGCTAAAGGATCTTGATCGTAATAGTTTTAGGGATTTCACAATTTGGGAATAAAGGCTAGGGATTCAACAATATGTTTTAATTTTACCTACAATTATTTTTTATAGATTATTTATTTCTTTTTTAATTTCATATTTAATTCTTTTTTTGACACATCATCTTCATCCTTGCATGTACATAGGTTACTGATTGGCGATCAACTCACGTTTACTATTAAAATTGGGATGATTTTTGGAAAAATTGTAACGTTGAAGGCATCAATCCAAAAAAAGAAAAAAGATCAAGGGCTCAAACCCAAAAACCCCTAAACATTGAGAGTATTTTCGATAATTATGCCAAAAATTTAAGGACATCAAGAATTTATTGTGTTGAATTAGATATAATACATTGTGATTGGAAAGATCAGTTTTTAATGCACTTTTTAGAGAATTTTATCTATATAAAGTACCTGTGCTGATGTTTCTATTTTGATAAGAGAATTGATGGTTCTATTTCTCTTCCTTATGTTTTTATTTGATTATGTATGAAATGGCTTAGTAACGTAACCTTGTTAAATGATCAAATTTTAATGAAACAATGTCAAAAGCTACCTTAGATTTTTCTTTAATCATGTTGCACTAGAATAAAACAAATGAACAAGCATTTGTTCTAGTTAGATTATTGACTTCCTTTAAAGTTTTCCTTTTTTTAAAAAAAAAATTGGTTCCTTGTTGATTTGATTAGTTTGGGCACTATTGAATCATCAAGAGTATGCAATTCTAGTTGGAAGAAAAGGAGATAGATGGAGTGCGCGTAAGTGTCACTGGTCACAGATCGAAACATGTGATAAATGCACACAAAACGTCCCATGGAGGTCAACTGATTAAATGAGACTCATTTGAACTATTTGAACTGATCGGATTCATGAAACATATGGATGATCCCATTTATTTAAAGCCTTAGTAGCCTTGTGAAACAACTAAAGTTACCATGATTAATATTTGTAATCCTAAGGGATAAGATTGGTAGAGTTTAAATTCTTTAGGACTTTCATCTTGTAGATAGGTTTTAATGTTAAGAGCATTTACTCAAACACTTTGCTTGGTTTTCTTATGGCTTTTCTATTCGTTTTTTGTTTCTTTGTTTGGGAGTTTGCTTTCACTTTATTTTGGTACATTAAAAAATTTATGTTGTGAATTCTTACCTTTTGAGAGTTAAGCTGACTTAAACAGATTTGAAATTAAGTTTATGCCTAAAGTAGTGCAATTTGTGAATTTTAAGTTTTAGTCCCATGACACAAGTGCATATCAAGGAAGTTGAAATTTGTGCCAACAAAGAAAAGACTACAATATAAAGGGTGATATCTGTGGTGAAAGTGGTAGCAATAGTCAAATGGGGAGAACAAGGCATGAAGTCTAGGATCATCATTGTGCATTGGTAAGTGTAACTTAGCTGTGTTAATTGTAGTAGTTTACAGTTTAGATCTGTGTTTTCTCTTATGTTTGCACATAGAATTTGGTTCACTTGTTTGCATTTTTATAAGAATGTTTTGGTAAAATTTCCCCTTTAGATTGTACACTGAAGTTTTGTTTGGGTTAGTGTACTCATTATGTCTTGATTTGATAAATAGAAACAAGACCTCAATTATCTTTTTCTTTTATAAATAAAAGCACAATTGAGAGATTTTATTGTTACTCAGCTATATCTTTAAAGTTTGTACTTCTAATGATTGCTTCTCCAACTTCTTGTTATAACTTGAATTGAAAGCAAGATTAAATATTCATAAATTATTTATTTGTAGGTTGATGGGGATTCTATTTCTATTTATAATGCAAAAGTGATGTCTATGAGATGGAGTTAGTAATTTTTATTATCAATGTACGAGTTTGAAGCCCAAAAAATAAGAAGCATATGAAAATTTAACTTTAAAAGTTCACCCAAATTTTAATGATACTATGGTTATTATGCTCCAACAAAAAAAAAAAACATGTTTGAAATTCTCTCTTTGGTTGAGTTTGCAGTGGGTGTGAATTCCACGACCATTGGAAGAGCTACAAAAAAGGTAAGACGGTGACCAAAGTTATCTATGGAGGCAAATGACCCGATTGTGGATGAGAATGGACAGACGGTGATGAGGGGAATATGGCCAAGGTTTCGTACAAGGCTAAGTTGTTAGGTGATGAAACGGGTCCTGATAGGAATGTAAGTATGAAAGAGGATTTCGAATTAAAGGACGAGAATGTAGTGACAGAGATGGTAAATGGAATTCCATCAATAACATTTTCAGATCGTGTTCAACGATTTATTGAGAAGGGAATGGCTTTGCCAATTGTGATCAAACTAATAGGAAGGAAATCAGCATTCAGTACTTTACTCAATAAGGTGTCTAACTTATTGAACATCAATGGCCGATTTTAGTTAATGGATCTAGAAAACGATTTCTACCTTCCTCATTTTTAGGATAAAGATGAGTTTGATGGGGTGTTGTTAGGTAGCCCTTGGATGGTTTTTGGGCATTACCTGTCAGTGAAAGCTTAGACTGCTGATTTTTCGACCACCAATAGTGAGGTGGACACTCAGGTGGTATGGATTCGTCTACCGGGGTTGTCAGAGGGTTTCTACTCGAAATCTCTACTTAGGGCTATCGTCAGTATGATCAGACCAGTGTTTCGTATTGACGCTCGAACTGATACGACAGTTAGAGGGAGATTTGCTAGACTGGTTGTTAGTGTGAATCTGAAAAAACCTTTGATTTCAAAAATAAGAGTCAATTACAGAATTCAAAGGGTCAAGCATGAAGGTTTACCTAATGTTTTTTTCTCATGTGAACTTTATGGCCATAGTTCAACTTTATGCTTTAGGGGAAAACCGGACACGATGGTAGATGTGGCGGTGGTTGATGACTCGGAGGTTGAGAAAGCGACCGATTTTGAAGGTTCAGGGGTTGTGAATTCAGACCTTCAAACTAGGGTGGAATAGGAAGATTTTGGTCCTTGGATACTGATTGAATGACGGCTAAGGGGGAAACCGCGTGGTTCATCGAAAGGGAAAACCACCAGTGGCACTAATTGACTTGGAGGCTCCAAATTTGCCGCATTAGGGGCTGTAATGGAGGAGACAAGGGTCGAAAGCTAAGATGGAGTAAGGGCTGATGTTATGAAGGAAATTTCGCTGGTGTAATTGGTAGGAAAAGGACCGACAAGAAAAATAAGGAATGTAGCATCTTTATCGAGAAGAAAATTAAGTAGGGTAGCGTTGGGTGATGTTGGGATTAGAATAAAGGAGGCTAGGGTTAAAGGTAAAGGAATTGGTGGGTTAATTGGGTTTAAAACTAATGGGGGAGTGTTGAAGCCTAATAACGGAGGAGTTGGATCTATCTCTGAAAAGAATCCTAGTGGGTCTGGTAAAGATGACATGTTGGGTCGAATGGGTAATAAAGGTGTTTTGGGCCAAGAAAATTTCAAAAGTTTTGTTTTAAAGGCCAATTTGGATAAATCTAAGCATATGGTTTTTCGGGCTATTGAGAATTTTTAACTTGATTTCGAGATTAGGAAGGAAAATATATTTTTCCAGTTTGGAGCTACATGGAAAGAAGTTGTGGAAGATGAATCGAATATAGATATTATTATTAGAAGGAAACTTCCTGACGATAATATGGGACATGTTGAACAACCTACCTTGGAACTTTCGTCAGCCATGGAGGGTATTGTTAGAAACCTTCAGCGGGATAGGGAACAGTTTAATGTGGACAGTTCATCCTTGAAGGAGGGAAAAGTTTGGAAGTGGGCTTCAACCGTGGTGTTGGGGTAAGTTGTTAGTACTCGTTCTTGTGCTGCTTGTGATAGTCCATTCTAATTTTATGGATTTGAATTTGATTTTTTAGAATTCTTAAGGAGCGGGCCACCCCCGTTTCCATAAATTTATCTCTGAATATAGACGTGAGTTTAGTCCTTATGTATTTTGTTTATTTGAAACCCAGATAAGTGGTTCTCGTGTTAATGAAGTTATAAGCGAATTGGGGTATCCAAATTCTTGTCGAATTGAAGCGAATGGTTTTTCTGGTGGAATTTGGGTACTGTGGAATGATAAAATTAATGTTATAATCTTGGGTTTACACTTTCAGGCTGTATCCATTTGGATTATTAATTGCCAAAATTCGTCGGGTTTCTTGTGTTTGCTGTGTATGTTAGTCCTCAAAGGAATAATAGGCATATAGTGTGGGAGTATTTGAATTCCGTGGCTGATACAAGTAATGAACCTTGGCTTATTGTTAGGGATTTTAATTCGATTCTAGATGGATCTGAAAGGAGTGATGGGCCAGCTACATCAAGATCTGGCTTTGTTTATTTTCAAGAATTCTTGATCAATAATGGGATTCGTAATTTGGGATGTTATGGATTTCGTTTTACATGGAGTAGAGGAGGGTTATCTCAACGATTAGACTAAGCTTTAGGGAATTCCTGCTTTGATCAATTTGACTTGAGTGTTTGATTCGAAATCTACATCGTTTAAAATTTGACCATCGTCCGGTTTTAGGATCCCTTAAATCGCATTGGGTTGGGGGGACTAGACCCTTTCGATGTCTTGACAGTAGGATACTACACCTTGAATTTAGGATGTTGGTTAGTAGTAACTGAAACTATGATGATTCTGTGGTAAATATTTTGGTGCAATTTCGGGTTAAGGTTCAGGATTGGAATAAGCGGGTTTACGGCAATATTTTCAGTCAACAAAGACAATTGGTTTATGAATTGCAGAAAATTCAGAGGTTGCTAGAATTAAGGTCGTCTGAGAGGCTTCGAACTCGGGAAATGGGTTTGAGGCAGGAGATGGAGGAGGTCTTGAAGCATGAGAAATTATTGTGGTTTTAGAAATCTCAATCAACTTGGCTT
Source organism: Gossypium longicalyx (assembly GCA_025698465.1). NCBI lineage: Eukaryota > Viridiplantae > Streptophyta > Magnoliopsida > Malvales > Malvaceae > Gossypium > Gossypium longicalyx. The sequence continues at coordinate 83,548,807 of CM047000.1, read as the reverse complement.
CTGAATGGTGACAGGAATACCAAATATTTCTATGGTAGGACCCTTGCTAGGCGTAGAAGGAATAAGATTGAGGGCCTTAAGATGTATGGAGTTAATTGGTGTTTTGATCCTGGAACTCTAGAACATCATATTATTAACTTTTACAAGAGTCTTTTTGCTTTGGACTATTCAGTTGATAGGGTGTTGCCTTGCAGAAGACAATTTTCAGTTTTGTCACAAGTGGAGAATGGTGGCCTTGAAATGGAGGTGACCAATTTATAGATCTGTAATGCAGTATTTAGCATGGCCCCGCTTAAAGCTCTAGGAGTTGATGGTTTTCATGCAAAGTTTTATCAATCTCAATGGGAAATTGTTGGACTTTCTGTTTGTTTGCTGGTACGACAGGTCTTCAAAAGGTTGTTTAGTGGATCACAGAATCAATAAAACTCTGCTTGTTTTAATCCCTAAGGCCAATAGTCCAGAAAGCATCACTCAATTTCGTCCAATTAGTCTCTATTCGGTATTATACAAGATCATTACCAAGTCAATTGTTAATAGATTGCGTCTGTTAATGTCAAGACTTACTAAACAAAATCAAGCTACTTTTGTGATGGGTAGAAACATCTCGAATAATATTGTTATTGATCAAGCGGTGGTCCATTCTTTAAGGAACTTTAAAGGAAAAAAATTGGGAATAATCTTAAAAATTGATCTCGAGAAGGCATATGATAGAATTCATTGGGACTTTTTGAGGGATACTCTTTCAGATGCAGGGTTCCCATCCAATTTGATCACGGTTATTATGAATAGTGTGTCTTCAGCTACATTCCAGGTTCTTTGGAATGGTGGAGTGACAGAAGAATTCAGGCTTTCTAGGGGGCTACGACAATGGGACCCTCTATCTCCTTACTAATTTGTTTTATGCATGGAGAGATTGGGGGCATTTAATTGATGAAGCAGTGAGTAATGGAAGGTGGAAGCCTTTGGTTATGGCTAGGGGAGGTCTAGCCTTATCACATCTTTTTTTTTTTTTTTTTTTCTGATGATTTCATGCTTTTTGGGGAAGTGGATTCGAAGCAAGCTGAAGTGATTATTGATTTTCTGAGTACCTTCTGTCATTTTTTGGGACAATAAGTGAATAAAAATAAATCTCAGGTGTTCTTTTCGCCAAATGTTTCGGAAATTGTTGCATCAGATATCTGCATGAAGGTAGGATATGGTCGAGTAGATGACCTGGGAATCAATCTTGGACTTCCAATTATCCATAAGAGAGTTGGAACTGGCACTTTTAATTTTCTTTTAATCGATAAAGTTCGTTGTAGGCTTAATGGATGGGAGGCTTAGAAGCTATCACTGGCAGGCAGAAATACGTTGTTAAGTCAGTGTTGTTATCAATTCCTAATTATTTTATGTCTACAGTTCACATTCTTGTAACGGTGTGTGCTGAGATTGAAAAGCTAGCCGGTAATTTTGTTTGGGGATCTTCTTCTGATGGTAGGAAGTCAACTCTCTTAAAATGGGATGATTGCTGTCATCCGATTGACGCTGGGGGTTTAGGTATAAGAAATCTAGCTATTCAGAAAAAGTTATTTCTTTTGAAACTTGGTTTCCTTTTGTTAACCAAGATTGATGACTTCTGGGTTAGGGTTGTAAGGAGTAAGGACAAGATTTGTGGGGTGCTTCTGAATTCTATTGCTAGGAGTAATTGCTCCTATATATGGAGGTCCTTAACGCGGTTTTGGCAAGACGTGGTGGATAATGTTTATTGGACTATTGGAAATGGATATCTGATGAATTTTTAGAACGATAATTGGATTCCTCAAGTGGGTCCTCTTAAGGAATTTCTATGTGGGATCTGAGCAGTTAGATGAAACTTTACGAGTCTGCGATTTAGTTGATGAATTTGGGAACTGGGATTAGACTCATCTAAAAATTTCCTAACGGATCCAATTGTGATGCAAATAGCCTTGGTATTGCTTCCTTGGCTGGGTGCAGGGAATGATCGACTATCGTGGAGATGAGTGACTAGAAATTCCTTTTCCATGGGGGATACATATAAAAGGTATGTACCAATCTCAGTTGACAAATAATTCTAATGTTTAGAAATTGTTTTGGAAAGTCAAGGTACCGTAGCGGGTTAGAGTGTTCATTTGGCTATTATGGAAGAACAGACTTTTGACGAATGATGAGAGAGTTAGGAGACATATGGCTTGTGAAAGCAATTTTTCGAGATAAAATTTTACCAATGAATCTGAGTTACATGCTGTCAAAGATTGTTCATTCCCATGGGCAGTTTGGAATTCGATTGTACCACCGCAAAAACAGGTATTATTTTTCTCCCTACCTTTTGATAAATGGATTATCTGGAACTTGCAAAATGTAGGGAGGTGTGGTTGTCAGGAGTTGGATTCGCAAATGTTGTTTCCTATTGTTTGTTGGTTACTATGGAAAAACAGGAATATGTTTGTATTTTCTGGAAATCACAGCTCTGTCCAGGATGTGGTAGATACATGTATCAGTTGGACTATAAGTTACTCACTAACCTCAAACTCTAGGATTCATAGGGGACATATGGTGTCTGGTATGAAATGGTCTGTGCCGGAAAGGGGACGGGTCAAACTCAATACTGATGGTGTAGTTTCACTTAGTTTTTACTCGGCTGTAATTGGAGGAGTAATTAGAGATGAGGATGGTAATTGGTTATGTGGCTATTCGATTATATTGGGGAGAGATGAAGTGTTTATGATAGAAGCAAGGTCTATGCTTGAAGGGCTACGTCTGACTTGGGAAAAAGGATACCAACAACTTGAACTTGAATCTGATAATGCTTTTTTGGTGAAATGAATTTTGTCTGGCAAAATTATTGATAGCCCTCTTAAGGAAATATGGGCCATCCATTCTCTATTACAAAGGAATTGGAAAGTTTGTATCCGTCATATTCTTAGAGATCATATGCAGTTGTGGATTTCATGGCTAAGCAAGCTGGTATAAATTTTACTAGTCTACAGGGTTTTTTGAATCTCCTCAAGCTGTACAGGAGTTAATCCAGTTGTGCTTTTAATTTCTGCTTAATTCTGTAATCGCTGTTTCTATTTTTTTTTTTAAATACTATGCTTAGTATATGGAATAATTTGTGCTCGTGGACAATTTGGTAATTAATTGCTCAATTTATGCGTTTGATTTTTTTCTTGACCATGCAAGGGAATAATATCCGTCGAGCTTTAAAGTTAGAAAGTTAATTTTCTCATAACAACGTGTATTTTACAATAATGCTGTTGCCTAAGTTTTCAACTAATGTAGTTTTTTAAAATTATTAGGAAAAAAGAACTATTGAAAATAATGTTTATCAAACATAAATCTTTAGAAAAATTATAATAAAAAACTTTATATGTTAAAAATGGTTTTGGAAAAAAAATGAATTCAAAAAATTTACTAAATAATAAAAATATTTTACCTAAGCGATCATAATATGAATTAATTTTCTGATTTCCAATAAAAATGAATTTTATTAGACTTTTGCAACGGGCTGTTCAACTGTATTTTACCATCTCAAGAAGTACTTAAAACTAAATCAATCATCCATTTATGAACAACTTAAGTTAAAGGAGCATAATGTTTATTTTAATTTTAGGTATAACAATATAAGCATGGAGTTTGTGTGTATTAGTAGTGTTCTTGCCTTGTTCCTGAGCAGCAAAAGATAAAAATAACATAAGAGATATCAATGTCTAGTTTATTTAGAGGAAAAAAGAGAGAATCCATGTCCAAGGATGAATCATATATAAACTCTCTCATTTAACAAATGATTTAGAGAGCTCTATCTGAAGTATCATACAAGTTCCTCCCACATCGATCGCAAATTGTAGCGGTGGTCGGAGAATCTTTCGGCTTGGCCTTCTGCATATTTGGTAGATCAAGTTCCAGAACATCATGCAGCACCTTTGATCCTTCTTTGACCTCATCCTGACTGCAAACACATTTATCATACGCATAAAATTAGACAACACCAAATGCAGGTTAAAGGATGATCATGTCTTAAATCAATGCAAGTAACTAGACAAGCAGCACACATCATCAAGAATATCTGCTTCTATATTGTTTTCCTAGCAACAGCATCTGTGATTGCAAGGGTTAAATATAAATGGAGATATACATATGGGACTCCCCAGAAAAATGACAAAAGGAGACAATGACATACGGGCCACCAAAGATAGATCTTAGTTCAAGCATGGATTTACATAAATTGGGTAAGAACATTAATTTCAACACTGCATATATAATCCTGAATAATATCTGGACCCCTGATCAGGTAACAAAATATTTCCAAAGAATCCCAATTTGTGAAAACAATTATAAGAGAAAAAGGATAAAGGAAAGCTTCAGCAGGCAGCCACAACTTCCAGAAGAGTATGGTCGAGATCACATAATGATAGAAATAGTTCCTCAATTCAGAGGGCAAAGATAATCATTAACTCATGAGAAATAACAACAAAACATCTAGTCATTTGGATATATTTTTTTCTTGCTCCTCCTATAGGAAGTATTAGAGGCGATTGGAGCAAGTTTTTGGGGCAGTGTTGGATGGCTGGGTGTAGGCTACGACTAAGTACAAGAAAATTTAACAAATAGAAACTAAAACAGTGCAGCAAAAGCTAAAGGCCAAAGGGTTTAGATGAGAATGGCCAGAAGACACAGAAATGTCTAGAGTCATCCTAGTTCCCTACTTCTAAAAGCAGCAATTAACTAAAATCACCACCAAAAGCAAAGGGGTATGGTCAATAACTTGTATAGAAAAAGGGGGAAATATGACAGAGGAGTACCAAAGTAACAGACGTAACTCCAGTTTGTCACACGATACCAAATGTAACCTGTTCAATGAAGTTTGATAATGCCATATAAATTTAATAGAGAACATAGGGAGGAACATGAGTGAGCTCTTCCCAGCAGCCCCATATTGTTAGGCCAAAACAAGCAAATGTGTGAACTAGTACTAACCAATTTTAGCACCAAGATGGATCAGCACCGCTCAATCCATCAACCTTGTTAAAAAGTATTATCTCCATTCACACACGTTAAGATGTTCTACAGAATCACAAATAAATATAAACATTTTCTGGACATTTGTTTTCCTTGATTTGGTGGTGTAGGATGCTTGCAAAAATTTGAACCTTCAAGGGACAGTGGACAGAAAACTATAAGGTTGTCATCAAGCATTTCCCCTTACCTCATGCAAAGTGGAGGAGTCAACCGTACAATGGTGTCATGTGTAGGTTTGGCAAGAACTCCCCTTTCTTTCATCTTTAGACAGATATCATATGCTGAAACAGGGAATAAACTCTTGCTATTGAACTCTACAGCAGTGAATAAACCTCTTCCCCGAACTTCCTTAACGTAGTTTGGAAATTCCTCCTTAATCTTAACAAGCTGACACAAAAGTTCTTCTCCTAAATGGGCAGATCTACGAAATAGGAAATAAACCAGCAAATAAATATATACATCTCTGGGCAGAAAAAGGGCAGTGAAAGGGGAGGGCAGGAAGAAATAGATAAATTGCAGCAAGCCAGATGATACGTCAAGCAAGCTTTAAATCCAATTTTAATCAAATAATGATTTTTTTTAACCCTTCACATTGATCCTTTTGGGAATTGATAATGTCAAGAAAACTTTACCCTGCAGAGTGTTACCATGTCTTCTCTCAGATTATGCATTTGACAAGACACCCTAGGGTAAATATTCACATCAATCAGAATGTTAAGATTTATACATTGTATGAGATTCAATTACTTCTTTTAAGATGTTGAATTCTCTCTAGATTTTTATCTTGCCTAAATTTTCATTTATACCAAACTGTAAAAAGATCAAGTAGTTTCCCAGAAAACAGCATAATTTCCAACTTTTCTTCTTCATAATTAATCTTGATAATGCAAAACTCAGCAAGAATTTTCAATACCTCTCAGCAAGTTTCTCCTCCTGGATTACATCTAGTGAGGCAATGGCCACCGCACTGGCCAAAGGATTCCCCCCAAAAGTGCTGATGACAAACATCAATAAAAGTGCAGTGAGCTTTCACATAAACAAAGTGATACTGTAAAACAATTGTATCACAAATAGCAGAGAGAGAAGAAAAGCACTTCAGGCACTGGAAAGAGTCATGTGCATAAACTGGAAGAAGAACTACCAAGTTTCCTTGAAAGCTAAGTTGTTTATTAATGATGGAAGAAACATCATTAACCAGAGATTACTAGGGATGACTACAAACCTTCCATGTTCTCCAGGTCGAATACAAAGCATTACATCTTTGTCAGCAAGCACTGCACTAACAGGTATTACGCCACCACCCAAAGCTTTTCCTAGTATCTGAGCAAGTCAATAAATATTAATTATTTACAAGAGAAATTTCTAAACCTGTGGCATACATTGATTTAAGAAGAAAGAAAGCTTGAACTAAAGCATAATATAGACCATGTTGAATGCATGAATTTAGCAGGCTCAGCAGTTCTAGACCAGGATGCTATCATTCAACTGTTTCAGTGCTGATCTCACAATGTGAATTGAGCTTAAAGATTTTTATTTTGAATGCTGAACTCCAATACAAGGGCTACATGAAACATGATCAGCAAATATAAATTTGAATTGATGCTCAGAGCAGAGAATAAACAATGCAGGATTTCTATTTTTTAAATGTTTAATTATAATACGGGGGAAGAAAAGAATTGGCTACATAAAAAAATGGATTCATAAATGAGAAGTGAATATGACTTTCCATTGATCCTGTAAGCAGATAACAAACAATGTAGAAATAAACAATATAAAGAAGTGAAAATAATACTCTACTCTCTGAATCACCTCTTTAGAATAACCAAAAGCAAATTATGAGTTATTTATTTCTATTTTCACAATCTGTATATCAGATACATTTCAAGTATGCGATCCATGCTTGGAAAGTAAAATTGAGGGGAGAAAAGTACAACAATCCTGACTCACATTGAAGCAAATTACAGAAACTATTAAAATAATAAACAGCAAGTACAAGAATATATTTGATTTGTGCAGATCAAAGTCTCAGTGGGTATTTCATTATTTTTGTAGCAACTCAACCCCCTCCCCCCCTCTTATACATTTCAATATCCAGTTTTACATTTTTCTTACAAGAATGAGAAAAAGGATCATATATACTTGATGCATTATTAATGGCTACTTTACTAGAATATCTGCAGAAATCAAAGGGCATAAAGTTGTAGACCAACAATCACAAATTTATTATATACAGTTTTAGCATATTCGGTCAGCAGAATTTATTACCTACAAATTAGAACTAAACACTGGTTAATAGTGAAATAGTACAGGAATTTCACCAAAACTTTGAAGTTGAAAACAGCCTTACCACAACATCTGGACGAACACCTTCCCAATCGCAAGCCAACATTTTTCCTGACCGTGCTAGGCCACTTTGTATCTCGTCAGCAATCATTAAAACGTTATATTTTGAGCAAAGATCTCTGACAGCTTTTAGATAACCTTTTGGAGGTATTATAACCTTAAATGGAAAGGGATAATATATAACACATTGTCAAAAGAATGGACAAAAGAAATAACCACTTAACAATTCTTGATTTGATGAAAAAGTCCCCCTATCCCCCCAAACATATAATTTGAGAAAGGAAACAAAAAAGCCCCTTTTTTTTTTTTCCTTTTCTCTGTGTGTGAATCTTCTGTGATCTCTCATATTTAAAGCTTGGTTGTAATTCTGTATATTATGTAAAACTCTATTTCTAAAAAGGACTTACACTTGGTGGAATTGCTAACTTGTTAATGACTATCTGCATCAATGGGACACCTAATTGGAAGAGAAAACTATCCATCAAAAAGATCTCTAGTTCAAATCTCCCTTAATTTATCAATCCCTGTACTAATCATGTAACCATATAAGATAGTTTCCTTATAATGGGGTGGGGATAAAGAAGCTCCCATAACTACCAAGTTATAGCTACCAAGACCAAAAACACTTTAGCATTACACACACACACACATATCAACCATGGAAAAGATAAACAAACTGCTGGCTCAATAAAAGTTCCCATATCCACAACTAAAGGGAGCAAAACTACAAAAGAACAATCAAGTCCATTCAAACTACTTAACAGCCTAAAATGTTTGATAATAAACTTACACCAGCCTCTCCTTGAATAGGTTCAAAGAGAAATCCTGCTATTCTGTCTCCATGTTCTGCACTCAAAAGGAATAAGTAATGTGTTAGAATAGAAGAAAAGTATTTTTTTTCTGCATATATCAAGACATTGAAGATAAATTATTGAGATAGATCATCCAGAATAATTGATGCCTCTTAAGCACCAAATAAAAAATAAACTAATAAGTATTGGGACTATTCAAACCTTTAAAGATCTTCTCAAGGGAAACAGCATCACCAAAATCAACTTTAATATGACCAGGCAATAATGGCCCAAATCCACGAGTAGCCTCATTGTCACAGCTCATAGAGATGACAGCCAATGTGCGACCATGGAAGCAACCACAACAAGAGACGATAATAGCCTGCATATGCACAATTATTTAATCAAACATAAAAACAAATAAAACTTTACTAGATTATATATATGCATATATATAATACCAAGCCAGAAAGAAGATAAACAATATAGAACATAAGCTGCCATCCAAAATCATAAGTGCCTTGCTACTAAATTAAATAAAAAAGGAACACCACAAGTTTTCTGTTTCCTGAACTACTATTTTCCCCTTGTACAGAACTCCAGTATTTGTATCTATCTCCAATTAAGGTCATTGGACGAAGCAAAATAGTAATTACATAAAATCAGAAGTACCCCATCCACCTCTCGCCCCCAAAACCACCTTACAATACTTTCCAGCTAATGGCCTCACATCAGGTAAGAGGAACTATTAGACACAGCAAAAGATCAGTTAGCAAAGCTTGAAAAGATTTACCTCGTTTTTGGGAATTTTTTTCTTCTCATAACCCCATTTCCTTGCCAACTTCAGAGCAGTTTCCACTCCTTCAGCACCAGTGTTCATAGGAAGCACCATCTCATAACCAAACATGCTTGTCAAACGCTCAGCAAAAATTGGAAACCTGTCATTGTAGAAGGCTCTGGAACTGAGAGTGAGTCTTTCTGCCTGTTCTTGAAATGCTTTGATGATCTTTGGATGGCAATGTCCCTACAGTGGCAAGCAATGACATAAACTACAGATAAAATTGAATTCAAATTGCCAAGAAAAATGCAAATGGTGGATTTCTTTTCTTTTACTCTGCCTTTTGGCTGAGTATGCTCGGCAAGAGGAATTCCCTCTGCCCCCCCCCCCCCAACCCCCCGAATTCTAGTGAATAACAGAAGGAACAAATGGATTAATAAGGCAAAGTAAAGAGGCACCTACAGGTGTAGGGATTACTACAATATAAATTACACTGTTTATACCTGATTAACAGCTGAGTAAGCTGATAGAAAATCCAGATATTTCTTGCCTTCTGGATCCCATATGATTGATCCCTTTGCTTCAGAGAATACAACAGGAACTGGGTGGTAACTGTACTTGAACAAGAAAAGTAATTTTGCTTACTCAATCCTTGAAAAAATAAAGGCAATGGAATCAAATTACAAATGAAAAGGCAACTTCAGAGACCATAAAAAATATCCTCCATGGAAAAGTTTCGTGATTTCCAATTCTCCACATTGAAACTCAATCAAAGGTCCTCAACAAAATCCATTAATCTAATTGGTTGAATCTACATATTAGGGCATGGTCTAATTATATCAACAAAACCTGAATACAGAAGTTAAAAAATTTTACCCTATTGAACTTGGACACAGCAACAGATACTCCATCATTCTAACAGGAAAGATCAATCGAACCCATTTATATTATCGAAGAAAAATTCTCACATAATCCATCATTCTAACAGGAACGATCAACAAAGACTAAAGCTTGAAGCTAACAAAGCAAAACCAAAACCACAAATACTAATTATAATAAATATGTTTCCGATAAACGTAAGCAAAACCGAAAACATGAATACAAGTGATAGTAGATGCTTTTCAGATCAAAGAACCAAAACCCAGAACCCAAAACAAGAAGAAAAAAACTAAATTGCCAGAAGACGAGAAAGATTAAGCCCAGAGATTAAGGATGAATCAAATGAAAAAAGAGAGAAAAGAACTAACTTGTGGGCACTATATTCGTATTCAAGGTTGATGAGATGGTTAGAAGAGGAAGAAGAAGAAGAAGAAGAGCCGCCTTCAGCCAGAACACCATAGGTCCTCCTGCTTGTTCGGCTCACTCTGCTTAGCAAAGACAGTAAGGGTTTCCTCGTTGCCGCCATTTCCGGGTGACACCAACAGGTTTGTTATCTTTTTTCTCTCTCTTTTGGACTTGGAGGGTTATATTAGATAATGATGTTTTATACTACGGTGCACAGAAAAATGGGAAGTTTTTTCTCCTCTGTTTTTCGGCATAAATTCTTTTGTATCCGCAAGCTGAGTGTGTCAACCGCACGCAAGTCTCTTCCAAATCCAAATCCAAATCCCAAGTCTCAATTATCTAATAATACTCCGAGCTTTGTACGAAACCGACAAAAAATTCCCATTCTTTTGTTTAGAAAAACTCAATTACACTTTTCAAGATAATTTCTCCTTTTTCGTGTTCCAGATGGTAGAAGATCATACAAACAACTGAATGAAAGCTGTTGAAACCATTCTTCTTAAAACGAGAATCGAGTTTGTTTAAAAATTAACATTAAAATGAATAAAAATGAGAATCGCTATCGATTCTTTTTTTTTTGTGTGATCGGATCTTAAATTAATTATTTTAATAAAAGTTTAAATTTACTAAAACTTTAATTTTTGGTCTACGAAAATCAAAAAATAAGTTCGAGAGTCAGTTACGTACGAGGAAGGATTAGCACTTTCGATTGAGTAGTCGATGTCTTAGTGTCGAAGTTTGAAAATTTGAAAAAAAATTAAAATATGATCCATTTTTATTAATGCTTGTTTTGGAAAATTCGTGAATTAAGTTAAAACGAGAATCAAAGGCCCACTCGTCCCGAGATAACAAAATGTCATATCCCATAAATTAGGATGCAACGTTGGAATTATCGAGAGCAAGTTTGCATTTAATTTTTATTGAAGACTTCATGTACTTTGAAATCCAAAAGGATATTTGGTTATTTTAGTTTAACAAGAAAATCGAAACCTTGTAAGTTAAGGTACGATTTCTTGTATTTCTAAAACACGAAATATTGCTTTTTTCTTGAAAATTTATAGCATTTGACAATGCGTGTTCATTTTTGTTTTGAATAAAACAAATTGGTCTATATTGAACAAATACATTGGAGTTTGATACACGATATGATTTGAACTAGATAAAACAAATATGTAAAATAGAGCACGGAATAATGAAACATGAATTAGATACAATATTAATGAATGCCACAATATGAAGATGTCAATAAATAATTTCTAATGCATGTAATGGCCATATTCACAATGTATATTATTTTTAATACAAATCAATAATCAAAGACAAGTGAAGTAAAATAATATACGAAAGAAAGGAATTTAAAGTAAACAAGATAAAAAGTTTAAAATAGATAACAAACGAAATAATTAAAATTTAAAACACATAATACAAAAGAATGGTTCAAAATAATAATATATGAGAAAGATTTGACATAAATAAAATATATAACAATTTGAAATAAAATAATATGTAAAATAAATTAAAGTAAATAATACACAAAGTAAATAAAAAATTTAAGACCCTAAAAAATTATAATAGAGCTTATCTTAAAACAAATAATATGTAAAAGAGAAATTCAAAATAAATAATATATAAAAACCATTCAAATAGAAAATATATATATAAATAAAATATATAAAAGTTTAAAATGAGAGGATATATAAATAATTTTAAAATAAATAAGGTACAATATTTTGAAATAAACAATATATGTAAAATTTAAAATGCATGATAGTTTAAATATATAATACAAAAAAACTTAATATAAATAATAAAACGATTTAAAATAAATAATATGAGAAGAAAAAAATTTAAAATAAATAATAATTACAAAACAACCCCCTTTTTTAAAAAAAGAATAAATAAATAAATAAATTAACCGACAAGGACTAGGCTGAAATTAAATTAAAATTTAAGGGTACAAATTATAAATAACAAAAAAAAAGGTCACCGAGGACCAAAGCTAAACGCGCGTAAACTACCGAGGACCAATACGGCAAATACCCAGACTCTGGACACGTGTCTGTGTCCTAGCACGCCGATGGGTCGAGGACTCGATTGGAAAGGTCAGCAAAATTATGGGGTCAAATTAAAAACCCAAAAGAAAGAGCAAAAGGATCAAATTGAAAACAAATGACAAAGCGGGAGGACCTGTAGCGAAAATAGCCCATTTGGGTTTAAAACGCGGGATCATCCGCTAAACGGGATGGGTCGCACGGGTTCCCTCCCCCAAATGACGCCGTTTTGAGGCGTGTGGGGAAGGTCTGAAACTACGTCATTTCGACGTTGTATTTAAACCTTTTTTTTTTAAATATTCATTTCTACCTTCTTTTTATAAAAAAAGCTAAAGAAACCCTTAATTTCTCCCCTCTCTTCCCCCATGGCCAACCAAAAGGACCCCCAACTGCCGTCTGTCGCACCACCACCGTGACCGGTGGCTGGCATCGCGTAAATGGGCACTTTTAGACCCTTTTCGAATGGGTCCAAAGATAAACCCCTCCAAGCCCGCAAAAGCCGAAAGAAAAAGGCCCACTTTCACCCCCTTGTCGTGCCCGAATCCGACCGCGGGGAGCAACCTTCGACAACGAGCCACGGGGTAACTCTGATAAGCCCTTTCCTCTTCTCTTTTTATTTAATATTTTATTTAAAATCGATTTAAAATATAAATAAAAAGGGAAAGAAATAAAAAGAATAAGAATCAAACAAAGAAGAAAATCGAAAATCAACCTTTTTCTTATGTTTTGCTTTTGATTTCTGAAATATGCGTGTAATGAAATTTTTCTTGTATTCTCAAAATCCCCCTCATACAATAAAATTTTGAGGCCTTTATAGCCAAAGTACAATATTCGTTCCATATTTTTTTATTTTCTGCCATTTTCTTGTTTTTTCTTCTTTGTTCTTTTTGTTTGCGTGTTGCAGATGATGTCTGTGACATCTGACGCGTGTGGAGGCGATGGTAGCGTGTGGGGAAGGAGCAGCAGCAGAGAGACCTAGGTGCGGCACACCTAGGGTTTCTTTTTCCCTGTTCACTTGTGTTTTGGGCTATATTGGGCTATTAGGGTTTAGGTTGTTGGGTTTGCAATTGGGTTTTCATTTTGGGCTTGTTGGGCCTGGACAAATTTGACCCGTTACAAAAGCAATAAAAACTTGTATTATTATAATCATGGCTTCCCTTTCTTTATAATCATGGCATTAACGAGTTATTATTATATTTAGAAAGGAAACGGAAGATAAGGGAAATATGCCAACCTCGGAGTCCATTATACGTAAGATTCCATCCAATTCCAAAATAATCTGATTTGCCGCACCTATCAAAGTCTTTTATTGATACAAGTCACCGGTAGAGTTAACCAATCATATAATACTGTGCTGAGTGGCTGAGCCCTCCACTTATGGCTTTGGGATCTGGGTCTGGAGTTGTTCATGCTACGAAATCATAAAATATTTTAAATTATATCTTCATTATTTTAATAATTTATATTTTTATAATTTTTAAAAGATTAAATTAAATTATTATTATTTTAGAAGGATTTTATTTTTACTAATTTAAAATTTTAAAATTTTTAAAAGACTTAAATTAAATTTTTATTATTTTAGAAGGACTTTATTTTTACTAATTTAAATTTTTAAAATTTTTAAAAGATTTAAATGAAAGTTTTTTATTTTAAAAGGGCTGACCCCTGTCAGCCCATAGTTATGCCATTGTTTATGCTCACTTACCTACCATGAAATAACCACAAAATTTACACCAAAAAAATTACTCTACTTGAAGATAATTATATAACGAAAGTTATTATCCATAAATTAAATCACTAAACTATAGCGACAAAAGAGTTAATTCATGCAAAAGGCAAAAGTGAGAGAAAATATGTTATTGCTAAAGACAATGATGTTTGAATTGGATTGGGTCAAAAACCCATTGAGCTATTGATTCAGAGAATGATATTGAACTAGTTAGATTGGGCATTGATACAGACCAACTGAATTAGCTAAAAAATAGGGTTTCTTTTTTAATATTTTCATTTTTAAAAAAAATTAATGATTTTTTAATCAAAGTAGCTAGACTAATAAATCGATGGTCTGATCAATCTATAAGCATTGGGTAAATGTGTCAACCATAAGGATAGAAAATTTGCACACCGATAAAAGATGCCTATAGTGATGAAATTCAATTCGTTGATAAAAAATCTACCAAAAGTGACACAAGTTTACTCATTGACAAAAAAGGCTTTACTGACATAAATTAATTCACCACAAGAAGTAAAGTGATGAAAAAATAAATTCCTAAATAAAAAGTTTTACAATGATGAATCGTTATTTATCACCAAATTGTTGTCTGTCATATCACTAAAAAGTAATTACAAAGATAAAACAAGGCCATATTTAGTCCTTGAACTTGGCAACCTTTTTCATCTTGTGTAGAGTGTGCCTCGCATTTTGGACAAATCAAGAGCCAAAATAGAGGCCCCGTCACGACGAAGATCCACGTGATGTTGCAATGACACGAAGCCAATTGGAAACACAAGTAGACGACGTCTCGATGAGGCGACACCGGATGTCATGACGATGACGATGACGATGTCACGACGAGAAGTGTTGGGACGTTGCGACGTGATGATGTGTTCCCACGATAATTGGGTTTCTTCTCCTAGTTAAACTCTTATTGTTTTCCCCAATCGAATTCTGATTAATTTAGGATATTTTAGTCATATTTGACCTCCGAAGTTGGTCTATAAAAGGGCCTTTAGTAATCCTAGAATAGTTGATGAAAAATATAACATAACACAATTAAGAAATAACTTTAACAGAACTTTAAGAGAATTTTGTGTTTTAGTCGGAGGGTTTTGTATTCGGCGTTCAGGGTTTGTTTTTTATTATCTCCATCTTGTACTTTTCAGATTACTTTCTCATTAGTGAAGTCTCTTTTTTCCCTTGATTTTTCATCTTTTTATATGAGAGTTTTCCATGTAAATATTTGTTTGTTTGATTTTCTCTATTTTGTTGTTCATTATTTATACGGGTCGATCCCCAACATCATGGTCCTAAAAAAAATTTGGTCTATATTGGTACTTGAACTAAGATTTCATCAAACAATTTAGTCCTTTTCTTGTAATGTCGTTAAGAGGTTGTAATGGGCTAAATATGCTCGGGCCCAATAACCAAAAATCAAACCTAGATACCCATTTACAATGGGGCCCAATGGCCCAAAAACCTAAACCTAAGTTTAGCCAAATAGCCAAACCCTAGTAGGAAGGAGCGCCGTAGCCCTGACCTCCAGCGCCGTACAAGCCTCCAGCGCCTCCATTTGCCGTACACCTCCATGTGCCACGCACACCTACAAACGGACAAGAAAACAACAGCAAATGGAAACAAAAAAACAATGGAATAGCAAAAAAAAAAATGAGGGCTTGTATTTTTATTTTTTTTTATTGTTCGGCTATAAAGCCAACAAAACCTTTTCATTGTAAAAAAAAAAACGGAGGCGATATACCCACAAAAAATACATATTGAATACAACAAAAAATTGAAAAAATTAAGAGGTGATTCTCGATCCCCTTTTTATGTATGTTTCTCTCTTTTGATTTTGCATATGGCTTGGATATAAAAAGAAAGATAAAAGAAGAGGAGTGTTTACCGTCGTCAATAAGCCATCGGAATTCTTGTCCCCTTTGCCGAAATTGAAGTTTGGGATGAGAGTTCTAAGGGCTAAAATTGATAGGTCTTGAGTTAATACTCTAGTCGAAGCGCGCACATGTTAATCTCCATCGAATCGCAGTGGTGGAGGATGATTTACTCAGGTTTTGGGGTCAGCCGAACGGTGGTAATGGCTTTTAGGTTTCTTTTTTTTTTCTTCTGATACTCTTTGGAGAGGGAAAGAGAGGGTGGCTGCATTTGAAAAAGAAAGGAAAAAGGTTTTAAAACCTTTGCTTGAAACGACGCTGTCCAAAAGAGGGGGGGATGCGCCTCTTTGTTTTAAAAGGGTTAATTTCGCGTTGGGTCATTCCCCTTTGTGCGGTCGCTCAATGACATACCATTTGTTTTATTTACTCTTTTAATTTGACCCTATAATTTACATTCGTTTGCAAATGGATTCGCGTCTGAGCACTGCTTTTTGGGAGCTGGATTATTTCCAGTTCTAGTCCCTATACATTGACACGCATCGCACATTGGTCCTCTTTTGATTATTTTGTTTGTAAATTAGCCTTTTTTGGTTTTAATTTTATTTTAATTACGTTTTCATTTCCTAAAAGAGTTTCATTTCATAGTTTCTTTACTCTTATTAACTTTGCTCTTTTTATTTATTATTTGTATTATTATTTTGAAGTTGGTTTTATCATATTTTATGTAATGTCTCATTTAAATAACTATTTTACATATATTATTTCAATGGTTAAATCATTATTTTAAAATTCTTTTTTTTTTGTCTATAAAGTTATTGTTTTGGAATTCTTTATATTATAATATTTTAATAAATTAGTTAGTATTTCATGTAAATGTTTCTTTATACATATTTGTACATATATAGCAAAATTAATTTAATCTTGTAGGCATTTCCATATTACTTTTATAAAGAATTATTCCAAAATCTATTCATATATATGTTTTGTAAATCTATTATGTGTGTTATATCTTATTGTGTATTTTTATTATTCTTTCATATTTTATATATTATTTAAGTTATCATGTACATTGTCAAATTTTTTTAAAATGAGTTTGTGTTTAAAATATTTTACATATGATTTCTTTTAAATTTATTCTTATATTATATTCCATAATCCTACATGATATATCTTTTAAATTATTATTATATGTATATATGTTTAGTGATGTCCATGTTTAATCTATCTACATCACTAAATCCATGTACTTCATACTTATAGTTTTCTTTATATATATAAGTACGTTTTTAAGTTTATTATGTATAGCTTATAATGAAGTTAATTTAATCTTAAATGCATTATTAAGTGTACATTCTTTTTGTAAATAATTATTTCTAAGTCTGTTTATACATATATTTTTTTATAAACCTATTGCATGCATTTCTTAAAGTTATATTTTACAATGTATTTTTGTTATTCTTGAATATCCTATACATTATCTAAATTTTCATGTATATATTTCAATAAACATTTTTTCCTTTGTATATTTCTTGATTTTAAAAATATTCATTCTATAATACGTTTTCTAATAGTTACATGTATATATTTAGTTTGCTTTTACAAATGGTTTCTAATTTATCAATTCATCCGCTCATGTATCATATATATTATGTGTTCATCCATCTATTTTGAAATTGTCTTATACCATATCGACTTCTAAATTCCATTTTGTTTCGTATATGATTTGTTGATTGACTTATATTGTGCCATGTTTATTATTGTCGTATATCATTTATCTATTGTTTTATTTGTTATATAAATTGTTTGTCATCCACGCTTGCGAGTTTGATTATATTTTCTTATTCACTTATGCTTAGTTATAAGTTTGTCAATTGGTATTGAATTTTATGTGTGCATGTTACCCCAAGTTCTATTTTCCCTTTAGTCTACAAATGTCGCAATATGATTTTCAATTTCTTTTTGAAAAATTCTAATTATTTATTCCATCTTATTTCAAGAAAAATTAATGTGTATTAAGCTAGTTTTATAACTATTCATTTAAAAATTCTTTAAAGCGATGACAATATTCGATGTTTGGCAATTCAGGGAATCATGCCCTATCGTGCTGGGTTGCAATTTTCCGTTTGTTCAAAATAATCAAATATTCCTTTGGAATTTCATTCATGTCTTTAAAAATTCTTCAAAATTAAGGAAATGTTCGATGTTTGGCAATTCGGGGAATCGTGCCCTATCGTGTTGGGTAGCAATTTCCTGTTTGCTCAAAATAATCGAATATTCCCTTAGAATTTCACTCATGTTTTTAAAAAATTTCTAAAATAAGGCAATATTCAATGTCTAGAAATTCGAGGAATCGTGCCCTACTGTGCTGGGTTTCGGTTCTTTCGTTCGACTAAATAATTGGGCATCCTTTTGTGATTTTCAACGTATAAACTTTAGGAAGTCGAAATTTATTGTGTTTTCGAGGGTATAAAGGATTGTGTTCTATCGTGCTGGATGTGATGCTGTATTCCTCCGAAACAAGAAATTTTTGATGACCAACTTGGGCTATTCAAATGTTTATAAAAGGAACCACATTTCAAAAACATTATTAAATCTTAGACATAAGGACAATATTTAATTGATTTGGTACCAATTTTGGGCGTAGTGAGGGTGCCAATCCTTCCTCATGCGTAACCGACTCCCGAACCCGTTTTCTCAAAAGTTCGTAGACCAAAATCGTTGTTTTAGTAAACCAAAAACATTTTATTAAAATAACCAAATTCTTTGGTGATCCGATCACACCGAAACAAAAGATCGATGGCAACTCCATATTTTTCGTTTTTTAAAGTCGATCCCCGATTTTTTTTTGAAAAATTTAAAAATGGTTTCGACAGCTTGGCGACTCCACTGGGGACCAAAGAGAGTCTAGCCATAAAATTGATTATTTTTTGTCCTTTTGTCAAAAAGATTGAAAATTTGTTTTATCATGATTGCATTTGATTGTATAATCATTTTGGTGCGGGTCTTTTAGAATAATATTGTATTTCATTGCATGACCGCTGTGGTCACACCTTTTAAGTGGGAGTAAGAAACTATGCTTTCGTGAGGTTTTCACCTCTGTATGGGCTAGTGGATTACTTCCGGGATACATCCGTACCTATGATTTCGTGAGATTTTCATCTCCGCATGGTCATAGGGAAATGTATTCCCCTGAACTGAAGTTGATCCGTATGAGCCTATAATGGGTGAGGATCGAGGAATCTGCTGGTTCAGGTACCCTTATTCTAGAACCGAGCCACATATAGAGAGACCTAGGAGCTTACCCTAGGTAGCCACTCCGAACCTCTAGTGATCACCCGAATAGGTGCTTTATTTGTCATTTACTTCTCTTGTACTAATGTACTTTGTTTTTGTTGATGACTGCATTGCATTACATCTTCATAGAAAGGAGGTGTTGATTCATATTCGATTACTAAATAGAACAGTTTGTCACAAGAAAACGAATTTCTTGATAAAGTGGATTATAATACGGTTGTCCGAATATGGTCCAAGTGAACACGACAGAAGAAGGCTAACAGTTCGCGGAGGAAAACAAGACTTTACCTAAGGATTTAAGCTGATAAAGATTATTCAAAAGCCGTCGCGTCCCGACTTTCTTAAAGGAGCTAATCAACATTGCAAGGATAGTAATTCGTGGTCTAGATCAAGCAAAAATGAGCTAGTAAAGGCATGTATTGGAAGCTTGCGAGATTTGACTTTCATGAAGAAAGGAGATCTAGTAATTCGTGGCCTGGATCAAGCAAAAAGGAGCTAGTAGAGGGATACATCGACACTGTTAAGCTTCCCGATGGGTTCAGGTTTTAACCCGAAAGATAATCGAGCCAAGCCAGTTGTTCTGTCGAAAACGAAGAAAAGGGGAGAGTGGACTTTAAAGGCCCCGAAGAAGAAGGAAAAGAAAGCAAATAGTACGAGTAGGTATAACAAAGGTCGCTCGGAGCCGATTATAGTAAGCCGGCCAAGGTCAGTAACTACCAGCCATCAGGCCTCCTCAAGGCAGGAACCCAATCGAAGACCAAACTCAGAGAAAGCCCAATACACGCCCATCCCAATCACGTACAGGGAGTTGTACCACGTTCTATTCAACGCACATGTTGTTTCCCCTTTTTACATAGAACCTATATAACCTCCATATTCTAAATGGTACGATGCAAGCAGCCAATGTGAATACCATGCGGGAATCATGGGGCATTCCATTGAAAACTGTACCGCTTTTAAGAAGCTAATCGAAAGATTTATTAAATTGGGTATCGTGAAATTCGATGGTCCCTCTGGAGCAGGAAATCTGTTATCCAACCTCTCTGTTAAAGAAGTGGACATTATGAGTTCCATGATGGATAGGGGCATGAGATTTAAGGGGGCATCGAGCTCAGGACTCTAATGCAAGAACTGGTATTGGGGAATCCGGACATTAACGACGTATCAGAAGATGGAACCCGAGAGTGATGGAACCCGAGAGTAGACTTTTTCAAGCTTCTTCCCTTATGTACTTAGGGTGTTTTAAACAATGGGACTGTGAAAGGGATCCTTGTATTTTTAGAGCTAATCTAGAGTAATATTCAAAACACACTTGTTGTTTTAAGCCTAGAAGCAACAAGAATCCTTTTGTGAAATAGGCTTATATCCAAAATCTTTATTTCAATGAAATACATGTTTGTTATCGTTTTGAGTAAATATTCTTTCCATTTCATACTGTACAAATGATTATTCTTAGATTCTTTCATTCATGATCATACCATACAAATAATCATCCTTAGAATCATTTATTCTTTGGAATCTGCCTTCATACCTACAACAGGTCTCCAAATATCAATGACGTGAGCGACGCTGTCACTAATTCCGAGTCTCTTTTTGAGCAAGATATGTGTCTAGGGGGATCTCAGGACCTTAAAGATGATAGAGATTGTACCTATCTCCTGATTTGTCAAGGATGGTAGAACAAGATGAGAAATAGATCCTACATTACAAAGGGGCAATGGACGTCGCGAACCTGAGAGAAGAGAAAGAGATAAAGATTGGAGTGTATAACACCACAGAGACAAAGCAAGATGTCAAGAATACTAAGATATTTTCACATGATCGTATCAAGATATGCTTGGGCTACTAAGGTCTTTGGATGCTAAAAAAGGGTCCATATGAATGTCAGGAGAACACATGCTAATGGTCTTACATTAGCCAGGCTAATCATGAGGTTCGAGCGCTGCTGATCCAACATGGAAGAGGATTGTATTAGTCAAGCTGTGAATGCCAAACGAAAGAAGATAAGACTTTTATGCCTCACCAATTTCTTCACAGATTTTCTATATGCAGGGCATGGATATTATGGGGCTGATCTCGTCAAAAGCTTCTAACCTAACTGATTCGTCTTTGAGGTCATCGATTACTTCATGGAAAGGGTGAAACTTATTTCATATGCCAATGTTACCAAGTCGATAGTAAAAAAAAAAGAGATTAGGTGCCGATGAAGATCGTCAGAAAGATTCAGTATCAGAAGTTGGCAATCTGTTCAAGGATCAGACGCCATATCATAACCAGTAAAAAAATCGTGGAAGATAATCGAGGCTTGTAAATATTGGCATAAAAAAGTTACCATTTACCCTCTATACTTATCAAACGCCAGCCAGAACCTTTGCCGGGGCAATACATTGCTCGTTTGCTTAATGGGATAGAAACAGTTTGGAAAACGAGATTTCTTTTGGCCAAGTCTTGTCAAAATTGAAGTTGGATCAGGCAGAATAGATCCAATCCCGATGTGATCAGTTGAATTTGAAGAAAGGAGATTGAAAGCCATCTGTCATGGCCCAATGTACTAGAAATGAATGACGCAAGCCTACGTCAGAAAGGTTCATCCTAAAGAATTCCACAATGAGGACCTGGCGTGGAAAAAGATCCTTTTTATAAAAGGACTTCAGAGGAAAGAGAAAGGCCAAGGCGAAAACCTGCAAAGGACGCTTTGAGACCTTCGAAAGAAGAAGAAGAAGAAGAAGAAGAAGAAGAAGAAGAAGAAGAAGAAGAAGAAGAAGAAGAAGAAGAAGAAGAAGAAGAAAAGAAAAGGAGAGGCCAAGGCGAAAACCGCAAAGGGCGCTTTAAGACCAAAAGGGATTTAAGTTGAAAACCTAAAAAGGACGGCTCAAATTTGAATCAATGTGGGGCATACAGTAGTCTTGCTACGCCTGAATTAACAATGAAGAAGTATGCTACATCTTGGGGCATCGACAAAGTACTTCGGATCCCCTAAATACATATTGAGCTCAAAATGGACCTTAAGAAGTTTGTACAGAGAAGCTCGGGCTGCGATATCTGGGGCACCTAGTTTTCATCTTACCCATACTAAATTTACTATCTTTGATTACTATATTCGTTTCAAAATATGCTCCCAATAAACTTCTTTCTTATTGCATTGCTATCTTTGATTAACTTATTCATGTGAGTTAATTGCTTTCTTATTACATTTGCAATCTTTGATTAACTTATTTGTTTCGAGCTATGCTCTTACTAAATTTCCTTCTTGTCAATTGTTTTGATCTTTTTCGAGCATTTTGCATTGAAATAACGATTAATGGACCAATAAAACTTTTAAAAAAGTTATGCATATTACTCTGAAGGCTTCTAAATAGCACGAGACCCTGAATCAGGACTGTTGTTTAGAACTCACCAAACTTAGGGGATGGAAATGTTTGAGAAAGAGGAGTCTAAATTGTGGCTATCTCTTCGAATTTTCTATCAAAGGTATCGGTTGAATGAAGAGGCAAGATGTTTCATCGATGATACAATTTCGACAAATAACGAGCAATGCCAACAAAGAAAATGATACTCTGCATTCATACAAATGTCGAGCATATACACAGGGTCACTACGCCCGAGGAATGGTGTAATAGATCAAATTGACTGAAGATGAAACAAATCCTATACCCTGAATTGTAGTGGGTTGGATAAGCAAAAACTTCATAAAGCTTCAGTGGGGCAAGCTTACCGAGCAGATTGAGATTGTTTCTTTGACTTTTCTGTCAAGCATACCAGCTAAACAGGATGACCGCGTAATACGACAGTGATAATGTCCTGATGAACAACGAGAAATGATACCCTAAGCCTTTTTTAAAAAATGGATCATTTTCATTTCCACATTCATATATCATTCATAACACATCTAGTTAGGAGCATTTGATTCATTTCGATCATAGCATCCTGATTATTTGACATAAGCATCACATCTAGTTAGGGACAATCGATTCATGTCGATCATAGCATCCTAATTATTTAACATAAGCATCACATCTAGTTAGGGACAATTGATTCATGTCGATCATAGCATCCTAATTATTTGACATAAGCATCACATCTAGTTAGGGACAATCGATTCATGTCGATCATAACATCCTAATTATTTGACATAAGCATCACATCTAGTTAGGGACAATTAATTCATGTCGATCATAGCATCCTAATTATTTGGCATAAGCATAGGCCTATGAAACAGATTGTAGATCTTGTCTCTCTGAAGTTGCAATGGAGCAAATCGAAGACGACGAATCTTGGCTTCCTGAAGTTGTAGTGAAGCAGATTTAAGCCACCATCCTAGCTCCCTAAAGTTGTAGTGGAGTAGGCTGAAGATTGTAGATCTTGTCTCCCTGAAGTTGCAGTGGAGCAAATCGAAGACGACAAATCTTGGCTTCCTGAAGTTGCAGTGAAGTAGATTTAAGCCACTATCTTAGCTCCCTAAAGTTGTAGTGGAGTAGGCTGAAGATTGTAGATCTTGTCTCCCTGAAGTTATAGTGGAGCAAATCGAAGACGACGAATCTTGGCTTCCTGAAGTTGTAGTGAAGCAGATTTAAGCAAGCCTTAACTCCCTAAGTCGTAGGGTAACAGGCTAAAGATTGTAGATCTTGTCTCCCTGAAGTTGCAGTGGAACAAATTGAAGACGACGACTCTTGGCTTCCTGAAGTTGCAGTGAAGTAGATTTAAGCAAGCCTTAACTCCCTAAGTCGTAGGGTAACAGGCTAAA
This sequence comes from Gossypium longicalyx, assembly GCA_025698465.1. Taxonomy (NCBI): domain Eukaryota; kingdom Viridiplantae; phylum Streptophyta; class Magnoliopsida; order Malvales; family Malvaceae; genus Gossypium; species Gossypium longicalyx. The sequence continues at coordinate 83,524,900 of CM047000.1, read as the reverse complement.
GATTGTAGACCTTGTCTCCTTGAAGTGCAGCGGAGCAGTTGCAGTAGAGCAGATTAAAAGCTACAAGGCTAGTCTCTCTAGAGTTACAGCGAAACAGATAGGAGCGACAATTCCTATGTCCCTGAAGTTGTACAGGATTGGAACAAGGCTACCTCGAAGAAGAAGAACACCAAAGAAGTCAAGACTCGGCATGTCCCGGCAAATTTGGCCCTTTTATAGTCTTTGCTCCATTCTCGTTACACGAAAATGAGCAAAGAGGGGCAGCAGTAATGGGCCAAATCTGCCCGAGCCCAATAACCAAAAATCAAACCTAGATACCCATTTACAATGGGGCCCAATGGCCCAAAAACCTAAACCTAAGTTTAGCCAAACAGCCAAACCCTAGTAGCAAGGAGCGCTGCAGCCCTGACCTCCAGCGCCGTACAAGCCTCCAGCGCCTCCGTATGCCGTACACCTCCATGCGCCACGCACACCTGCAAACGGACAAGAAAACAACAGTAAATGGAAACAAAAAAAATAATGGAATAGCAAAAAAAAAATGAGGGCTTGTATTTTTATTTTTTTGATTGTTCGGCTATAAAGCCAACAAAACCTTTTCATTGTAAAAAAAAAACGGAGGCGATATACCCACAAAAAAATACATATTGAATACAACAAAAAATCAAAAAAAATTAAGAGGTGATTCTCGATCCCTTTTTTTATGTATGTTTCTCTCTTTTGATTTTGCATATGGCTTGAATATAAAAAGAAAAATAAAAGAAGAGGAGCGTTTACGATCGTAAATAAGCCATCGGAATTCTTGTCCCCTTTGCCGAAATTGAAGTTTGGGATGAGAGTTCTAAGGGTTGAAATTGATAGGTCTTGAGTTAATACTCTAGTCGAAGCGCGCACATGTTAATCTCCATCGAATCGCAGTGGTGGAGGATGATTTACTCAGGTTTTGGGGTCAACCGAACGGTGGTAATGGCTTTTAGGTTTCTTTTTTTTTTCTTCTGATACTCTTTGGAAAGGGAAAGAGAGGGTGGCTGCATTTGAAAAAGAAAGGAAAAAGGTTTTAAAACCTTTGCTTGAAACGACGCCGTCCAAAAGAGGGGGGGATGCGCCCCTTTGTTTTAAAAGGGTTAATTGCGCGTTGGGTCCATCCCCTTTGTGCGGTCGCTCAATGACATACCATTTGTTTTATTTACTCTTTTAATTTGGCCCTGTAATTTACATTCGTTTGCAAATGGATCCGCGTCTGAGCACTGCTTTTTGGGAGCTGGATTATTTCCAGTTCTAGTCCCTATACATTGACACGCATCGCACATTGGTCCTCTTTTGATTATTTTGTTTGTAAATTAGCCTTTTTTGGTTTTAATTTTATTTTAATTACATTTTCATTTCCTAAAAGAGTTTCATTTCATAGTTTCTTTACTCTTATTAACTTTGCTCTTTTTATTTATTATTTGTATTATTATTTTGAAGTTGGTTTTATCATATTTTATGTAATGTCTCATTTAAATAACTATTTTACATATATTATTTCAATGGTTAAATCATTATTTTAAAATTCATTTTTTTGTCTATAAAGTTATTGTTTTGAAATTCTTTATATTATAATATTTTAATAAATTAGTTAGTATTTCATGTAAATGTTTCTTTATACATATTTGTACATATATAGCAAAATTAATTTAATCTTGTAGGCATTTCCATATTACTTTTATAAAGAATTATTCCAAAATCTATTCATATATATGTTTTGTAAATCTATTATGTGTGTTATATCTTATTGTGTATTTTTATTATTCTTTCATATTTTATATATTATTTAAGTTATCATGTACATTGTCAGTTTTTTTTTTTTTAAAAATGAGTTTGTGTTTAAAATATTTTACATATGATTTCTTTTAAATTTATTCTTATATTATATTCCATAATCCTACATGATATATCTTTTAAATTATTATTATATGTATATATGTTTAGTGATGTCCATGTTTAATCTATATACATCACTAAATCCATGTACTTCATACTTATAGTTTTCTTTATATATATAAGTACGTTTTTAAGTTTATTATGTATAGCTTATAATGAAGTTAATTTAATCTTAAATGCATTATTAAGTGTATGTTCTTTTTGTAAATAACTATTTCTAAGTCTATTTATACATATATATATATTTTTTATAAACCTATTGCATGCATTTCTTAAAGTTATATTTTACAATGTATTTTTGTTATTCTTGAATATCCTATACATTATTTAAATTTTCATGTATATATTTCAATAAACATTTTTTCCTTTGTATATTTCTTGATTTTAAAAATATTCATTCTATAATACGTTTTCTAATAATTACATGTATATATTTAGTTTGTTTAAGTTTTGAAAACTCAAAATCACTTAGAAGGGTGCTTGACTATTCGAATTCAATGAGAAAAGTCGCAACCCAGTAAGTTAGGGCACTACCTTTCTCGAAGTTTCCAAACATCAAGCATTGCCTTTTATTTTTTTTTTTAAAAAACCTTGGAATATTATTTTAAATGACATTTTAGGATGACATATTAATGCATCATGAAGCATAGATGAACAAAATATTCTAACATTTCCATACCAGCATAAATAATATCATTAAGACAAAACTAAATAACATGAACATACGTTTAATGAAAAAAATCATACTAGGGTAAATATAAGATAATAAACAAATAAAAACATGAGTAAACTAAAAGAAAAACATAATACATGCAAAAATTATACAACAATATATATATATATATATATATATATCATAAAATAGCACATAAAAGAAATAATTAAACATAGCATATAAAAAAATGAAACTATGCACAAATAAGATAAATGACATACACTAAAAAAAAATTGAATAAATAGAACATTTACAAATTATAAAAATATAATGCAATAGTTCAAAATACATGAAATGATAATATAATATATATACATGCATAGAAAATATATATTTGAAAATAAACTATATAAAAAGGTTAAATATTATAATATATAAAATACATAATCAAATGTATAAAAGATAGGAATAAATATACATCTTTGAAAAATGAAGAAATTAAAATAAAAAAAAGGTTGAAAAACTAAGATAGACGAAGAATAAAATAAGAACAAACCACAGAAAGTAAGAACGCAAGAGGGAGAGAAATTTGAGTGAATGCTCTCAAGAATTCTTATTGCTTCCCAAAACTCAAGTCCTTTACAATGAAGGGAGAGGCCTCTATTTATAGTTGAGCCTTCCCAAATCCAATGGTACAGATCAATTACATCAACGGTTAAGATTAAAGGATATCTACAAATTAAATCTCCAAGATTACAAGATCATATCTTCAAGATTGTATATCATATCTAAGATTGCAATCATATCTAAGATTGTATCATATCTAAGATTGCATATCATATCTAAGATTGCAATCATATCTAAGATTGTATCATATCTAAGATTGCATATCATATCTAAGATTGCAATCATATCTAAGATTGTATATCATTGAAGATTATATTTCCATATGAGTCAAGCTTGTAGATAGACCTTAAATCTTTTCAAGTAATGGGCCATTCCGATCGGGCCAAATTATATTTGTAATTCTGGACTGAACTTGGACTTCGTTTTTTTTTTGGGTTTATTATTTTTGTTTTTGGACTTATTTTTGGGCCCGGGAAAAATTGAGTGTCTACAAATGGTTTCCACCTTAGCTTTGTCTACTTGGATGCCTTGACAAGAGATGCGATGTCCTAACACAATGCCTTCAGTTGCCATGAAATGACATTTTTCTCAATTTAGGACAAGATGTGTGTCCTTACATCGCCCTAGTAATTTATCGAAATTGTCAACGCAATGATCAAAATCATTCTCATAGACTGGGAAATCATCCATAAACACTTCTAAAGAGTCTTCGATCATATCTGAGAATATTGCCATCATGCACATTTGAAATGTGGCTGGTACGTTGCAAAGACCGAAAGGTATACGTTGAAAAGCGAAAGTACAAAAAGGACAGGTGAAAGTTGTTTTCTCCTGATCCTTTGGTGCAATAGCAATTTGATTGTACCCAGAATAGCCGTCTAAAGAGAAATAATAGGCCTTTCCAGCAAGTCGATCTAGCATTTGGTCGATGAAAGGAAGTGCGAACTGATCCTTCTTTGTGGCTGCATTCAATTTGTGATAATCCATACAAACTCGCCATCCTGTGGGAATGTGTTCAGGAATTAATTCATCCTTACCGTTACGAACCACCGTGATGGCACTCTTTTTAGGCATGCATTGTGTAACACCCTATACCTGTAACCCACGCCGGGGCGGAGTACAAGGTATTACCTAACTTGATCTCATGCATACAACCAATCTCAAGTCACCGAGACTCGATTCAATTTAAAACTTTTTCAATTTATACCTTAAACTTCTTATTATGGGCCTACGAGCCCCAAATCGATCGTTGAAAACTATTCGGGACCATCCTAGGTCATTAAACCAACTTTAAGAAATTGTCTCTAAAACAGGGCACACGTCCGTGTGACCATATCAACATGGTCGTGCTAATGGCCCGTATGGCTCACATGGCCTAAGCACCTTGGGACACGCCCGTGTCCCACACCTATATAGAATTAATTTCTAATTCACACCTACAAGGGTTTTCACACGGCCAGACACATGCTCGTGTTAATGGCTCATGTTCTTCACAAAGCCAAGACATGCCCGTGTCCTAGCCCGTGTGAAAAAACATGGATATTCTATTTCTGACGTCAGCATGCTCAAAATGTCACACGGTCGAGACACACGACCATATCTCTACCCGTGTGTTTATTACCATGCATACTGACTTGAAATTTTTATGTGCAGCGAATAGACGGCTAGACTACACGCCCATGGGGCAGACCATGTGTCACACACAGCCTAGAGACATGCTCGTGTGTCTACCCGTGTGGACAATATAAGGCTATTTACAAAGCCCCATTGCCACCCTTACATACCTATTTTCATACAAATGCCAACCAATACCAAAACGAGCATAATTTCTATAATCAAATCAGCCACAATAGACATTCATTCAACCATGATAATGCACCTTTTACAAATTCAAAATGAATACAAATTGAAGGGTTTCCAACCCAAGCCAACATGTTTGGCCAATTCTCAAAGGCACAAAATAATAAAGTATAAGTCCTATACATGCCATATTAAAAAATATAAATCCAACTATACCGAAAGCTTCAGTTGATAGTGTGATCGATATCTCTGAATTCTGGTGATCATTGAGCTAGTTAGGCGACACTAAAAGGAAATGGAAAGAAAAGGGAGTAAGCATAAAAGCTTAGTAAGTTGCATATAAATAAGTATACAACAACAACAATTTATCAATAATCCACATGCTCATAATACCAAGGTAGGCATAAGCATAACTTACTCATTACCATCCATACAAGTCACATATTATACAATGAACTCATATCTCATACGTACCAATTAAGTACCTATACCACTCACAACATGGTTATACTTTCCTCTTTAGCTTAAGAACATAATGTTCACCGTTGAACCATTTGGAACACTACCAGATATTCACTAAGCCTCAAACATCGGTAAGGTGCCAATGCCATGTCCCAGACATGGTCTTACATTGGCTCATATCTCAATTCAATGCCATGTCTCAGACATGGTCTTACACTGACTATCATCTCGTAGCCGATGCATGTCCCAGACATGTCTTACACTGGCTTACGTCTCGAGGCCGATGCATGTCCCAGACATGTCTTACACTAGCTCTAGTCTCAATGCCGATGCCATGTCCTAGACATGGTCTTACACTAGCTCTCATAATGTGGCTGATGCATGTCCCAGACATGTCTTACACTAGCCAACAATAACCCATATGTCATGGCATGAATATCCGATTTATTTCCTAGGTTCAAACGGGAACTCTACTATCTCTATTATCATCATACCTTTTCAATTCCACAATCAAACAATTCATGCTATATTAATTCAATACCTATATTAGCAATGTAGTTGTATTATTTACATACAACTTACCTCGGATTACAAAATGTGGCGACTAGTCAGTTTAGTCAATTTGCTTCGCTTTCCCCCGATCTAGGTTTGGATTTGGCAATTCTTGATCTAAAATAGTAAAACACATACATTTAATCACTAAATAAAATTAAGCCATTAAAATTTCACATTTTCGGTAAAATGTCCATTTTGCCCCTATGCTCGAAAATCAATTTTTATCGAATTTCTTTGCATTTTAAGCCTAGATGAACTCCTTTTACTCTTATAGGAACCTGAAATTCTCTCTATTTCACACATTTATCAATTATTTTACAACTTGTGCAAAATAGTCCCTTTAGGTGTTTTCATGCTAACACCTTTCACAAAAGTTGTTTATAAGACACCCAAGACTCATTTTCTTTCATGAAAACTCAGCAAACATCCCAAATCCTTTCATGTCAAAACCCTAGACTCTTAATCATTTTGAAAAATAGTACCCTCATTTGAAAGCTCATGCTTCAAGGGTCTCAAAAATGTAAAAATCTTCAAGAAAACTCATTAAAATCACTTAATTGTGAGAGGAATAAGTTGCTGAAAATTTGAAGCTCAAAACCCCCCAAAATGGCAATTTTCGGTGGAGAAGAAATGGTGAAAAAGGATGATATCATGTTTCTTTTATTTTATTTCTACTTTAGTCAAAAAGTCAAAAACCAATTACCTAACATTGAAAATTTTCAACTCATTGTCTCCTATGGCTGGCCACCCTATTTCTAAGGGTCTAATTGCCCTTTAAAGGCCCCCAATTTTCATTCCTTAGCTATTTGACACCTTTAGCTATCAATTTAGGACTTTTGCATTTTATGTGATTTAGTCTTTTTCCGCAATTGGGCTTAGAAATGTTAAAATTAGCTCACTAAATTTTTCATGCACTACTATAAACATACTATGGATCTATAATAATAATAAAATAATTTCTCCAACTTTGGATTTGTGGTCTTGAGACCATTATTCCAACTAGCCCCAAAATCGGGCTATTACACATTGCACTGGACTTACCCAATTGATATCAGAAATCATATAAATAATTCCAGTATCAAGCCATTTTATGATTTCCTTCTTGACAACTTTTTTTATGTTCTCATTTAATCTTCTTTGCTGTTCAATCAATTGCTTGCCTTCATCTTCCAACTTGATCTTGTGCATGTAAAAAGAAAGACTAATACCTTGAATATTAGCAACACACCAAGAAATAACTTGTTTATGTTGCTTGAGAATATGAACTAATTTCTCTTCTTAAGTTGCATCTAGTTTTGCGGAGACAATAACTGGGAGAGTATTGTGGTCACCTAGAAAGACATATTTAAGATCAGGATGTAGTGGTTTCAATTCCAGAGTAGAAGCTTCTTCAATAGATGGTTTGAAAATTGAGGTTGTTCTGTTGGCTAGGTCTAAGGATTCAATCTGCCATCCATACTTGAGTTCAAGATTATTAGCTTCAACCATGCTACCACAATCGTCTAAGGATTCAACATCAGATGTCACTACAAACTCTTCTGAAAGTACTGTGCTTTGGTCATTAAACTCTTCCTCAATTAGATCATCTAGAACATCAAAAGTATGACAGTCTTAACATCAAAAGTATGCTAGAACATCAAAAGTATGACAGTCTTAACATCAAAAGTATGACAGTCTTCTTTGTCCTTGCATTGAATAGATTCAAAAACACTAAAGGTGACTTGCTCATCATTAAGTCGCATGGTTAGTTCACCTTTGTAAACATCAATAAGAGTTCAGCCGGTGGCTAAAAATAGTCGTCCCAAGATTATAAGAATCTCTTTGTCTGCCTCGTAGTCAAGTATGATAATATCAGCCAGAAAAATGAATTTATCCACACGAACTAAGGCGTATTTTATTTGCCCTTCTGGTTGAACCAATGATCAATCGGCTAGTTGTAATATCACTGCAGTATATTTCATGTAACCAATTCCCAAATTTTTGAAAGTAGATAGTGGCATTAGGTTAATGCTAGCTCCCAAGTCGCATAAAGGCTTATCCAAATAATGATTTCCAATTGAACATGGGATGGTAAAGCTCCCAGGATCTTTCACTTTTGGGGGCAACTTGTTTGACAAAATAGCATTATAGCCTTCTGTGAGTGCAATATTTTTAATATTAGTGAGCATCTTCTTATTGGACAAGAGATCTTTCATAAATTTCTCATAACTCAGAATTTATACTAGAGCATCTACTAAAGGAATGTTGATTTGTAGTTGCTTTAGTGTGTTCAGGAACTGCTGATACTGCTTGCCATGCTCATTCTTCCTGAATCTTTGTGGGAACGGTAAAGGTAGAGATTGCAGTGACATCTTTAATTGCCATGTCCAGAAACTACTGATGCTGCTTCCATTGACATTTTTTATTGCGGTGACAGTTTTGAAGGTCAGACATTAGGCATATGAGTGACAATTCGTGGAACTTCTTTGTCTGTTGCATTGACAAACTCTTCAGATTCAACCTTCTCACTAGTGATAACTCCATCCATATCTTGAGGTGCTACAGTAGAGTCGATAAATGATTTGCCAGTTTATTTACCACTCCTAAGAGTGGTAGCCTTACAATGTTCTTTCCCTCTCGGACTAGGATTTTTTGTGTCACTAGGTAATGAGCCTGGTGGTTGAGTATTCAGATTTGAAACAAGTTGTCCTAATTGTGCCTCCAATACTCGAATGGAAGATGAATTCCCTTGTACGATAGCTTTTGTGCAAGTAATATGCTCCCGCATTAATGCCTCAAGAGTTGCTAATGGGTCAGAAGTAGAAGCTTATGTGTACGGTTGTTGTCGATGTCCTTGAACATGCTGATTTGGTATTGAAGAGTGTTGTGGCTGCATCGAATTTTGGTGTGGATGTGTCTAGCCTTGTTGTGGATACATCTGAGTGTGCTGATTGTAGTTCTACTGTTGTTGATTGTAATTCCCTTGTCTGGGATTATAATTATCCTGATTAGATGTATTCTCATATCTGAATGTCGTAGCATTTTGTCTACCATTCTAAGTTCCCCAAAACTATTGGTTGCAAGCAGAGTTGTTGTAAGAATTACCATAAGAATTGTTACAGATGTTACTAATATAACATGCATTCTCTGCATGTTGTGGGCAATCTTCATAGCTATTGTAATATCCCGAATTAAGGCCTAATCGGAATAGTGGTTTTGTGGCCACAAATCCAAGATAGAAATAATTATTTTATAATTATTTTGAGGTTTATGATATGATTGCATGATTGTGTGAAAATTTCGTGACGAAATTCTATGCATAAAGTGCTTAAGTTGAAATTAGGGACTAAATCGAATAATTTGTAAAACTTGCATTCTAGAAGTTTTTAGTATGAAATTACTTTGGAATATTAATGAGGAGATCTTAAATAGTAATTTGACCAATTTCTAAATTTTTGGACAAAAATGGGCTTGTACATGAAAATTTTCAAAGAAAGGTATTAAGGGTATTTTGGTCATTTGATAATTAAAAGATTAAAAAAAGGAAAAAGATGGCAAAATATGTCCATCTTCTTCATTAGGACGAAAATTAAAGGTTTCTCCATAGCTAGGGTTTGTTTCAAGCTTCCAAGCTCCATAGTAAGTGATTCCAAGCCCCGTTTTTAATGTTCTTTACATGTTTGGAGTCCCGGTAACTTGATTTAGCTTATGCTAGCAATAATTTAACCTAGGGTTCATATTTGGAAAAATACCCATAGGTGAAATTTGTGTATTTTGGTGTTTTATGATAGAATATGAGGTTTTAAATTATGCTAGACAACTTGTGCTACTCGGTTTTAAGTGAAAACGAGAAAAAGGGCATAATCGGTAAAAATACCTAATAGTCATAAGTACATGTTAGAGTGTGAAATTGATGCTACCATAGAAGGGAAAAATGATCAGCATGTCATAAAACATAAGAATAAGGGATGAAGTTTAATTCCCGAGCCTAGGGGCAAAAGTGTAATTATGCAAAAGTTTAGGGCAAAAATGTAATTTTTCCAAAGTTTGTATTAAATGCTGTTTTGATGAATGTATGTATTAAATAAGATTAATTCGGCATTATAGATAAAGAGAAACGAGATTCAAGTCGCGATCGAGGGAAAAACAAAGTTTACGAAGAATAGGCTCGATTGCTAATAATTTTATACCGAGGTAAGTTCATGTGTAAATGTAGTAACATAATTGTCATTTTAAGTAATTTAATGTTATTTATGTGATATGATGATTAATATCATGAAATATTATGCTTTATGGTTATTATTGAATAATATGTAAATTATGAATTGCTACCGAGTATCGGTTTCGATGTTTCGTGGAAGACGACAAAGATGTGTAATCGAGGAAAAAGCCCGTTTGAACCTTGGGAATAGATTAGAATACAAGTGACATGTCACTAGGATGGTTGGGCATCCGAACTCGTTGAGTTGAGTCCGAGTTCGTGAGATGTAACTAGGCATCCGAGCTCGTTGAGTTGAGTCCGAGTTCACTTATGGATGCGAACGCCCGAGCTCGTTGAGTTGAGTCCGAGTTCGCTTATGGGCGGGTTACATGGTAGCTTGGCTACATATGTGGAACTTATGTACAAACTTTCCGTGTATTCGAATTATATTCCGATGTGTTCAACGGGTGGATCTTAAGAAAATAAGGAGAATGCCTAAAACGAAGGTGACATGTTGGTAAGTGTGGTAAATGAGAAAATTTGACAGGTATGTGCTTAAACCCTCGGGTTGAAAACTTGGTAAGATGAAATCGTAGAAAGATATTAAATGTAAATGATGTTTTATGTGGGACTGTGTGATTATGTTACTTGCTATTTGCATGTGTTTATGTGGGATTGTGTGATTATGTTACTTGCTATTTGCATGTGAACTTACTAAGCTTTTATGCTTACTCCTTCCTTTTCCTTCATTGTAGTTTTGACAAACCGGCTTAAGAATCGGGATAGGTCGAAGACTCTTTCACACTATCCGAAGGCCTAAATTGGTAAAATGGCTTGTGTATCTTGAATGTGGCATGTATGGCAAAATACTCACTTTGTGTAAATGATCTTATGATATGATTATGCTTTGGCAAGAAAAGAGTTTGTTAATGATTAGCCATTGGAATGCCCAATCTAAGTCATATTTGATGTTATGTATGTTTAAAATGATATTTAGTCTATGAAAATCCTTAGTAAAGTTAAATTTGCCATAAAACAGAATCTGACAGCAGCAGTGATGTAAATTTTAAAAATCACTAAAAATAGTAGAAATGGAATTAAATGATGAGTAAGTTATGAAATTGAAGCTTAATGAGTCTATTTTTATATGGATTGAACAAAACAGGTATATGAATTATAATTTATGAGACATTTGAATTTTTGTGAAACAGGGCCAGAGTGATTTCTGAATCCCCTGTTCTGACTTTGGAAATTCACCATAAATTGTATAAAAATAATTAGAAGTTAGTCTTTATATGTACATATTTCTTATTGAGTCTAGTTGTAAGATATACAAACGGAATAGTCTTTTGAGTTCTGTACAAACAGAAAAGTGGTTCGTAGTGAACAGAGGTCAAAGCAGTCAAATGCAGAAACAGAGTAAATTTTAACTAATAAACTGTACTAATTGGTCCGACCAAAAATTATAATAAAAAAATTAATAAATAGATATATGAGTCTAGTTTGAGGGAAAATTTACGGAATTGAATTTCGAGTTTCGAAACTCAAGATATGAATTTTTAAGTGACTGTGATGCAGTTAGCCAGCTTGTCTGAAAATTTTAAAAATAAATTGTTTAAGCTGTTTAATTGATGAAATTAAGTTTAGTAACACCTCGTGCTTGACTCCAGAGACGGTCTCGGGTACGGGGCGTTACAGCTATGGTTGTCACTACAAATTTCACAACAAAAAGTAGGAACGTCAACTTGCTGAGCGACTTATATAGGTGCAACTTCACTAGTCCACTGCATATTTTTAATCATGTTTGTGAGAGAAGAAACTTGAGCACTTAGTGCGGTTGTTACATCCAATTCGATAACTCCTAGAGTATTTTTTGCTTGTGTAACTTTAGAGATAGGGTATTGATAATCATTCTGAGCAATTCTCTCAAAAATTCTCACAGCATCATTATAAGTACAATTCAGCTGAGGTCCACTGGCTGATGCGTCGACAAGATTCATTGTATGTGAATTTAGCCCATTATAAAAAATCAAATTTGTGTTTCTGGTTGAATGCCGTGCATAGGACAACGTCGAAGTAAATATTTATAACGTTGCCATATGGTGTGAAGATTTTTATCATCCAGCTGATGATAAGCAGTAATGTCATTTCGAAGACGTGCACTCATTGTCTGTGGATTAAATCACAAAACAAACTGTGTTGCTAGTGCATCCCAAGAAGTAATTTATTTGGCAGGTTGCCCAAAAAACCAAGTACGTGCTCTTTTTTGTAGGGAATAAGGAAATAATTACATCTTCAAAGCATCATCAAAAACGCCTTGTTGACTAAAGGAAGCACAAATCCATAAAAAGGATTTAAGATGTTCTCTCGCATCTTCATGTGGTAGTCCAGCATATTGTCCATTATAATTCAGCATTAGAATCATTACTGGCTTAAGTTCAAAATTCCTAGCTTGGATTGCTGGCCAAACAACTCCTGGTTATAAATCATCCAAAACAGGTACTACAAAATCTCGTATAGTCCTATTTTGTAAGTGAACATCTTGCGGCAACAACGGGTTACTAACATTTTGCTGTTGCATCGGGGGTATGGCTGCATTGTTCCCTAGTAGAGCCATATTTTTTTGTTCTCGAAGTCTACTCCAAATAGTCCTTTCAATTTTTGGATCAAAATTAGCAAGAAAATCTGATTTGTTTCAGGTCATAAAACACCTAAATTGAAGTTAAAGAATTAGTAACAAAGAAAAAACCAGATAGTGAATACTAAATATTACATAAGGAAAATAAAGTACAAAAACAAAAATAAACATCAAACAAATGCCATCCCCGGCAACAGTGCCAGAAACTTGATTGGTTGTTTAACGTCACAACAATAATATGCAAGCGTACACTGTCAATGCAAGTATAGTAGACAGATGTGAGTCTATCAGATTCGATCCCATAGGAATGGTAGTTTTTTGTCTATTAATGTCGGTGCAACAACTAGATGGAATGAGATAAATTGTGAAAATAGTTGTTGATGCAATAATTTGAAAACAATAAAATAAAATATGATAATGATAAACTGGGATCCCCAACATGAATCTTCAGCAGAATACTAAGTGCTCACAAGGTATAAAAAGATAGGTGATTGTCGAAGCAATAAAGTTCAATGTATATCTTACCCAACGTCACTCCTCTATTTAATCCGAAACTTAAACATGCATACTAACCTTACCTTCTGATGATGTCAATACGAAACTATTAAGAACAAGTGGACTAAATTCCTCTAATCCTCACTCAACTTCTATTGTAATGCTTGTTGGTCAAACTGTCACTACATTTTCCAGTGTCAATGACTGCAATAACACCTCTATGTTAAAATACATTCAAACCCCAAGATTAAACAATAAAAATAAGATTGAATAAGATAATATTTAATCAAAAATTCATTTGTACTTCCATACAAATAGAAAACAGAGAATAATCATCAGTATTCATAAAGAAATAAGAAAGAATGGAGTAGGGAATACTATTCTTAGACAACTCGATTGAATCTCTCTATTCCCTCTTGTCTCGCACTTAGGTCTTCTTGCCAGAAGCTAGTATGCATCTGGTTTTCATGTTGACTCACTCATGAAAGGCTTAAGCTGCCATGGCCGCAAGTTTTAAGATCAAACGATGAAAATGATGATCTGGAAAAACAAAAACCCCTCTTTTTCTTCTTACGTCCACCTTTTATGTCCTTCTCCAACAGTACAGGTGCCTCAAAATTATTTTGTCCTTGTACATACAGGTTGGTTATACCAGACTGGACAACTCATGCAATTTTAATTCTTATTTGGATAGTTGTCAGGTGTAGCGACAATTCTAGACGCAATCTGGAATTCACTTATGCAACGACATTAATGAAAAAAGATAGCAAAACTAAGCATAAAATAGGCTAGGATTCACTGAGCTATAAAATGCAATTTACTAAACTGAAAATGCTAAAATGTATGCTAAGGATAAATAAATGGGAACAATTTAACCAATAAGTAAGGGGAAAACCTATGTTCTTTCTAGTGCTATCAAAGGGCTTTAAGTGATTAGGGATCAGGTATCAACTTGATGCCAATGTCTTTATCTAGAAAATTGAGGATTGGTAAGGTTAGACCAACGACGGTAACACTCCAATTGGCGGATAGGTCATTAGTACATTGTAAAGGAAAGATTGAGGATATACTGGTACATGTCGATAAATTTATCTTTCTCGTGAACTTTATCGTGTTGGATTTTGAGGAAAATAAAGAAGTTCCTATCATTCTGGGGAGACCATTCTTGGCAAACAGAAGAACATTGATCGATGTGCAAAGCGGTGAACTTAGCATGAAGGTTCACGATAACGCAGTAACTTTTAATGTCTTCAATGTTATTAAATCCCCTGATGAGATTAAAGAATGCTCTGTTGTTTCCAAGATGGAATCGCTAGTCCCCCAATAATTGGAACGTATGTTATTATGTGATCCGATGAATGATGAGGAAGACGATGAATGTTCGATTTTGTTAAAAGCTGATTCGAAGGAAATCATCTCTCAAGCTCGATTTGATTCATTAGATTTTTCATCACAAGGATTCAAGGCACCAAAAGCATCTGTTGAAAAGCTACAAGAATCGAAATTAAAGGAGTCTAATGAAGGACAAAGGGGATTGACCCAATCTTGGGTATTTGAATTGGGAAAACTCAAGTCTCAATGGTTAGAAGTAAGAGTCAATTATTCCAATTCCTACAGTCCTTGGGAAAGCCCTATTAAACATAGACTGGAAATAGATGAAATTACTACAATTACGAATGACGACAATGAGTTGATTCCGACAAGAATGGACACAAGTTGGATGATTAGCAGGAAGCTAAATAAGGATACCAGGGATGATCATTTCCTGTTTCTTTTCCTTGATCAAAAGCTGAACAGAATTGCTAGGCAAGATTTGTTATTCTTTTCTAGATGGGTATGATTAGAATGAAAAATGACCCTTTGACATCGTCTCGGTCAGTGACTATCCACAGAAACATTGAGGGAGTTATCTTTACCTTTTCTGTTGTCTTTTTCTCATTTGAATAAAATGGAAGACTCAGATAAAATTTTCTTTGGATCATTATATTAATAGAAATTATGTCTAGGAAGTTGGATTTTAAGCGGGACCACTTGTGACCCTCCAATCTTTCCTATGAATTGCTTTTTAAATAAATTTTTGAGAAAATATTTTGTAAGTAACTTAGTAAATTTGAATTTGCTGAATAAAGGGTCAACTCTGACCTAATTTCATTTTTCCTGTTATTTAATTTTTACATGTAAGTACGTTAGTTATTTGTTTTAAATAAATAGTTGTGTACTTGTAAATATTTTTAGCAACCAACAAACATAATAATAATAAATATAAACACATATTTTATATGTAGTTATATATATTATTTATTATTATAGTTTTGGTAGAATTAGGGTTAATATTATTTGTTTTTATTTTTTCTTAGTAGTTTAATTTTTTGCATGTAGACCCTTAATTACAAAATCCTAAACCCTACAATTTTCCCTCCTTTTTTCTTCCCACTGTCAGCCTTATCTCAACCCTCTATTATCACACATTACACTCCTCCCATCTCCCAAAGTCGTTGGTCTCCTTAGAAAACCACTTGCATTGTCGTACCATTCCACCTTCTTCTTAGCCTAAAGTTGTCGCACTTCCATCGCACCTTAGACTACCAGCAGTTGCACCTTCAACATCCTTAAGACTGCTACCCTTACCTTCAGTCGTTCACTCTTAAAATTCCTTAAAACTGCAACCCTTCATCATTGCACCTCCATAAACCTTTAAGTCGTCACCCTTAAACTCCCAAAAGCTGCCCTTAAGTCCCTTAAAACCGTCAATTCTACACCCTTAAACTATCAGCAGCCTTTCCTTGTACCCCACAAAATTTTCACCTCCAACACACCTTATGTAACGCCCCGTACCCGAGACCGTTGCCGGATTCGAACACGAGGTGTTAATAGACTTAATTCATTGCTTAAACAGCTCAAACAATTTAATTTTAAAATTTCCAGTCAAGCTAGCAATCTGCGTCACAGTCGCTTAAAAATTCATATCTCGAGTTTCGAAACTCAAAATCCAATTCCGAAAATTTTCTCTAAAACTAGACTCATATATATATTTACTAATTTTTTATAGAATTTTTGGCTGGGCCAATTAGTACAGTTTATTAGTTAAAGTCTCCCCTGTTTCAGGGTTCGACTGCTCTGACCTCTATGTATTACGAATCAGATATCTCTTTGTACAGAATTTCAATAACTATGACGTTTGTTTCTCTTAAAACTAGACTCAATAAGAAATCTGTACATATAAAGTATGACTTATAATTATTTTTATACAATTTACGGTGAATTTCCAAAGTCAGAACAGGGGATCCAAAAATCACTCTGGCCCTGTTTCACAAAAATTCAAATGTCTCATAAATTATAATTCATATACCTGTTTTGTTTAATCCATATGAAAATAGACTCATTAAGCTTTAATTTCATAACTTACTCATCATTTAATTCCATTTCTAATATTTTTAGTGATTTTTCAAATTTTCATCACTGCTGTTGTCAAATTCTGTTTTATGGCAAATTTCACTTTACTAAGGATTTTCATGGACTAAATATCATTTTAAACATACATAACATCAAATATGACTTAGATTGGTCATTCCAATGGCTAATCATTTACAAACCCTTTTCTTGCCAAACCATAGCCATATCATAAGATCAATTACACAAAGTGAGTATTTTGCCATACATGCCACATTCAAAATATACAAGCCATTTTACCGATTTAAGCCTTCGGATAGTGTGAATGAGTCTTCGACCTATCCTGATTCTCAAGCCGGTTTGTCAAAACTACAATGAAAGAAAAGGAGGGAGTAAGCATAAATGCTTAGTAAGTTCACATGCAAATAGTAAGTAACATAATCTTGCAATTCCACGTAAAAAAATTCATTTGCATAAACAACATCAAGACATTCATGTTACATTTGCATTTAATATCATGCTACGATTTCATCATACCAAGTTCTCAACCCGAAGATTTAAGCACATACCTATCAAATTTTCTCATTTACCACACTTACCAACATGTCACCTTCGTTTTAGGCATTCTCCTTATTCTCTTAAGATTCACCCGTTGAACACATCGGAATATAATTCGAATACACGGAAAGTTTGTACATAAGTGCCACATATATAGCCAAGCTACCATGTAACCCGCCCATAAGCGAACTCGGACTCAACTCAACGAGCTCGGGCGTTCGCATCCATAAGTGAACTCGGACTCAACTCAACGAGCTGGGATGCCTAGTTACATCTCACGAACTCGGACTCAACTCAACAAGTTCAGATGCCCAACCATCCTAGTGACATGTCACTTGTATTCTAATCTATTCCCAAGGTTCAAACGAGCTTTTTCCTCGATTACACATCTTTGCCGTCTTCCACAGAACATCGAAATCGATACTCGGTAGCAATTCATAATTTACATATTATTCAATAATGACCATAAAGCATAATATTTCATGATATTAATCATCATATAACATAAATAACATTAAATTACTTAAAATGACAATTATGTTACTACATTTACACATGAACTTACCTCAGTATAAAATTATTAGCAATCAAGCCTATTCTTCGTAAACTTTATTTTTCCCTCGATCGCGACTTGAATCTCGTTTCTCTTTATCTATAATTCGGAATTAATCTTATTTAATACATACATTCATCAAAACAGCATTTAATACAAACTTTGGAAAAATTACATTTTTGCCCCTAAACTTTTGCATAATTACACTTTTGCCCCTAGGCTCGGGAATTAAAATTCATCCTATTTTCTTATGTTTTATGAAATTCTGATCATTTTTTCCTTCTATGGCAACATCAAATTCTCATTCTAACATGTACTTATAAGTATTAGGTATTTTTACCGATTAAGCCTTTTTTCTCGTTTTCACTTAAAACCGAGTAGCACAAGTTGTCTGACATAATTTAAAACCTCATATTCTATCATAAAATACCAAAATACACAAATTTCACCTATGGGTATTTTTCCAAATATGAACCCTAGGTTGAATTATTGCTAGCATAAGCTAAATCAAGTTTCCGGGACTCTAGAAATGTAAAGAACATTAAAAACGGGGATCGGAATCACTTACTATGGAGCTTGGAAGCTTGAAACAAACCCTAGCTATGGAGAACCCTTTAATTTTAGTCCTAATGAAGAAGATGGACATATTTTGCCATTTTTTTCCTTTTTTTAATCTTTTAATTACCAAATGACCAAAATACCCTTAATACCTTTCTTTGAAAATTTTCATATACAAGCCCAGTTTTGTCCAAAATTTTAGAAATTGGTCAAATTTCTATTTAAGACCTCCTCATTAATATTCCAAAGTAATTTCATACTGAAAACTTCTAGAATGCAAGTTTTGCAACTTATTTGATTTAGTCCCTAATTTCAAATTAAGCACTTTATGCATAGAATTTCGTCATGAAATTTTCACCCAATCATGCAATCATATCATAAACCTCAAAATAATTATAAAATAATTATTTCTATCTCGGATTTGTGGTCACGAAACCACTATTCCGATTAGGCCCTAATTCGGGATATTACAACTCTCCCCCTTTAAGGATTTTCGTCCTCGAAAATCTTACCGGTAAATAGGTGTGGGTATTGATTTCTCATAGTTTCCTCAGGTTCCCATGTAGTCTCTTTTGCCCCGTGCTTTTGCCACAATACTTTCACGAGAGCGAGACTTTTATTTCTTAGTTGCTTGACCTCTCGAGCTAAAATCTTAATCGGTTCTTCTTCATAAGTCATATCTGGTCGTAGCTTAATTTCTGTCGGTGAAATTATATGTGAGGGATCCGAATGATACCGACGTAGCATAGATACGTGGAACACATCATGCATCTTCTGTAATTCAGATGGCAATGCTAATCGATAAGCTACTGGTCCAACTCTTTCAATTATTTCATACGACCCAATAAAACGTGGACTTAACTTGCCTTTCTGTCCAAATCTAAGGACTTTCTTCCATAGAGACACTTTTAAAAATACCTTATCACCAACTTGAAACTCGATTTCCTTTCGTTTCAAATCTGCATAAGATTTCTGTCTATCCGAAGCAGCTTTCAAACAATCTCGAATCACTTTCACTTTTTCTTTGGTTTCTTTTATTAGATCAACTCCATAAATCTGATTTTCCTTGAGTTCAGTCCAATACAATGGCGTTCAACATTTACGACCATACAATGCTTCATAAGGTGCCATCTTCAAACTCGTCTGAAAACTATTATTATAAGCAAATTCTACTAACGGTAAGTACCTTTCCCAACTACCTTGAAATTCCAATACGCAACATCTGAGCATGTCTTCAAGAATCTGAATTACTCTTTCTGATTGTCCATCAGTTTGTGGATGAAAGGCAGTGCTAAAATTTAACTTTGTACCTAATGCCTCTTGCAACTTTTGCCAAAATCGTGAAGTAAATCTCGAATCTCTATCCGAAGTGATTGAAAAAGGTATTCCATGAAGTCTAACAATCTCACTGATATACAATTCAGCCAACTTATTAAGAGAATAATCCAAACGTACCAGAATAAAATGAGCCGATTTAGTCAGTCTGTCAACTATTACCCAGATGGCATCTTTCTTCCCCGAAGTTAACGGCAACCCTGATACAAAATCCATAGTAATTAGATCCCATTTCCATTTAGGAACCATGATAGGCTGAAGTAGACCCGAAGGTACTTGGTGTTCAGCTTTCACTTGTTGACAAACTAAGCACTTTGATACAAACTCAGAAATATCTCTTTTCATTCCACTCCACCAGTACATTTTCTTCAAGTCATTATACATTTTCGCTCGCCTTGATGAACCGTCAAACAACCATTATGTGCTTCATGCAAAATCTTTTGAATCAACTCATCATTTTTCGGTACACAAATCTGGTTTTTAAACATCAAGCAACCATCAGAACCGATTCTAAAATCTGACCTTGTATCAACCTCACATTGTTTTCTTTTGGCTTGCAAATCTTGATCATTTTTCTGAGCTTCACAAATTTCTTGTAAAAATATCGATCTTGCTCTTAACTCTGCTAAAATCGAACCATCATCTGATACCTTTAACTGAGTATTCATAGCTCTCAAAGCAAATAGCAACTTTCTGCTCAAAGGATCGGCAACCACATTCGCTTTTCCCGGATGGTAATCAATAACAAGCTCGTAATCTTTCAATAACTCCAACCATCTTTGCTGTCTCAAATTCAAGTCTTTTTGTGACATCAAGTACTTAAGACTTTTGTGGTCGGTATATACTCGGCATTTTTCACCATATAGATAATGTCGCCAAAACTTCAAAGCAAATACTATAGCAGCCAAATCCAAATCATGAGTCGGATAATTTCTTTCGTGAGATTTTAACTACCTCGAAGCATAAGCCACCACTTTTCCTTCTTGCATAAGTACACATCCTAAACCATTTCGAGAAGCATCACTATACACCATAAATTCTTTACCTGATTCGGGTTGTACCAACACTGGTGCTTTAGTTAATAACTTTTTCAATTCTTCAAAACTTTGTTGACATTCTTCCGTCCACTCAAACTTAACATCCTTTCGGAGTAATCTAGTCATAGGAGCATAAATTATAGAAAATCCATTTACAAACCGCCGATAATACCCAGCTAGCTCCAAGAAACTTCTAACCTCAGTTACATTTTTCGGTGATTTCCAATCAACAATGGCTGAAATTTTACTAGGATCAACCCGTATACCATCACCTGAAACAATATAACCCAAAAATCCAACTTCCTGAAGCCAAAATTCACTTTTACTAAACTTGGCATATAACTGCTTATCTCTCAAAGTTTGCAAAACTATCCTCAAATGCTCAACATGCTCTGTCTCATCTTTTGATAAATTAAGATATCATCAATAAACACCACAACAAATTTGTCCAAGTATGGCCGAAATATACGATTCATCAAATCCATAAACACAACAAGAGCATTTGTTAACTCGAATGGCATAACTAAAAATTCATAATGACCGTACCTTGTTCTAATAGTAGTTTTAGGCACATCCGACTTTTTTACTCGCAGCTGGTAATACCCAGATCTCAAGTCAATTTTTGAAAACCATGTTGCTCTTTTTAGCTGATCAAATAAATCATCAATTCTCGGCAATGGATACTTGTTCTTGATTGTCACCTTGTTTAATTGCCGATAGTCAATACACAATCTCATAGAACCATCCTTCTTTTTCACAAATAACACGGAGCACCCCAAGGTGAAAAACTCGGTCTCACAAAGCCTTTATCAGTCAACTCTTGTAACTGCGACTTTAATTCTTTCAACTCTGCTGGTGCCATTCTATATGGAGCAATCGAGATCGGAGCTGTTCCTGGTATCAAATTAATACCAAACTCTACTTCCCTGACTGAAGGCAAACCCGACAACTCTTCTGGAAATACATCCGCGAACTCACACACAATCGGCACTGATTAAATTTTCTTTTCAATTTCTTTTGTATTAATTACATACGCCAAATAAGCTTCATAGCCCTTCCTCAAATATCTCTGAGTCGACATTGAAGAAATCATACTAGATAATGCCTCTGATTTGTCTGATTCAACCCACAGAATTTCACCACTTTCACACTTTAATTCTATAACCTTTTCTTTGCAATTTACTATAGCATCATGCAATGTCAACCAATTCATACCCAAAATAACATCAAATTCATCAAACGGCAACAACATCAAGTCGGCCGAAAAGTAATGACCCCGAATCATTAAAGGACAATTCTTGCATACTTTATCAACTATCACACATTTGCCTAATGGATTCGACACTCTAATCATAAATTCTGTGTACTCAACAAGCATATTCATACTAGACACCAATTTCATGCACACATATGAATGAGTAGAACCGAGATCAATCAAAGCAGTAACATTAACATCATAAAGAGAAAATATACCAGTAATCACGTCGGGTGATGAAGCATCTTCACGTGCCTTTATGACATAAGTTCTAGTGGGAGCCCTTATTTCAGATTTAGCTGCTAAATCTCTGGCTACATTTTTGCTGCTTGCTTCATTTTCAGCTTTTCTCGAATATCTTCCCATCGAGTCTGCACCACTAGCTTTTACACTCTGAAATTTTTCTTTCTCAGCTCTCTCTGGGCAATCTCTAATAAAATGATCCAGAGAACCACACCGAAAACATTCATTCGCTCTACATGGGCCAAAATGATTTCTGCCACACCGCTGGCACTCAGACTTAACAAATCTCGTATTTCCCACACTAGCCGCAGAAGTAGTTTGAGATTTAGGACCCACATTTTGCTTCTTAACATTTCCATATGATTTTCCAGTCGAAACCTGTGAACGAGGATTCATATTTCTAGATTTTCTGGATTGCTGTGAGAATGAACTGCTCGTTGGTCTTTTCTTCCAATTTCTAGTCTCAGCCTCTACTTTTTTCTTCTCTTTAAGTATTTCTTCAGCTTGCAAGCTCGATCAACAAGTACTACCATTTCTTTTAATTCAAGAATCCCAACAAATACTTTGATGTCTTCATTAAGTCCGTCTTCAAGTCGTCTGCACATTTTAGCTTCTGTAGGAATGTATTCTCTAGCATACTTACTCAACCTGACGAACTCCCTTTCGTATTCAGTAACTGTCATGTTCCCCTGCTTTAATTCAAGAAACTCTTTATGCTTCTGATCAATAAATCTTTCACTGATATATTTCTTCCGAAATTCTTCTTAAAAGAACTCCCAAGTTACTTTCTCTTTCGGTACTACTGAAGTCAATGTCTTCCACCAATGATAAGCTGAATCCCTTAATAATGATATAGCACATTTCAAGCATTCCTCAGGTGTACACGACAATTCATCAAATACCCGAATAGAATTTTCAAGCCAAAACTCTGCTTTCTCGGCATCATCATCAACATTTGCCCTGAATTCTTCGGCCCCTTGCTTGCTGATTCTGTCAACTGGAGTTTTGTGAAATTTCATCAGATCCACAACTTGAGGCACCGGGGGTACAAATTGAGGAATCGGGGGAGGTGGGGGAGGTTGTGCATTCGGGTTCGTACAAACGAACTTTGTATACCAAGCATTCATCATTTGGAGAAAGGCTTCCCGAGCCCCTTCTCCTCCTCCTTGACCAACAAGAGGAGGTGGATTTTCGGTTGGCACCACCCCTTCAGCCAGAGCTGGTGCATTACTCTCTACATCATTAGCAACAACTAGATCGGGATCCATTTACTATAAAAAAAATCATTTGAAAGGTCAGAAGCCGTCACACTATCACAATATATATATGGCATGTATAGCAAAACTCGTACATACAACACATTAGTCCGAGAATCGACTAAACCTGCTCTGATACCACCAAATGTAACACCCCGTACCTGAGACCGTTGCCTGAGTCGAACACGAGGTATTAATAGACTTAATTCATTGCTTAAACAGCTCAAAGCTTAAACAGCTCAAACAATTTAATTTTAAAATTTCTAGTTAAGCTAGCAATCTGCGTCACAGTCGCTTAAAAATTCATATCTCGAGTTTCGAAACTCAAAATCCAATTATGTAAATTTTTCCTGAAACTAGACTCATATATCTATTTACTAATTTTTTTCTAGAATTTTTGGCTGGGCTAATTAGTACAGTTTATTAGTTAAAGTCTCCCCTGTTTCAGGGTTCGACTGCTCTGACCTTTGTATATTACGAATCAGATATCTCTCTGTACAGAATTTCAATAACTATGACGTTTGTTTCTCTTAAAACTAGACTCAATAAGAAATCTGTACATATGAAGTATGACTTCTAATTATTTTTATACAATTCTTGGAAAACAGAAGAACATTGATCAATGTGCAAAGCGGTGAACTTAGCATGATGGTTCACGATAACACAGTAACTTTTAATGTCTTCAATGTTATTAAATCCCCTGATGAGATTAAAGAATGCTCTGTTGTTTCCAAGATGGAATCGCTAGTCCCCCAATAATTGGAACGTATGTTATTATGTGATCCGATGAATGATGAGGTAGACGATGAATGTTCGATTTTGTTAAAAGCTGATTCGAAGGAAATCATCTCTCAAGCTCGATTTGATTCATTAGATTTTTCATCACAAGGATTCAAGGCACCAAAAGCATCTATTGAAAAGCTACAAGAATCGAAATTAAAGGAGTCTAATGAAGGACAAAGGGGATTGACCCAATCTTGGGTATTTGAATTGGGAAAACTCAAGTCTCAATGGTTAGAAGTAAGAGTCAATTATTCCAATTCCTACAGTCCTTGGGAAAGCCCTATTAAACATAGACTGGAAATAGATGAAATTACTACAATTACGAATGACGACAATGAGTTGATTCCGACAAGAATGGACACAAGTTGGATGATTAGCAGGAAGCTAAATAAGGATACTAGGGATGATCATTTCCTGTTTCTTTTCCTTGATCAAAAGCTGAACAGAATTGCTAGGCAAGATTTGTTATTCTTTTCTAGATGGGTATGATTAGAATGAAAAATGACCCTTTGACATCGTCTCGGTCAGTGACTATCCACAGAAACATTGAGGGAGTTATCTTTACCTTTTCTGTTGTCTTTTTCTCATTTGAATAAAATGGAAGACTCAGATAAAATTTTCTTTGGATCATTATATTAATAGAAATTATGTCTAGGAAGTTGGATTTTAAGCGGGACCACTTGTGACCCTCCAATCTTTCCTATGAATTGCTTTTTAAATAAATTTTTGAGAAAATATTTTGTAAGTAACTTAGTAAATTTGAATTTGCTGAATAAAGGGTCAACTCTGACCTAATTTCATTTTTCCTGTTATTTAATTTTTACATGTAAGTACGTTAGTTATTTGTTTTAAATAAATAGTTGTGTACTTGTAAATATTTTTAGCAACCAACAAACATAATAATAATAAATATAAACACATATTTTATATGTAGTTATATATATTATTTATTATTATAGTTTTGGTAGAATTAGGGTTAATATTATTTGTTTTTATTTTTTCTAAGTAGTTTAATTTTTTGCATGTAGACCCTTAATTACAAAATCCTAAACCCTACCATTTTCCCTCCTTTTTTCTTCCCACTGTCAGCCTTATCTCAACCCTCTATTGTCGCACGTTACACTCCTCCCATCTCCCAAAGTTGTTGGTCTCCTTAGAAAACCACTTGCATTGTCGTACCATTCCACCTTCTTCTTAACCTAACATTGTCGCACTTCCATCACACCTTAGACTACCAGCAGTTGCACCTTCAACATCCATAAGACTGCTACCCTTACCTTCGGTCTTTCACCCTTAAAATTCCTTAAAACTGCAACCTTCCATCATTGCACCTCCATAAACCTTTAAGTCGTCACCCTTAAACTCCCAAAAGCTGCCCTTAAGTCCCTTAAAACCGTCAATTCTACACCCTTAAACTATCAGCAGCCTTACCTTGTATCCCACAAAATTTTCACCTCCAACACACCTTATGTAACACCCCGTACCCGAGACCATTGTCGGAGTCGAACACGAGGTGTTAATAGACTTAATTCATTGCTTAAACAGCTCAAACAATTTAATTTTAAAATTTCCAGTCAAGCTAGCAATCTGCATCACAGTCGCTTAAAAATTCATATCTCAAGTTTTGAAACTCAAAATCCAATTCCATAAATTTTTCCTGAAACTAGACTCATATATATATTTACTAATTTTTTTCTAGAATTTTTGGCTGGGCCAATTAGTACAGTTTATTAGTTAAAGTCTCCCCTGTTTCAGGGTTCGACTGCTCTGACCTCTATGTATTACGAATCAGATATCTCTCTGTAAAGAATTTCAATAACTATGAAGTTTGTTTCTATTAAAACTAGACTCAATAATAAATCTGTACATATAAAGTATGACTTATAATTATTTTTATACAATTTATGGTGAATTTTCAAATTCAGAATAGGGGATCTAGAAATCACTCTGGCCCTGTTTCACAAAAATTCAAATGTCTCATAAATTATAATTCATATACCTGTTTTGTTTAATCCATATAAAAATAGACTCATTAAGCTTTAATTTCATAACATACTCATCATTTAATTCCATTTCTATTATTTTTAGTGATTTTTCAAATTTTCATCACTGCTGCTATCAAATTCTGTTTTATGGCATATTTCACTTTAGTAAGGATTTTCATGGACTAAATATCATTTTAAACATACATAACATCAAATATGACTTAGATTGGTCATTCCAATGGCTAATCATTTACAAACCCTTTTCTTGCCAAACCATAGCCATATCATAAGATCAATTACACAAAGTGAGTATTTTGTCATACATGCCACATTCAAAATATACAAGCCATTTTACCGATTTAAGCCTTCGGATAGTGTGAACGAGTCTTCGACCTATCCCGATTCTCAAGCCGATTTTTCAAAACTACAATGAAAGAAAAGGAGGGAGTAAGCATAAATGCTTAGTAAGTTCACATGCGAATAGTAAGTAACATAATGCGAATAGTAAGTAACATAATCTTGCAATTCCACATAAAAAATATTCATTTGCATAAACAACACCAAGACATTCATGTTACATTTGCATTTAATATCATGCTACGATTTCATCATACCAAGTTCTCAACCCGAAGATTTAAGCACATACCTGTCAAATTTTCTCATTTACCACACTTACCAACATGTCACCTTCGTTTTAGGCATTCTCCTTATTCTCTTAAGATTCACCCGTTGAACACATCGGAATATAATTCGAATACACGGAAAGTTTGTACATAAGTGCCACATATGTAGCCAAGCTACCATGTAACCTGCCCATAAGCGAACTCGGACTCAACTCAATGAGCTCGGGCGTTCGCATCCATAAGTGAACTCGGACTCAACTCAACGAGCTGGGATGCCTAGTTACATCTCACGAACTCGGACTCAACTCAAGGAGTTCGGATGCCCAACCATCCTAGTGACATGTCACTTGTATTCTAATCTATTCCCAAGGTTCAAACGAGCTTTTTCCTCGATTACACATCTTTGCCGTCTTCCATGGAACATCGAAACCGATACTCGGTAGCAATTCATAATTTACATATTATTCAATAATAACCATAAAGCATAATATTTCATGATATTAATCATCATATCACATAAATAACATTAAATTACTTAAAATGGCAATTATGTTACTACATTTACACATGAACTTACCTCGGTATAAAATTATTAGCAATCGAGCCTATTATTTGTAAACTTTTTTTTTCCCTCGATCGCGACTTGAATCTCGTTTCTCTTTATCTATAATGCCGAATTAATCTTATTTAGTACATACATTCATCAAAAAAGCATTTAATACAAACTTTGGAAAAATTACATTTTTGCCCCTAAACTTTTGCATAATTACACTTTTTCCCCTAGGCTCGGGAATTAAACTTCATCCTATTTTCTTTTGTTTTATGACATGCTGATCATTTTTTCCTTCTATGGCAACATCAAATTCTCATTCTAACATGTACTTATATCTATTAGGTATTTTTACCGATTAAGCCCTCTTACTCGTTTTCACTTAAAACCGAGTAGCTCAAGTTGTCTGACATAATTTAAAACCTCATATTCTATCATAAAACACCAAAATACACAAATTTCACCCATGGGTATTTTTCCAAATATGAACCCTAGGTTGAATTATTGCTAGCATAAGCTAAATCAAGTTACCTAGACTCCAAAAACGTAAAGAACATTAAAAACGGGGCTTGGAATCACTTACTATGGAGCTTGGAAGCTTGAAACAAACCCTAGCTATGGAGAACCCTTTAATTTTCGTCCTAATGAAGAAGATGGACATATTTTGCCATCTTTTTCCTTTTTTTAATCTTTTAATTACCAAATGACCAAACTACCCTTAATACCTTTCTTTGAAAATTTTCATATACAAGCCCATTTTTGTCCAAAATTTTAGAAATTGGTCAAATTGCTATTTAAGACCTCCTCATTAATATTCCAAAGTAATTTATACTAAAAATTTCTAGAATGCAAGTTTTGCAACTTATTCGATTTAGTCCCTAATTTCAAATTAAGCACTTATGCATAGAATTTCGTCACAAAATTTTCACACAATCATGCAATCATATCATAAACCTCAAAATAATTATAAAATAATTATTTCTATCTCGGATTTGTGGTCACGAAACCACTATTCCAATTAGGCCCTAATTCGGGATATTACACCTTAAAATTGCAATCTCCAACCCCTTGAACTACCCTGATCACCTCCCTTGAAACCCACCTACCACCACAACTTTTCAACACTTAACGTCGATCGTTGTACCTTTTAAACCTTCACCCTAGCCATCGTTGACTGCCTTACAACCCTAACCCGACTCCACCATCTCATTACATCCTAAGGTTGTTTCTTTGTGCTTTCGCTGGCTGGTAACAAAGGTGGTAAGAATTTTGTTTTCCAAAATATTTTAATTAAATTTAATTTGTTTGACTTTTCGATTCAACATGAATTGTTAATATCGAATTATTTCTAACTAAATTTTGGGAAATTACTACTTGTTGTCATCTTGTGTCAAGTTTCAGGTTGTGTTGCTAACAAGTCTAAAAAAAACACGATCCTCTGTCTGAATTGAAGAATTACAAAACAAGTTTCATTCTAAAGAAGCAAAAGCAAGGTATGAAAGCATCTTCAAAAAACAACAAATGCTTTTGGAAAATGGATTTAATTTAGGAGTGAGTGATCACACTGGCTTCATGGTGAGCATTCAGAAGATAGTTGTAGCATTAAATTGGGAAGTGCTTTGTGATGAAAGGTCGATCTCGGATGCTGAGTTAGTTCAAGAATTTTATGCAAATCTGACCTCGACTAATGTAATGGAAGTTTTTGTCCAAGGTATTAAGGTACCTGTAAACTCAAAATTCATTAACGACTTTTACGATTTGCCTGATTATGAAGATGATGATTATTCTTCTATATTGGAAAATATTGAGACAAAGATGTTGCAAGAAATTCTATGAGAACTTACAATTCTTAGATCTAAATGGACTATGTCAAGATGCGTGAGTCATACTTGCCATAGAGAAAATTTGACCCCTATAGCTAAGGTATGGTTTTGCTTCGTATGTTTTAGTCTAATGCCTATCTCACATAGTACCACAATTTCTTTGGAGCGGATGGTATTATTATACTCAATTATGACAGCAGTAACTATTAATGTGGATAAAATCATTCTAAATGAAATTCGAGATTGTGTTGCGAGAATTTCTGGTCCAACTTATTTTCCCTCTATGATAACAATACTATGTTTGAAGGCTCGTATCCATTCAGATGTTAATATGACAAGGTATAATCAAGAAATGATTATTGATTGGGACATTGTCAAACTAGTGGGAGATGCTATTCTAGAGAAGCAGCCTGAACCAGTCGATGGCACCGAAAAACAAGAAATTCCTGCATAACTAGAACTAGTGTAGCAAGTTGAAATTCCTAACTTGCAGAAGATACTGAACCGATTCCCAAACCAGATATGGTAACTCTGACGCTTAGAGTTCCTTTATCTAGCACCATTTTTCGGAGTGAACAGTTGAATATAATGGACATGCTGCAACACATGAAATGGCAGCAATGGGCTTATTGGAGATACACAAAGATACAGGATGACTCAATCTGAGATGATTTAAGAAAATATTTCATAACCCATTTGTTTTTGTATCTGAATTGCCAGACTTTATATTTGAGCCATGGACTTCACTATCGAGAAAGAAACAAGATGAGTCAAGCAAGGATATGGATGATGAGACAACAGCTAGGTTAGATACTAAAGGGTCTGGAAATAAATGAATGGGGTATTTACTTTTGCTTTCTATTAGGATATTTTAAGTTTTAAGTTTTAATTTCTTTATAGTTTTTTTTATTTCTCGCATAATAAACATTAAGTTGAAATCATGAATAAAATTGAACAAACTGCGGTTTATTTATTAAAATTATTGAAAAATAAGAAGTATGGTAATGGATACGTACATGTCTTGGGCTAGATTTGTCTAGGAAAAACTTGGTATTTAAGAAGTCAAATTTAAGTTACCTCTCTTTCTTGGAATCCTATCTGGTGTATAGTATCCATTAACTTATTTGTTTTTGTTCCTTCTATTTTTCATTTTTCACAATGAGGACATTGTTTTTCCTAAGTGGGGAGAACCATAAATTAAAATTTCTTATTTTTCTGAGATTTTTCTTATTTTTTTGAGTTCGCTGAAATTGCAATTCTTTCTGAGATTTTTGAAAAAAAATTATTTTTTCCAACAAGTTATGATTAAGTAAACTTTACTTAGAAATTTAAACTTTTTTCTAATTATGTTAGCTTTTGTATATATAAAATTTCATTATTTCAATTATCTTTATTTTAGCTTAATTTTGACAAAAATGCTTATCTTAATAAATGTGTATAAATCAAACCATGAAATTTTATCCATTTAGTAAATTAGATATGCATGAAGGTTTAAACCTTTAGAATTGATTCAATAAAGCGGAATCCTAGGATGAATAACAGTTTAAAAATGATTTAGGCAAATTTTTGTTTGGGCCATTTGAGCCTTTTGAGCTTACCCTATTAAAATTTATGCATTGAAACCCACTTTTAAGCCAAATGACCTATTCTTTTTAGTCCTTACATTAAAACAAACCACCCCTTATTTGAAAAATGACTCATCTTGATTTTTCTCACCAAACTTTAGACTCAACTTATTTTAGGATATTTTTTGTCTTTAAGTTTGGGGAGTTCAAAAATAGTGTTGAGAACCTAAAGTGTAAAGGGTGATTTCATGCTCAAAAAAAATTTCCTTGCTGTATTGTTGCTTTAAAAAAAAATCTAAGTTGTTGAGAAAACAGGAAAAATAAGAATATGGTTCCAAAATTGAGAAATAACGAATTTGGTAGTCAAGGGGATGATTGTGTAGTTTTGAAGGCCTGAGGTAAGTTGAGTTTGAAGCTATTTAGCTCAAAATGTCTGTCTCTTTTTCCTACCTTAAAACTTAGCCCCATTACAACATTTCAAAAGACCTATTAATTTGAATTGCTATGTCTACTACATTAGTAGAGAGAAATTATTAAATTCAACATATGAAGGCATCATTTAGACCTAGGGATTGCTACTTAGCTGAATTAAGAGAAATAAATTGATTAGAAAATTCACATTAATCAGGAGAAGGCATTTAGTTCATCTTTTTGCTAGCTAGTCAATAGTTAAAAATAATTGAATGATATATATATACTTAAGTTGCATAGTAGGAAAGTTTCTATTTTTGAGCATAGTTTCCCTAAATTCTTAACTATGGAATAAATTGATTTTTCAAAAGGAATCTCTTAAAAATTAAATTCTCTTGTAAATTAGGATTACTCGAGACAAGTAATGAATTAAATTTGGGGATGTTGAAACTAAAAAATATATATACTTTTTTAGCACTTTCTAACAAGCAATTGTTGTAAATTCGAAGCTCTTTTTTGCATATTTGTCACAACCCAAATATGACGGCTCTGATTGGAGCATGCGTAGATATGAAGACATTTGTTTGGCGTAATGTAGTCAACCAAATTCTAGTCTTTTGATGAATAAGAGTTGGCGTAAAGTATCCCTTGTGTAAGTAATTAAAGATTCTATCTTAGGTTATTCTGCTAATTAAGAAAAGATTATGGCAACCAAAAAGTAATAAGAGTTACTGCTAAATGTATATTGCGCCTAGTTTGCCTGAGCACTGTGCTAATTGGGTTTTGTAATGTGATCTTGTTAGGAGCTAACTGAATTGACTGGTCAAATATTTTATGTAAAGGATCCTCATTTATATCTCTCTTGAATCTTTGTAGGCCATTTATTAGGACAAACTCTAGATACAATTAGCACTTATCAGGTTCTACTGAAGGGAACTGGATATATATATTGTGAGAAGGATTTGTCTAGATTTTTTTTACTTGAATACTACTTTCTGGTTCTTCCACTTAGAACTTATAAGTTTTCCTTCTCCTTTATTAAGCCAGAAGCTAAGGTTTTTAAACTAATGAGTGGATGTTCTACCTTTTGGTAAGGCTGATAGCTCTGCATGTTGAGTTTTTGAAAGAATAAGGGTATTAAGAAGCATATGAACAATGATTTATGAATAAAAGACTTTGAATAAGGGTTGTCTTTAATCGAAATGTTAGCCATTTGCATGTAAATGGGTTTTTAATGGTGGTTCTATGTTCTTTAAGCAATTACTACTATTGGTTTGAAAAGGAGGTTCGAGTTTTAAACTCCAAGTTGTTGTCTAGGTGAGTATCAAGTGAGTCCTATTCACGACTCTTATAAGCCATTCTAAGTAGTTCTTCTTATAATTGATGTTCCAATAAAGACGCATGAGTACCTAAATGACTATTGAACGTATATGTGTAACCTTTGTTTAATACTCATATGGTTAAGTGTGTGATATGTTGTAAGTATGGGTGCATGTGATTCTATGAAGCAATTGCATGTATATATAGGAATTTTATATTATGATTCATGATTGTGTTGTTGCATGTGAAACGTGTAAAGAAGTATGATTTGGTTAAGAAAATGAGTATAGCCTATATGAATGTGTACTTCTGTTAGATGTATATGTGTGATTGAAAATATGGAATAGTTGGGGGTTTAATGAAGCCTTAAGAGATTATGTCATGTAAGTGTTGACACCATGATGGTATGCAACGAAGTCCGTCTGGACAATAAAGACAAATTTTGATATAACAATTCTAAAGAAAGTCCATGGCCATGGCACATTCTGTAAAGGGCAGATGAGTCATATTTATCTATTGAGGTTTCTGTGTGTCCCAAGGTGATGATGAGCAAACCTCATGTAATGATGAGTTTAGGAAAATCCATATCGCAAACACGGCAGTTCATGTGGTGCCTTGGTGGCATCCAAACATAGCTTTTATGTGTATTTGGTATTGCCTTTGTGGCATATTTTGTTTGGCTTGTGTGGCGTATTTTGTTTGGCCTTTCTAGAGTATTTTGTAAATGCATTTACGGTGTATTTTGTGTTGCCTTTATGAGGAATCACGAAATGCTTATGTAGCATGTTCGGGAATGCTTACGTGGCATAATCTAGTTATCCGCTTATGTGATAAATTTGGGTAAAGTTTTGAGATCTTTTAAGAGATAATTCCTAAAAGAAAGTATGTATATGTACTACTAAAGGGGAAATCCGTAGTAGTAATTTGTCAGTTCAGGATATGGGTGTATTCACAATTATGAAAGGTATATATGTTAGTTGGTTTGAGATTTTCTACGCTATGTAGGATTCAAATCTGGGTTATCTTCTATCCACCATAAATGAATAGTATCATGTCTCGTTCTTGGGTTACTTGGAATTTGAGCTAATTATCAAATTAGGTGTTCTTTTGTTATGTAACATAGATGTTGGAATTCTTCTAAATGATTTGGAATGTTTCATCATCAGTTTGAGCTTATTTTGGGTTTGAATCAGGGTATGATCTGACTACTGGTTTGACAATTATCAAACTCAATATTGGAATCCATCAAACGTATGGTCAGTTAGTAAATATCTGCCAAGAAATAGTATCTGTGAACAACCATTCTAAGGAAAAGTGTTAAGTGTTGCTGAAGAGGAAAATTGTAAAAAGTGAGTTCTGTAAGACTTGGAATCAGCCAAGGTGTGAAGTAAGAAAGGCGTTAAGTATGGAAGTTGGTGTATGGGTATATATCCAATAATCTGAAAGTATTCGCCAAAAAAAGAGGGTTACTCCAAACTTTTAAGAGGTGCAATTCAATTTGAAAGGCTTTCAGGTAAAGTATATTAAAAATTCACTAAGTTCGCATGAACTTACAAGCGTTCTATTCATATTTCAGGTTCTGTTGAAAAAGGAGTTCGCCAACGAAGAGATCAAGTCAAGATTACACCAGATAAATGGCAAGATGAATGTTATGCATACAGAGGTCATATTAATAGTATGGCATATAGTTTTCTATGCCTAGGAGAGTCTATTTTTAACAAACTTTTTCATTGTAATGTCTTATAGTAAATTTTAAGAGCGTTTTATTTTTGGATGTTTTCTTTATATCTTTGAAATTAAGTAAAATAACAGGAAGTGTGTTGAAAAAAGATTATTAATAGTTTGTTAAAATTTCACTAAGTTTTTGTATGTTGTAACATCCAATATTTGGACTCGGTGATTCAATTCGAGTAGAGGGTCTTACAATTTAATTGGTATCAAATCTTCCAGTTTAGTCAATCCTCTGACAGTTAAGTGAGAATCAGACCTATACGCATAGTACGTTGAACTTGGCTTAGTCTCTCAGATATGTTAAATATTTCTATGAATGATGAATATTTTTTATATTTATTATTATTATGATTGGAAAAATAGTTGGAATAGAAATGATAGTTTTATTAAAAATATCAGAAAGATATTACATAAATGATAGAAAAAGAAAGAACAGGGAAAAACATGACGAAAATTCAATTCCCCTTCCCTGCGTGTTGGTCAATTGTTTCAGTAGGGACCTCTTCTGTTTGGGGGCATTCCTCAAGATTTTTCTCTAAGTCAATAGATCATTCCTTTTCTTCAACTTCTACTTCAGGCATAATGGGAATAAAGAATTCAGTTGATTGTTTCCATTTCCTTTGAAAATTTTCCCAGTCTTCGCCATCGAGGTGATAAACATTAAAGCTTAAGGACTTGGTAGAGATGTTTTAAAGGAAGTTGAAGTCTACTTGACTCAGATCTAGAGGGCCAGAAGCAACTTACGCATGAAGAAATAGGCTAGATCTTGACTTGGGCAAAGCCTCAATTACATTCTTCCTAGTATCCTCCTGATATTTTCTTAAAGCTTCATCGTTGGACTAGCGTAGACTTTTCAACTCTACTTTATGGCGCTCTTCTAAGGCTTTAAGCCTCTCCTCTCAAGAGGACTCCCTTCTTTTAGCAAGTTGTGCTCCTTTTTCAGTTGTATGCATTCAGCCTGTGTATCTTTCAACTTAGTCTTTTAGGTTAAGACACAAGAGTCGACTTCCTCGATCTTGTTCTGATAAATCTGACTAGTCCAGTATAGCTGGGCTACAGTTTGGTTGCCAGCTTTTACAGCCTCTTCCAAACTTTCAATCTTAGTATTATATAGATCACTGGTTTCTTTGAGAAGCCAACTCCAAAGCCCATACTCTACAAATAAGGCTTGTGAAGACTTCGCCAAAAGTGATAGTGGAGATGATTCAAAATTTGATAAGAGTTAAGATGAGAGGCTCTTCTTTATCTGTTGAGCCATTGACTTAATTTACTGCTAAAATATAGAGCTTAGAAAGATAAAAGGTGGTTTTAACCTTAACAGATCATGCTAGAAGAATAATTCTTCAGGTTCGCCAGAGGAAACGTTGAAAGTGTAACACCCTTCACCAGTATCCGAAGCCGAAATAGGGTTTGAGGCGTTACTGGACTGAAACATTCACCAACATACAAAAAAACCGGGTCACTGAACTTTCCCTAAATTTTAAAACATTTCAAACATGTGCACTTTGTCCTTTACACAGGCCTTCGAGGCCTAAAACACACTTGGGGCAGTACGGGACAAAACCGAAAACATTCGATGAACTTTGAGTACTTTAGAAAATTTTCCTTACTTTGAAGTGTAACACGCCCATGTGATGGGGCCGTGTGGTCACACACGCTGGTGTGGCCAAGGACACACCCATGCCCTTTGCCCATGTGCAATATTGACTTCAACCTCATCATTCTGTTAAAAACACACAGCCAAGGTACACGCCCGTGTGCTTAGCCCGTGTTCTATATTGGCTTAAAAAGTTAGGTGCAGGGGACGTACAGCCATACCACACACCCATGGGGGTGAGCCGTGTGTCACACACGGCCTAGACACACGCCCATGTGTCTATCCATGTGGACCTTGTTAGGCTATTTTCCAAGCCTTAAGTCACCCTCTACTAACCAATTACACTTATAGAGTACTATAGTGCATGTTTAGGCCAAATTATACATTTATAAATATGAAACTTTGATTAACCTCATTGCATGTGAACCTCATGTCATTGGTTTCATACATGCTAAGTTAATTCTCATCTTGCATTTAAGGATTTCTATGTCTACTCGACATATTTAAGATTAGCTCGTTTTTATAACTCATTGCCAATTATAACCAAGCCATCATGTGTGAACATAAACTTGCATAGTTTTGTAGGTCATAGTCTACTTCAAAATAAGCCAATTTCCATGGCCATATACAAAAAGATAAGTATAACTTTACATGCCTTCATCTTTGGCAAATCAAATGACACATATAACAAATTATTCAAAAGCTCTATACATGCCATTGAACAAAACATAAGTGTCTATGTACCAAAGCTGAAATGGTTAATAGTGTGTTGATTCTCCAACCGTCTTTCAATCTTTACGAGTCCTCGAGATCTGTAAGACAGGGAAAGAAGAGGGGTAAGCATTTACATGCTTAGTAAGCTCGTAATAACTGGAAAGTAAACTTACCGATTATTTAGCATACATCCTTATTAAATAATGAAACCAACAAGTATGGAAATGATTTCCCTATTACATGCACTCCAACAATGAGTTAGTCACATAACAAAACACCATACAATTAATTTTAGATGAGCTTATCATTCAACAGGTCATTTGTACATATACCTTGTGTTAGTCTCGTTGAGTTTTTAGGAAATCTCGATGGATTATCCAGTCACTGTCAATTCATACGAATGATCATTTCAAGTATGCACCCCAGTGAACCTCACATCTTACGGCGAGATTACCAGTCTAGCCTAAATCCCCCGCAATATAAACTCATAAGGTGATGTCGGGATTACCAGTCTAGGCTAAATCCCTTACACAGCAAGCACCCTTAATGAGCTCAGATCTGAATTACCAGTCCAAGCTAAATTCAGACCCTATTCGGATTACCCGTCCGGGCTAAATCCATAATACACACATATTCTTCGGGAGGCTCGATCATTCAAGGAACACCCGTCCGGGCTAGATCCTTTCTATATTTGAGATCAACGGATTACCCGTCTGGGCTAAATCCTTTCTGCAACACATGCAGGATCTCAATTCACATGTCAATCATCGTTTATCCATCGAATTCCCTTTTTAACTTCAACCGAGACATTATCCAACAAATTATTATCGAAGATACATTCCATGCATTTTTCATGCCATCAATAATGCAATCATCATGCATTCATAAATCATACAATTATGCATGTTATGAGTTTACTTTAAGTTATCCGAACTTACCTGGTACGTGTTTCGGTGATGTGTTTCGGTTATTCTGAAACCTTTCATTTTCCTCGGTCGACCTTTGGAATTTGTTCCTCAGGGTCTAAAACGATAAAATTAAATCATTAACACTCTACATTATACTTTTTGAGCCTAAATTTCATCCCCCGATCCAAATGACCATTTTGCCCCTAACCTTTCACATTTTTACGATTTAGTCCCTTGGCTCGTATAATGAAACACATGCAATTCCTATCTTACCCAAGCCTAGCCGAACACTTTTCCCTCTTATGGCAGCTCTCATTTTCCATTATTTTCACATTCCTTCCACATATTTAACAACTTTTGCAAAAAGGTCCCTTTAGGGGTTTTTCATGAAAATCACCTAGGAAAAGATGTTTAACACACCTTTAACTTTCATATCCCTCCATAAATCATCAAAATACAAGAAACTCATGCATGTGTAAATTTCTAAACATGAACCCTAGCATGAAATATGGGTAGAAATGGAGAGAGTAAGTTACCGGGATTTCAAAAATATAAAGAACATTAAAAACGGGGCTTGGGTGCACTTAATATTGAGCTTGAAAAGCTTGGAAACCCTAGCTATGGAGGCTCCCCAATTTTCGGCAGCATGGAGAAGAGAAATAATCTGATTTTGGTTCATTTTTCCCATTTTATTTCATTAAAATGCTAAATGACCAAAATGGCATTAAGTCATTTCTTTAAAATTTCATCCATGAAAGCCTATTTTTGTCCAAAAACTTAGAAATTGGGAAAATTTCTCTCTAAGACCTTCTAATTTATAAACTAAAGCAATTTCATACAAATTGCCTCTTGAATCCAAGTTTTGCAATTTATTCAATTTAGTCCTTAATTTCCAATTGGACACCCTACTCAAAGATTTTCTTCGTGAAATCCTAACACATGTATATTCTCATATTATAGACCTCATAATAATCATAAAATAAATATTTTAATGTTGGATTTGTGGTCCCGAAACTACTATTCTGACTAGGCCCTATTTCGGGATGGTACAGAAAGGTTGAGAATTAGATGGAACCACTAGCTGTTCTAGACTTATTGTTGGAATCTCATCCAAAAGGGGATCAATGGTATGAATGGTGGAGTCTTCAGAGTGGGTGGACTTCACCAGTAAAGCGAGTGATTTAGGTGGGGCTGGAATTGGAGAGGTATGAGTTTCTGCTATAGCAAGCCCTTTCCTAAGTCTAGGCCGTGTTAATTGTGGGCACTCAATTTTCTCGATCTTTTGGGTGCTTTCTTTCATCCTAGGCCTCCCTAGAATTTTTCTCACTGTTTATTTTTTAGGGTGGGGCAATAGTAGCCCGCCCTTTCTTTTGCTCGGGCCTCATCCAAAATAGCTGTGATATCCATGTTTTGTGCTAAATTTAAGGAAGACCCAACACTATCAACATGAGAATTTTCCCAACTTGTAATATTCCAAATCACTATTTGCATTGTGAGTCCAGGTCACTGAAGTAAAAGGCACATATTATAGGCCATTCTGGAAGGCGTTTCTGACTAAAAAAACTTCCACCTATTTAAGGACATAACCTTTTTTTAATCATTTGTACTACTTTAAGGCAAGTTGGAAATAGATTGGCTGGCAATGTGTACAAACACTTTCCCCAGGAATGGACCATTGTGTAGGAAAACCAAAGCCATTTTCGAGCTTGCAAATAACTCTTACATATTTATCCTTCATTAAATGTAGATTTGAAATTCTGTTTTGGATTATGGGCCCGCAGCCTTGGCATATACTAAAGTGGGACCAATTAAAGCTCCTTGTTCTTTTATCTTCAACTAATAAATTTTTTGAAATGTGCCCAGCATCGAAAGTTCATTATGCATGTAGAAGTTAATAAAGAATGCCACTAGCATCCACCAGGATAGGGCAAATAACTTCCTTAGTGCGATATCGTATTCATTAAGCATCAAATAGAAGAAAGGGTGGAGCCACATGTGAAAGCCAGCCTCCAACAAGATTAAGGGAAGGATAAAACCTCCGTTATTATCAAGCGAAACCCTTGTGGTCGTCAGAAATCATAAGAAAAGATGGGATGGAGAATGTCCTAGGCTCCTGGGTATCGATGTAACTAATCTTGGGTGGTGCTACAATTGCACATCAAAGACTCTGCGTGAGGGGGTTTGTCACTAATAGAAAAATCAGTTTCAAAATTGACCCTTGGGAAGATCAAATTGCTATAACACTTTCGCAGCATGAGGATTTAGACAAGGGTTGATTAATAGGCAATCATAGATGCCAAAAAAGATCAATTTTGGACCCCTATAATTCAATTAAGCCATCTCTCAATTGGTATGATTAAATTGGATAGCTTGATGCAGAGAAAAAGGCTCAAAATATTCAATTTTTAGAGGATTGATCCAAAAAAATGGAGAGCAGCCCAAACCATCCCGAATTACTTCCTAAATAAGCTATTTTAAGCTAATTTCAATAATTCAAAAATAGCCCTTAAACTTCTCATAACCGTTGTAGCCCCTCCACTTTTCAAGAACCTAGCTAAAAATAGCAAAACATTCAACCCATTCTTCCTTAATTGAAGGTCGACCAGTGAGTGAGAAAATCAAGACTCTCCCATGCTATTTTTATCCATCCCATGCTAGTATAAATAGGACCCCAATTTTTCATTAATTCATCACTCAAATCTCATTCACTCATTCATTCTCACTTCATTTCCTCTCATCTTCTATTCTCTCTTCTACCTTTTTCTATTCTTTATTTCTTCTTCTTAGAAAAGAACTTTCCACAGTCTTGAAAGTAGTCTAATTTCAGTTATAATGAGGGTGTTTTGGCTTAGTTGTTGTGGCAAGACAAAAGAATAAAGGAATGAGTAAACAATTTATGCCTAAGGAACGTCTAGAATCGCCTAGAGTTTCTTCTTCCCTTTTTATCTTTGTTTTTTGTTCAATTCATGAACATGATTTCAACTAAGTATTTTCTTTTCAATATAATCATGATTTCTTAAATTTGTTGGTGTTAGAATGATCTGATTTCCATAGTTTTCTTTATTTAATTATGTTAAAAGGTGTTTTATGCTTTTGATTTATTTATTCATACATGTAAAACCACGATTAAGTTTCTTATGCATGTTTAATGTGAAGAAATATATGAATTAAGTCCATATGGCAATGTCATTGCTCAAGGTCATGGCGAGCACTAAACAAAGAGTTGTGTCGTGACGAAGAACCCTCAAGGTCGCGATGTCAACTAAAAAATTTAGAATCTTTACAATTTGGTCATATTTCAACCTCAGGTTAGCAAAAGAACTTTTGTAAGCTCAAATAAGACCCGAAAATGATAATGAATTGTTTAAAAGACATGATGTATACTGAGCACGAAGCATTACCAAACTTAACTACATGCATGCAATCGTTTTCGAGTCACCAACACTTGATCAAGCTTAAAACTTTTTCAAACCTTGTTTAAACTCCTTAATGTGAGCCTATGAGGCCTCAAACTCTCATTGGAAACCATTCGAAACCAACTCAGGTCCTTATCGACTTAATAAAAATTACCCTTGAAATAAGGTACACGTCCGTGTGGAAGGGCAACACGCTCGTGTGATCATTACAACATGGCCGTGCTGATGGCCCGTGTGACACACATGGCCTAAGCATCTAGTGGCACGCCCGTGTCCCATACCCATATGAATTAAATTCTAAATTCAAACCTACAGGGGTTTTCACACAGCCTGACACACACCCGTATCTATGGCCCGTGTCCCTCACACGGCCATGACACGCCTGTGTCCTAGCCCGTATCCAAAAACCTTAACATTCTATTTCTGACGTTAGCATCTAATAAGGGGCACGGCCAAGGCACACGCCCGTGGCCAAAGGCCGTACCCTCCACACTGCTAAGACACACGGCCATGTCTCTACCCGTGTGTTTACTACCATACATTCCGACTTGCAAATTTTATGTGCAGGGGACACACGGCTGAACAACACGCCCATACGGCTGACCGTGTGTCACACACGGCCTAGACATACGCCCGTGTGTTTATCTGTGTGGACGATATAGGGCTATCTACCAAGCCCCTTGCCACCCTGAAACACAATCTATCATACCCGAGTCTATAATAACATGATTTCTCAACCAAGCAACCATAACTAAGGCTTATATACATTGCATACATATACAACCATGCCAACAATTTTCATATTCATGAAAGATTTTCTTGCGTCCATAAAAAAAATTTCAATATTAGCCATTATTCATGGTCTTATACAAAATGAGTCAAGTACTAGTTTAAGCCAACACATTTGTCCCCGAAACAATGACACAAAACTCAAAAGCCAAGATCCTATACATGTAATAATCAAAATAAAAGAGCTAACTATACCGAGTGCTTCAGTTGATAGTGTGGCTAGCTTCTCCGACGTAAGCGATGATCTTCGAGCTACTTTGGCGGCATTATAAGAAAATGGAAAAGAAATAGGGTAAGCATAAAGCTTCGTAAGTTGCATGCAAATGAATATAACAACAAATTTACCATTCATCATCATGCTCATAATACGAAATTAGGCATAAACACAACTTACTCATCACTATCCAATACAATTCACATAGCATATATTGAGCTCACATCTCATACATTTCAATAGGTACCTGTACCACTCACAACATGGTTATACTTTTCTTGTTTAACTTAAATTGTAACTCTCACCGTTGAACCATTTAGAATACTATCGGATATCCACTGAGCCTTAAACATAGGGTGTAATGTTGATGCCATGTCCCAGACATAGTCTTACACTGGCTCATCTATCAAGTCGATGCCATGTCCCAAACATGGTCTTACACTGACTTTCGAAATTGAGGCCGGTGCCATATCCTAGACATGGTCTTACATTAGCTCTCACATATCAGTGCCGATGCTATGTACCAGACATGGTCTTACACTGACACCTCTATACGTGCCGATGCCATGTCCTAGACATGGTCTTACACTGACACATCTCGTAGCCGATGCATGTCCCAAACATGTCTTACACTGGCTTACATCACTAGGCCAATGCATGTCCCAGACATGTCTTACACTAGCCCTCGTCTCAATGCCGATGCCATGTCCTAGACATGGTCTTACACTGGCTCTTATAATGTGGCTGACGCATGTCCTAGAAATGTCTTACACTAGCACACATATAACCCAAATTTCATGGCATGAATATCCGATTTTATTCCCTAAGGTTCAAACAGGAATTCTACTATCTCAAAATTCAACATACATAATCATTTCCACAAACAAGCAATTGATGTTATATCAATTCAAACACATATAATAACAATGTAGTTGTATTATTTACATACAACTTACCTCGAATTACAAAATGTAGACGACTAGTTCGGCTTAGTCCACTTGCTTTGCTTTTCCTCGGTCTAAGCCTGGATTTTGTAATTCTTGATCTATAATGGTGAAAATTCACACATTTAATCATGTTATTAATCTAAGTACTCAACAATTTAAAAATTGGGAAAAATGACCATTTTGCCCTTAAACTTTTACAAAATGACCATTTTACCCTTAGGTCCAAAAATTTATTTTTATCACATTTTCTCATTAATCAAGCCTAGTCGAATACTCTTTACACTATGAGCAGCCCACAATTCTCATTATTTCACACATTTATCACCTATTTTACAACTTATGCAAAAATGGTCCCTTTTAGGGTTTTCACAAGAAATCTCTTCACAAAAATTGTTTATTACACTACCATAACTCATATTCTTCCATAAAATTTCAGAAAACAACATGAACACACTCATGGTAAAACCCTAGACTTTCAACCATTTTGCAAAATAATCCCCTCATTTGAAAGCTCCTGTTACAAGGGTTCTAAAAGTACAAAAATCATCAAGAAAAACCATCAAGATCACTTACTTGTAGAGAGACTAAGTGGCTGAAATTTCAAGCTTCAAAAACCCCTCTAATGGCTGATATTTTCAGTCAAGAAGAAAGGATGGAAGAAAAAGATGATGGCTAGGCTTTCAGGGTATTATTTTATCACATATTAGGTCATCAAATACCTAACACTTTGACCATTTAATTTCTTTGTCTCATGGCCGGCCAAGCTATAATCTAAGGGTTTATTTTCCCTTTAAAGACCTCCAATTTAAGTTTCATGGCAATTTAACACCCTTAGCTATCCATTCAAGACTTTTGCACTTTATGTAATTTAGTCCCTTTTCGCGATTAAGCTCACAAACGCTAAAATTACTTCACCAAATTCTTCATGCACTAATATAATAATGCCACAACACATAAAATAATATAAAAAATAATTTCTCTAACCTCGGGTCAGTGGTCCTGAAACCACTGTTCCAACTAGGCCCACAATCGGGCTATTACACATGATTTACTTGCATTTGA
Organism: Gossypium longicalyx; assembly: GCA_025698465.1. NCBI lineage: Eukaryota > Viridiplantae > Streptophyta > Magnoliopsida > Malvales > Malvaceae > Gossypium > Gossypium longicalyx. The sequence continues at coordinate 83,480,945 of CM047000.1, read as the reverse complement.
ATATATAATGGTGTCAAATTGAGTTTTATTGATCGTAGTTGCTTTGGCAACAAATGTGGCATCTTGTGGCTCAGAATCGGTGATCAGGTCAGGTAACAGGGTGTTACATTTATGATCGAGATATGAAGTTTACATCTAGGTTATGGAAAAAGTTACATGAGGCATTGGGAAATCGATTGAAATAGATCACAACTTTCCATCATCAAACAGATGGGAAATTTGAGAGAATTATTCAAATATTAGAAGACATGCTTGAAAGATGTATAATTGAATTTGAAGTTAGTTGGGAAAGATACTTACTTTTGATCAAGTTTGCAAACAATAATAGCTACCAATCAAGTATCCAAAAGGCAACACACGAAGCTTTATATGCAAAAAAGTGTAGAACACTGTTATATTGGATAAAGTTAAGTGAGAACAAAATGGTTGGTCCTAATTTGATCTGTGAAACTGAAGAGAAAGTCAAAGTGATCAAAAAACAGATTGAAAGTTGCATTCAATAGACAAAAGTCTCATGTTGACTTGAAAAGAAAGGACATTGAATATAATGTGGGAGACAAGGTGTCATTGGAGGTTATGCCTTGGAATAAAATACTTAGGTTTGGTCGAAAAGGAAAATTCAGCTCGAGATTTATTGAACCATGTAAAATTCTTGAGCGGATTGGCCTAGTTACTCATCATTTAGCGTTACTACCTAAATTGGAGAAAATTCATAATGTATTCCATGTTTCATTGTTGAGAAGATATTGATATAACCCTTCTCATGTTATCTCCACTGGGAAAATTGATGTGTAACCTAATTTAACTTTTGAAGAAGAGTCAGCAAAGATTTTAACTCGAGAGACTAAAGAGTTGTGGAAAAAAATTATTCCCATTGTTAAAGTTTTATGGAGGAATCACAAGGTAGAGGAAAATACCTAGGAATTAGAAGAAATGATGGGACAACAATATCCTCAATTGTTTGGTAGAAGTAAATTTCAAAGATGAAATTTTTATTAGAAAGGAAAATTGTAATACCACTAAAATTTCTCGATCTCATAAATTGTGCGGTTTTAGAAAAATAAAAAATAAATAAAATTTTGAGAATGTGTATCGAGTTAATTGTATAATGTTGTTGGGATAAAAATAAATATCAAGAAATTTTACTTGTAAAGTTTAGCATGAAATACTAAGAATGGAGTAAGGACTAAATTCAAAAAAATGAAAAAATTTGAAGGATTAAAGTGTAATTATAATATTGAACAAAAAGGGGATGTAAGTGCAATTAGATCATGATTACAAGATATTTTTTATAAGATAATTATTATATTAGGCACATAATCTAATTAGGTGTCATAAAATAAAGAAAATGGTGAAAATATGTGAAAAGTGGCTAAATTTGGTCGGTTAGTGGGTTAATGATTTTTTAAGAAAATAAAATGGAAATAAAATTAGGCCTTTCTAGACACATTCCCAAGTTGTAAAAAAAACTCCTTCTGTTTTAGAAGAAAAACGTGAATCAAAGGAGAGAAAATAGGAAAAAAATTAAAAACCTAGTTGAAAAGTTTAGTTTCTTTTTTGAAATTCTTTAGTTTTCCTTGAGATTTTTGTGGAGAATGCCTCATATTTACGAATCAACGTTGCGATGAGGAAGGGGTGATGTCCCAATGACGCAAAGAATGATGTCCCAGCGAGAGAGATACGATGTGGCGACGTGGCGACGTGTTTCTTAATTTAATTGAGTTTTTTTGTCCTAGTTTAACTCTACTATTGTTTTCTAGTTAAACTCTAATTAGTCTAGGGTTATTTTAGTCGTGTTTATGAATTTAGCCTATAAAAGGAGATATTGTACCCTAGATTAATCATATCCATCATCTTTGAGATTGAGAGAGTTTCGTGAGTTTTAGGAAATTTTGAGTTTTAGCCAGAGTGATTTGTTCTGTCAGGATTTAGGGTTATTTGTTGAGATTATCTCCATCTTGTACTCTTTCAGTTCTTGCTCATTTAGTGAAGTCTCATTTGCCCGTGGTTTTTTGTCCTCTTCTTTAGAGGAGTTTTTCCACATAAATATTTGTATATTTGATATTCTTTACTTTTACTTTTACTTTCTCATTGCATATACGGGTCGATCCCCAACAATTTATGAGTCAAATTTTATAGATAAGTTATCTATAGCTCTTATTTATTGAAGGAGGGTTACTTTGAAGTTGTGGTTGAAGTTTTAGCTTCAAAAGTAAGAAATTTGGATATTAGCATTAACGTCTCAAGGCTGCAATTGTTTTTTTAATAAGATTAAATCCTAGGGAGATTTGTTAGCTTGTTAGTAAGAGTAGCAATTTGAATTTTCTTTTGTTGAGATTGTTACATGAGACTTGTATATAAGGGTTGCTTTGTTAATGAATTAAATTATCCCTTCATTCATATTTTTTCTATGCTTCAATTAGTTCTTTACTAAACCAATAGTGGTATCAGAGCTATTTTTCTTGAATGACCTGTGAGAAAATTTTTGTGAGAGTTTTGAAAGAAAATTAAGAGATACATTTGTGAGGTTTTGAGAAAAATGGAATTAGGATTAAGTAACTTGTTTGCCTTAGTCCCACCTGTGTTTGATAGAGAGAATTATCAAGCATAAGTTATAAGAATGCAAGTAGGCATGGAGGGCTGTGATTATTGGAAAGTTGTCGAGGAAGACTATAAGGTGACTCCACTTCCCAACAATCTAACTATGCACTAGATCAAAAGGCACATGGAGAGAACCACCAAGAAGGCTAAGGAAAAGGCAAAGGCTTGCCTTTATGCTTCGGTTTCACCAACCATATTTAATAAAATTATGGCTTTTGGATCAGTGAAGGAGATATGGGACTACCTCAAGGCTAAGTATCAATAAGATAAAAGGATCAAGAGCATCAAGGTTTTGAACTTGATCAAAGAATTCAAGATGCTACAAATGAAGGACTTTAAGTCAATCAAGCTGATAGATATTGCTAACAAGGAAAGTGTAACACCCTTAACCCGTACGCGTCACCGGAACAAGGTTACAGAGCATTACCAGAACATCCAGAACATTCTTCAATTCATTCACGCAACTCACTATTCATTAATCGATATTATTCATAACGTCCCTTAATTGGACTCTCGAGGTCCAATACAAGCATTAGAATCGAGTTAGGACTTCAACGGGACCTCTAAGAATTTTTTGCAAAATTACAAAATTTTTCCAAGGTGCAGGGCTCACATGCCCACATGGTCCAAGGGACACGCCCGTGTGACCCTGGGACACGCCCGTGCTGGAGGCCATGTTTGACCCCATGTAACTCTCTAACTTGTACACACGACTATGCCACACGCACGTCTAGAAAGGCCTTTCTCAGAATTAGATACATGTTTCACACGGTCAAGACACACGCTCGTGTTCTAGGCCATGTGGCACACATGGCTAAGATACACGCCCGTCTCCCTACTCGTGTGCCTAATTCTGAGCATTCTATTTCTCAAAATTTAGGTGCAGGGGACACACGGCCAAACCACATGCCTGTGTTACCATGCCGTGTGTCACACACGGTCTAGACACACACCCGTGTGTTTTCCCGTGTGGACAAAATGAAGCCATTCTTAGCTTCATTTCTCACCCAAAATCACCCAAATACCTGCACAATAAACACTTAACCAATTCCAACCAATTCAAGCATTCCAATTGAACAAATTCATCATTCATCAAGACATACCATTTCATGCATACATGGTTACTAACTCACCTTAGCTTAACTTAGACATTCATAACATTTGAGTCATATGAACTTAGCATAACACATGTGGATATATATATATATCATAATAGTTTACTAAATTATATCTCAAAATGAGCCATCACTAGACATTGTAATGGCTAGGTTACAAAATGACACTTCAAGCCACTATTGGCCTAGTTTCCCTATACATGCCATTACACCAAAATGATTTCACTAAATATACCCAAAATGCTAGGTTGATAGTGTGACGACGCTCCAATAATCTTCCAACCTTCATGAGCTTCCGAGCACTATAAAACAGAGGAAAAATAAAAGGAGTAAGCATTACATGCTTAGTAAGTTCGTATAACAGAAACTAAACTTACCAGTCTTGTTTAATAAATCTAAGCCTACATAACATGTTTTCCATCCATTTGCATAAATTGCCTAAACACATACAATCATTCAAACATGTTAGTCATCAAAATCTTCATATCAATCAAGTAACATAGATAATCTCATCAAGCAATGTTATTTCAAGTCATTATCATTTTATCTCAAGATTTTCATGCCAAGTTAAGAGTTATATGTCCATTGAATCATTGAAATTCCGATGAAGACTCTAGTAGTACACTCGAGGTGTAAGATTCATTAATTTAGCAATTCTTACCGAGGGTACCCCTTAAGGTACTTAACCAAGGAACACACTCATGAGCCACATGTCGTATAATAGGATTACCAGTCCAGGCTAAATCCTTTAAATAACATATGCTCACAAGAGCTCGATTAGGGTTACCAGTCTAGGCTAAATCCTTTAAATAACATATGCAAGGTATTATATCGGGATTACCTGTCCAGGCTAAATCCTTTACATAAAAAGGTCATTGGGATTACTCGTCCGAGCTTAATCTCGTTTGCAACAAATGCAGGACCTTATATCGGGAAAGCATATACATTCAATGGAATTCAATATTCAATCGGGACATAACCCTTTATCACCATTTCAAGCATGTATAATTTTCCATCATAATATACAAGTAAGGCACATTAACATAAATCACATCACATACAATACAACATTCAATTTACATAATTACATATCCGATTAAGTTACACGAACTTACCTCGACACTTGTTCGCGTAATAATCTACTAATCCGAAATCTTTTCCTTTCTTTGATCTAACATTGAATTAGTGTTGTCCAGATCTATATAAATGAATTAATCATTAATTTCATACATTTCATACTTAGACGGACTCAATTTACGTCTTAGGCAAAATTACCATTTTGCCTCTAACTTTTCCAAAAATTCTGATTTTGTCCCTAGGCCCGAAAAATGAAACTTATGCAAATTACTCCCTATTCCAAGCATAACCAAAGCCCCATTACAAATTTTCCAGCACATGTTTACATAAAATTTTAGAATTTTTCATTAAATTTTACAAGTTTACATTTTAGTCCCTAAATCAAGTTTTCATCATAAATCACATTGCAAAAGTTGTTTATCTATCAATAATCTTTCATTTTCTACCATAAATTTCTAATTTCTAGGATAATACATCCATGAACCATTTTCTTACCTTGATAATTTTTCAAATTAATCCCTCAAGTAGAGATTTAAGTTATCCCGGTTTCGAAAATACCAAAATTACTAAAAATGGGACAAGGAAACTTACCCAATTAGGCCTTGAAAGCTTCTTTTCTCTCTCCTAGAATTTCCATGTGTTTTTAGGTTGAAGATGATGAAAATAATATGATATAATTCTATTCATCTTTTTAATTAATCATGTATTTTGGTATTTTTAATTTAGTCCCTTGTCTTTTTCTATAATTCCATGTATGAGTCATTATAAAAATCTACATACTTTTATTAATGGTCTAATTACCATATAAAGACCTTAATTTTTGAATTCCATAGCTATTTGATTCTTATAGCTACTAGAATTGAACTTTCGCATTTTATGTGATTTAGTACTTTTCGTAATTAGCCACTAAATCGATAAAATTTTCGTATCAAAATTTTCACACATCTTTTCTAACATATTACGGGTCATATGATAAAATAAAAATAAAATATATTTTGGATCAGATTTGTGGTCCTGAAACCATTGTCCTCAAAAATCTTACCAGTAAAAAGATTCAGGTATTGCTTTCTCATTATATCCTCCGGTCCTCAGGTAGCCTCTTCAATACCATGCCTTTGCCACAGAACTTTCACCAAAGCTACCTTTTTCATTTCTTAACTATTTTGTTTCCCGAGCTAAGATTTTGATTAGTTCCTCACCATATGTCATATCAGGCTGGATCTCTACCTCTGTTGAACAGATAACATGTGAAGGATCAGATTAATACCGCTGTAACATAGACACATGAAAGACATTATGGATCCGTTCAAGCTCTAGTGGTAAAGCTAACTGATATGCAACCAGTACAATTTTTTCTGTAATCTCATATGGTCCAATGACTCGTGGACTCAATTTTCCTTTACGACCAAACCGGAGTACTTTCTTCCAAGGTGACAATCTCAATAATACCTTGTCACCAACCTGAAATTCTATTTCCTTTCTCTTCAAATCAGCATAAGACTTTTTTCGATCAGAGGCTACTTCTAAGCTATCCAGAATTACCTTTACCTTTTCTTCGGTCTCTCGAACCAAGTCAACTTTGTGTAACTTTTTCTCACTAGACTGATAATTGTTATTATAAGCAAATCCAACTAGAGGTAAATACCTTTCCCAGTTACCTTCAAATTTGAGTACACAACACCAAAGCATATCTTCCAAGATCTGCATTACCCGTTCAGATTGACCATCTGTTTGGGGGTGAAAATAAGTACTAAAGTGTAGCTGAGTACCTAGAGCTTCTTGTAATTTGCTTCAAAATCGAGAAGTAAACCGATGATCTCTGTCTGAAATAATGGAGACAGGTACTTCATGCAATCTGATTATCTTAGAAACATATAACTCAGCCAATCTATCCAAGGAAAAATCCATGCATACCGAGATGAAGTGTGTAGACTTAGTAAACCGATCAACAATTACCCAAATGGCATATTTCTTCTTTGGAGATAGGGGTAATCCCGTTACAAAATCCATAGTAATTCTTTCCCATTTCTATTTCAGTTTCGCAACCGCTGTAATAGTCCAGAAGGCAACTGATGTTTAGCTTTTACTTGCTGACATATCAAGCATTTAGATACAAACTCAGAAATATCTCATTTCATTCCCGGCCACTAGTACATATTTTACAAATCGTTATACATTTTATTACTACCAGGATGAATAGACATGTTACCATTATGAGCTTCATTCAAGATCTTCTGTACTAGTTTAGAATCTTTCAGTACACATACTCTGCCTCTGAATAACAAACAACCATCAATTCCAATCTAAAACTCTGAATCAGGAGTCAATTCACTCTGTACCCGTCATGCTTGCAACTTGCTATCACTTTTCTGAGCTTCAGAAATTTGCTGTAAAAATGTTGGTCAACTTTTAACTCAGCTATATCGAACCATCATCAGAAAACGACAATCAAGTGTTCATTGCTCACAAAGCATACAGAGATTTTTTGCTCAAAGCGTCAACCACTATATTGCCTTCCCCAGATGGTAATCAATAACAAGATCATTATAGTTCAGCAATTCTAGCCATCTACGGTGCCTCAAATTCAAATCTTTCTCTGACATCAAATATTTCAGGCTTTTATGATTAGTTAATATGTGACATTTTTCACCAAACAAGTAATGCTGCCAGATTTTCAATGCAAACACTATGGCTGCCAATTCAAGATCATGCATCAGGTAATTCTTTTCTTATGGCTTTAGCTATCGTGAAGCATAGGCTACTACCTTCCCATCTTGCATCAAGACACATCCTAAACCATTCAATAACGCATCACTGTAAACTGTAAATTCCTTACCCGATTCAGGCTGGACTAACACAGGTGGTTTTGTCAATAAAGCCTTTAATCTGTCAAAGCTCTGTTGACATTTATCAGTCCACTACCATTTTTTATCTTTCTATAGCAAACGAATCATCGGAGAAGCTATCATTGAAAAACATTTAAAAAATCTCCGATAATAACCAACTAGTCCTAGAAAACTTCGGACTTCAGAAACATTCTTCGGTGGTTTCCAATTTATAGTGGCTGAAATTTTATTTGGGTCTACTCTGACACCTTCAGCAAACACAATATGCCCAAGGATACTAACTTCCCTCAGCCAAAATTCACATTTACTGAATTTGGTGTAAAGTTGTTTCTCTCGCAAAGTTTGCAACACTATTCTCAAATGTTCAGCATGTTCACTTTCATCTCGAGAGTAAACCAAAATTCATCTATAAATACCACCACAAACCTGTCTAAATACGGGCTAAAAATTCTATCCATCAAGCCCATAAACACCGCAGGTGCATTTGTTAGGTCGAATGGCATCACAAGAAACTCATAGTGTCCATACCTGGTTCTAAAAGCTATCTTTGGCACATCCAATTCCTTTACCCGTAATTGGTAGTAACCAGAATGGAGATCAATCTTTCAAAATACGGTAGCACTCTTTAACTGATCAAACAAATTAGCAATCTGAGGCAATGGATACTTGTTCTTTATTGTAACTTTATTGAGCTGTCTGTAATCAATACACACCCTCAACGATCCATCTTTCTTCTTTAAAAATAGAACCGGTGCACCCCAAGGTGAGTAACTAGGTCGAGTAAAACCTCTGTCAATCAATTCTTGCAAACACTTTCAGCTCTTTCAACTTAGTAGGAGCCATTCTGTAAGGTGCTATGGATATCGGTGTCGTTCTCGGAACAAGCTCAATAGAGAATTCCACTTCTCTTTCTGATGGCAAACCAGGTAATTCTTCTAGGAATATATCAGAAAATTCACTTACTACCGGCACTGACTGAATCTTTGACTCAGATTCCTTAGTATCCATCACATACGTAAGATAGGTGTCATAACCCTTTCTGACATATTTCTATGTTGATATTACTGAAATCACATTAGGTAATCCATCCAATTTATCAGATTCAACACGAAGCAATTCACCATTCCGACATTTAAATACAATATATTTCTGCTTACAATTTACCACTGCATCATATCAGGTTAACCAATCCATTGCCAAGATCACATCAAACTTATGAAAAGGCAATAACATCAAGTCAGCCGAAAAACAATAACCTTTTACCACCAACAGACAATTCTTACAAACTTTGTCCACCATAACACTCTGGCCCAGGGGGTTTGAAACTTTAACCATAATTTCAGTGAATTCAACAGGTAAATTTTTAATAGACACTAGGTTTGTGCATATATATGAATGTGTGGAACCAAGGTTAATTAATGCAGTAATATCAGTATCAAGTAGAGAAAATGTATCAGTAATGACGTCTTGCGCAAAGGCACCTTCTCTAGCATGAATAGCATATGTCCTTGTAGGTGTTCGTGCTTCAGATCTAGCTGTCGTATCCTTGGTAGTACCTCGACTACCACTAACATTACTGGGATGACGGGGTGGTCTGCCTCTCGCAACAGGATTGCTCGACTTTGGAGCTAGTTCTATCTCTTTTTCAATTCTTTCAGGACAATCCCTGAGAAAATGGTCAAGTGAACCGTATCAGAAATAAGCTCTACTTTTAGTCCGACAATTCCCATGATGAAACTTGTTACAATGTTTACATTTTGGTTTGGGATTACCAACACTACCCACATTGGTCACAGATGGAGTTGAAGACCTCGGGTTAGATTGTTGAGAGCCCCGCTCTCTTCTAGAGTATCCCGTAGAAGTGGTCACACGATCATAATACTTCTTTAATTTCTTAGAAGCAAATGATTGTGACTTACTCATAGCTCTCTTCCCTGAAACCCGAGCCTCTCTTTCGGCTTGTTTCTTTTCTTTACTCAGTTCTTCAGCTTTGTGTGCTCGGTCGGCTAATGTCGCAAATTCCCTTATCTCAAGAATCTCAATCAACAACTTGATGTCTTTATTCAGGCCCTCTTCAAAATGTTTAAACATTTCAACCTCGATTAAAACCCATTCCCTGGCATACTTACTCAATCGAACAAATTCTCGTTCATATTCAGATATAGTCATGCTTCCCTACTTGAGTTCAAGAAATTCTTTCTTTCTCTAATCCATGAACCTCCGACTAACATATTTCTTCTTGAATTCAGTCTGGAAGAATTCCCATGTAATATTCTCTCTCGTTACAACTGGTGTTATGGTATTCTACCAATGATAAGTCGTATCTTTCAATAGAGACACTGCACATTTTAGGCACTCAGCAGGTGTGCAGGATAGTTCATCGAAAACCTGAATAGTGTTTTCAAGCCAGAACTCAACCCTTTTCGGGTCATCATCTGCAGTAGCCCTAAATTTTTTCACCCCATGTTCGCAGATTTTATCTATCAGAGGCGTACTAATTCTAACAGGTTCAGCACCCTGTGGTACCTTAGGAACAGGTTAAGAAGCAAGTGGGGAAAATCGTTGTACAGCAGGGTTCTTTCTCAAGTACTGGGTAAACCATTCGTTCATCATTTAAAAAAGAAGCCTTATTTTGTCTCCTCACTTCGGCCGTCATGTAACACCCCTAACCTATATCTATTACCGGACTAAGATTATGAGGCATTACTGGACATATCAGAACATTTAATAATCAATTCACAAATATCAGCCACATATCATAGCATCATAGTCAAACATCATTTCAAAGTCCCTTTCTTAGGTCATCGAGACCTTAAACATGCTTTAGGAAGGAGTTAGGACTAAACCGAGCACATACAATATTTCTTAGAAACTTAACAAAATTTCAAAGTTACAGAGGTCACACACCCATGTGATCAGGCTGTGTACCTTACACGGCATTAGACATGCCTGTGTGTCTAAGCCGTGGCTAAACAGGGCATACATACTGACTTGTACCATACGGCCGGAGACATGCCCGTGTGCCTTGGCTGTGGTCGAAACTGACTTGGGTCACACGGCTAACCACACACCCGTATGTCTAGTCTGTGTACCCTTCGAAATGGCCACACACGCCCATGTGCCAAGGCTGTGTGCCTCACACAGCCACCAAACACGCCTGTGTGTCTAGGCCATGCTTGAGACTAACTTTAAATTGTAAGATTACCCCAGGGGACACAAGGCTGTGTAACATAACCGTGTGACGCATACGGTTGAGACACACGCCCGTGTCTCTACCCGTGTGGACAAAAATAGACTATTTGCAAAGCCAAATTGCCACCTTTAATGTTCATCCTTACAAATCCAAAATCAAAGCACAATTCATGACCAAATAGCAACCAAAACCATACTCAAACATGCATAATCCAATCCAAAATGTCACCAATCAATTTTATTCTTATTATCCAACCTAAAACATACCAAAATCACATACCAAACTCATTCATTCATACATGCCATTATCCCAATTTTTCACATCCATTCTCATATCAAAATCATACCATTTCCATAAGTAATTCACATAACTAACTTACCAAATTGACTATTTCTCACTAGGCCATTTATGCACATCAACACATACCATTTCTTAACTCAACTTATATACCAAAAACCACACCAAATAGCAACTTTAATCTAACCATATCACAGGGCATGATATACACTTCAAAAATCATATTCAAATACTTCCAGCTCATACATGTCATACTTCAATATTCACATTTTCAAAAGGTACCAAAATAAAGTTCGATAGTGTGGTGATGATCCTCGACGATCCCTAAGCTTCCGATAGCTTTGATAATCTATAAAATAATTGGAAAAACACGCAAAGTAAGCTTTCAAAAGCTTAGTAAGCTATATACAAATAAACTTATCACATAACACAATTCTAAACCAATTCATTCATGTAGCTAGGTGTAGGGGACGCACGGCCATACCACACACCCATAGGCTAGATACATAACCATGTGTCTACCTATGTGGACCTTATTAGGCTATTTTCCAAGCCTTTGATCACCCTCCATCAACCAAGCATACTTATTGGTTGCCTTAGTGCTTGTTAAAAACCAATTTATACACTTATGTATATATTTATAACTTTGATTAACCTCATTGCATGTAAACCTCATGTCATTGGTTTTGTACATGCTAAGTTAATTCTCATCTTGTATTTAAGGATTTCTATGTCTACTTGACATATTTAAGATTGGCTCGTTTTAATAACTCATTGCCAATTATAACCCAGCCATCACATGTGAACACAAACATGCATAGATTTGTAGGTCATAGCCTACTTCAAAACAAGCCAACTTTCACGGCCATATACAAAAAGATAAGTATACTTTTACATGCCTTCATCTTGGCAAATAAAATGGCACATATAACCAATTATTCAAAGTCCTGTACATGCCATTGAACAAAATATAAGTGTCTATATACCAAAGCTGAATTAGTTGATAGTGTGTTGATTCTCCAACCGTCTTCCAATCTTTACGAGTTCTCGAGCTCTGTAAGACAGGGGAAAGAGATGGGTAAGCATTTACATGCTTAGTAAGCTCGAATAACTGGAAAGTAAAATTACCAATTATTTAGCATACATCCTTATTAAATAATGAATCCAACGAATATGAAAATGGATTCCCTATCACATGCACTCAATCAAATAAGTTAGTCACATAACAAAACACCATGTAATATATCCTGGATGAGCTCATCATTCAACATGTCATTTGTTCATATACCTCGTGTTAGTCCCGTTGAGTTTTCAGGAAATCTCGATGGAATATCCAGTCTCCATCAATTCATACGAATGATCATTTCAAATATGCACTCCCCCGAACCTCACATCTTACGGCGGGATTACCAGTCCAGGCTAAATCCCCCGTACATAAACTCACAAGGTGATGTTGGGATTACCAGTCCAGGCTAAATCCCTTATAATGACAAACACCCTTAATGAGCTCGGATCTGAATTACCAGTCCAGGCTAAATTCAGACCCTAATCGGATTACCCGTCTGGGCTAAATCCACAATGCACACATATTCTTCGGGAGGCTCAATCATTTAAGGAACACACGTCTGAGCTAGATCCTTTATATACTTGATATCATCGGTTTACCCATCCAGGCTAAATCCTTTCTGCAACACATGCAGGATCTCAAGTCTCATGTAAATCATGGTTTATCCATCGAATTCCCTTTCAAACCTCAACCGAGACATTTACCAATAATCATTTGTCAAATATACATTAAAAACCCATTAAAAACAGGGCTTGGGTGTACTTACTATTAAGCTTGAAAATGTTAAAAACCTTAGCCATGGAGTCCCTTGAAGTTTCGGCAGCATGGAGAAGGGAAATGAGCTAATTTTAGTTCATTTTTCACATTTTATTTCATTAAAATGCCAAATGACCAAAATACCCTTAAGTCATTTCTTTAAAATTTCATCCATGCAAGCCTATTTTTGTCCAAAAACTTAGAAATTAGGCAAATTTCTCTCTAAGGCCTTTTAATTTATAAACTAAAGTAATTTCATATAAATTGCTTCTAGAATCCAAGTTTTGCAATTTCTTCAATTTAGTCTCTAATTTCCAATTGGACACCCTACTCAAAGAATTTCTTCATGAAATCTTAACACATGCATATTCTCATATTCTCGACCTCATAATAATCATAAAATAAATATTTTGATGTCAGATTTGTGGTCCCGAAACCACTATTCCGACTAGGCCCTATTTTGGGATGTTACACGCTCTATGATTTCGTACAGTCAAGAATGCGACATCTCAACATATTCTTGAGAATCTGAATAATCCGCTCATATTGACCATCTGTCTACAGGCGAAAAGTAGTACTGAAGTGCAATGTCGTCCCCAAAACCTCTTGCAGTTTCTTCCAAAATCGCGAAGTGAATCTCGGATCTCTATCTTACACAATAGATAATGGCACCCCGTGCAATCTCGCAATATCATAAATGTATAACTCAGCTAATTTATCAAGCGAGTAGTAAGATCGTACCAGAATAGAATGACCTGATTTCGTCAATCTGTCAACCACAACCCAAATCGCATCTTTCTTTCTCGGAGATAGGGACAAAACTGAAACAAAATCCATTATTATTCTATCCCATTTCCACTCTAGAATCACAATCAATTGTAACAAACTGGATGACACCTGATGTTCAGCTTTAACTTGCTGATAGATCAAATATTTTGCAACAAAGTCGGAGATATCTCTTTTCATTCCAAACCACCAGTAATGTTGTTTCAAATCATTATACATTTTTGTACTACTGAGATGAATAGATAGACGACTGTTATGAGCATCATTCAAAATCATATGAATCAACTCTAGATTTCTCGGAAGACAAATCCGACCTTAGAATATCAGACAATCATCATTATCAATTTGATATTCAAAATCAGAATCCAAATCACACTGAGCTCGTTTTGCTACAATCTCATTATCAACCTTCTAAGCTTCGCAAATCTGCTGAATAAATATTGGTCTCGCTTTCAATTCAACTAATATCGAACTATCATCAGACAGAACTAAATGAGTATTCATCGCATGTAATGCAAACTATGATTTTTGACTCAAAGCATCAGTAAAAAATTTGCCTTTCCCGAATGATAATCAATAACAAGCTCATAGTCTTTTAATAGTTCTAGCCATCTTCTCTATCGCAGATTCAAATCTTTTTGAGTCATCAGATATTTCAAGCTTTTATGATCTGAAAACACGTGACATTTCTCACAAAATAGAATAGTGACACCAAATCTTCAAAGCGAACACAATCGTAGCTAATTCAAGGTCGTGTGTCGGATAATTCTTTTCATGCGACTTTAACTATCACGAAGCATAGGCTATAACTTTACCTTCTTGCATCAAAATACAACCCAGACCATTCAACGATGCATCACTATAAATCACAAATTTGTTACCCGATTCTGGTTGTACTAACACTGGAGCTTCAGTCAATAGGGCTTTTAATTGATCAAAGCTTTTCTGACACTTTTCAGACCATTCAAATTTCACATCTTTCTGAAGCAATTTCGTCAAAGGAGTCGCGATCATAGAAAAGCCTCTTACGAACTGTCAGTAATAACCTGCAAGTCCCAAAAAACTATGGACTTCAGAAATATTTCTCGGAGGCTTCCAATCCAAAATAGTTGAAATCTTGCTTGGATCAACTCAGATACCATATGCTAACACAACATGTCCCAGAAAATCAACTTCTTGTAACCAGAATTCACATTTGCTAAACTTTGCATACAACTGCTTATCACACAAAGTCTGTAGCATTATTCTTAGATGTTCAGCATGCTCGGATTCATTACAAGAATATATCAAGATGTCATCTATAAACACAACTACAAATCGATCCGAATGTTATCTAAAGATCTGATTCATTAGGTCCATAAAAATAGCAGGTGCATTTGTTAGTCTGAAAGGCATAACTAAAAACTCATAATGTCCATACCTCGTTCAGAAAGTAGTCTTTGGCACGTCAAAGTCTTTAACTCATAACTGATAGTAACTCGATCTCAAATCTATCTTTGAAAACACGGTAGCTCCTTTTAACTGATCAAACCAATCGTCGAGGATATTTGTTCTTAATATTCATTTTGTTCAGCTGAAAATAGTCAATACACATTCTCATCATTCCATCTTTCTTTTTCATAAACAGAACGGGAGCACCCTAAGGTGAGAAACTCAGTCTTGGGAATCTTCTATTGGCCAACTCTTGCAACTGAGACTTTAATTCTTTTAACTCAGTCGGAGCCATTTTATATGGAACTATTGATATCGAAGTAGTTCACGGTACTAACTCAATACCAAACTCAACTTTTCGTATCGGAGGTAAATCCGGTAATTCTTCAGGAAACACGCCAGGAAACTCACAAACAACAGGCACAGATTCAATTTTCTTTTCGATCACTTTAGTGTCGAGCACATAAGCAAAATAAGCTTCACACCCCTTTCTCACATATTTTTGGGCTAACATCGAAGAAATCACTATTGGCAGACCACTCAGATCATTAGACTCAACTCGAATTATCTCATTATTTTGACACCTCAGATCAATCGTCTTTCATTTACAGTTCACTATCGCATCATACAACGTTAGCCAATCCATACCCGAAATTATATCAAACTCATCAAAAGGTAATAACATTAGATTAGCCAAAAAGCAAAAATCTCGAATCATCAACGAACAATTCTTGCATACTTTATCAACCAAAATACATCTGCCTAAGGGGTTCGATACTCTAATCATAAATTCAATAGACTCTATAGGCAAAGTCTTACTGTATACCAAAGTCTCACAAACATAAGAATGAGTCGATCCAGGATCAATCAATGCAACAACACTAGTATCATAGAGAGTGAAAGTACCAGTAATAACATTTGGAGACGAAGCTTTCTCGCAAGTGCGAATAGCATAAGCTTTGGCAGGTGCTCGAGCCTCAGATCTAATAGCGATGTCTTTAGTTATTCTCTGAGTGCCACTCACATTACCCGTGTTTCTGGGTGGTCTTCCTCGAGCTATATTGCCACTCAGCCTCATATTTTGCACAATCTCTTGCTCTACAGACTCAGGACATTCACGGATAAAGTGATCTAAGGATCCACGTCTAAAGTAAGCTCGGTCATTCAATCTAAAACTTCCCAGATGTTTTTTACCACAGTGCCTACACTCGGTTCGATCGGATTGGACATTTCCAACACTTACAATAGAAGTAACTGGAGCTCTGAAGCTCGAATGTGATCTAGTACGATCTTTACTCAAATCTCCAACATTAGCCTTGAATGGCTATAATCATCTCGGAATTTCTTTGATGCTGACTGAAATGACTTATTCGATGATCTTTTTCGCACCTCTCTAGCTTCTGAATCGGCTTTTCTTTTCTCTTTCCTGAGTTCTTCAGCTTTACATGCTCGTTCAACAAGCAAACAAACTCTTTTATTTCCAAAATCCTGACTAACAATTTGATGTCTTCATTCAAGCCATCCTCAAATCTCTTGCACATAATTGCTTTAGTTGAGACACATTCTCGTGCATACTGGTTCAATCTCATGAATTCTTGCTCATATTTTGTAACAGACATACGACCCTGTTTCAACTCAAGAAATTCTTTGCATTTTTTATTAATAAATCTTTGACTAATGTACTTCTTTCTAAACTCAGTCTAAAAGAACTCCCAAGTGACTCGTTCTTTCGGAACCACTGATATCAATGTTTTCTACCAATGGTACGTCGTATCTTTCAAAAGTGAAATGACACATTTAAGGTATTCATTGGGAGTACATGACATTTCATCAAACACTCGTATTGTATTCTCGAGCCAAAACTCAACTCTCTCAACATCATCATCTGTATTAGCTCGAAACTCTTCAGCCCCGTACTTTCTAATTTTATCAACCGATAGCTTACTCAACTAAAATGGATTTACAACTTGCGGCATGACAGGGACTTGTGAAGGATTAGGCAGGGGTGAAGGTTGTGGAGAAGCTAGATTAGTTCTCATATACTAAGTGAACCAATCATTCATCATTTGGTAAAAAGCTTGCTTAGCCTCTTCCTCGTGGCTACTCGAAACAAGTCTAGAATCATATTGCATTGCCCCTTGAGCAGGAGTGAGTGCATTACTTTCGACATGGTCGGCTACGCCTCGTTCAAGATCCATTTACTATATAAAAACACATTTTTAACTATCATGATTCATCACACTATCGCAGTTTATAAATATGGCATGTATAGGTAGATTCACAGAAGCTACGTTAGTCCTAAAATTGACTAAACCGCAACTCTGATACTAACAAAATGTAACACCCCTAACCTGTATATGTTGCCGGACTAGGGTTATGAGGCATTACCGGACATATCGAAATATTTAATAATCAATTCACAAATATCATCCACACATCATAGCATCATAGTCAAACATCATTTTAAAGTCCCTTTCTTAAGTCATCGAGACCTTAAACATGCTTTAGGAAGGGGTCGGGACTAAACTGAGCACATACAAAATTTCTCAGAAACTTAACAAATTTTCAAAGTTACAGAAGTCACATGCCCGTGTGGTCAGGCCGTGTACCTCACACGGCCTTAGACACGCCCGTGTGTCTAAGCCTTGGCTAAACAGGACATGCATACTGACTTGTACCACACGGCCGGAGACATGCCCGTGTGTCTTAGTCGTGGTCGAAACTAACTTGGGTCACATGGATAACCACACACCCATGTGTCTAGTGTACCTTTCAAAATGACACGCCTATGTGCCAAGGCTATGTGCCTCACACGGCCACCAAACACGCCCATGTGTCTAGGTCATGCTTGAGACTGACTTTAAATTGTAGGACTACCCCAGGGGACACATGACAGTGCAACATAACCGTGTGTCACACACGGCTGAGACACACGCCCATGTCTCTGCCCGTGCGAAAGAAAAAATAGACTATTTGCAAAGCCAATTTGCCACCCTTAATGGTCATCCCTACAAATCCAAAATCAAAGCACAATTCATGACTAAATAGCAACCAAAACCATACTCAAACATGCATAATTCAATCCACAATGTCACCAATCAATTTCATTCTTATTTTCCAACCTAAAACATACCAAACTCATTCATTCATACATGTTCTTATCCCAATTTTTCACATCCATTCTCATATCAAAATCATACCATTTCCATAACTAATTCACATAACTAACTTAACAAAATGACTATTTCTCACTAGGCCATTTATGCACATAAACACATACCATTTCTTAACTCAACTTATATACCAAAAACCACACCAAATAGTAACTTTAATCTAGCCATATCATATGGCATGATATACACTTCAAAAATCATTTACAAATACTTCCAGCTTATACATGCCATACTTCAATATTCACATTTTCAAAAAGTACCAAAATAGAGTTTGATAGTGTGGTGATGATCCTCGATGATCCCTAAGCTTTCGGTAGCTTCGATAATCTATAAAACAATTGAAAAGCACGCAAAGTAAGCTTTCAAAATCTTAGTAATCCATATACAAATAAACTTATCACATAACACAATTCTAAACAAATTCATTCATGTAGCTCATGGCAAAATACAATCACGTACCCATATGTCTCACATAGCTCGTTTGATCATAATTCACTTACATATAACACATTTCATTCTCATAATAATTCATACATATATCATATGTCTACAAATGTACATATACTTACCTTTCATTCTCAAACATGATATACATTTCAAACGCACCTGAATTGGATACACATTCACATAGTCATTCATTCCTTGGAATGCCCGTTGAACCGTATGGAATCAAATAGGATACGTGGATAGCTCGAAAAGCTCGTACAATGGCAATGTCCTATACGAGGTCTTACATGTAATCAAATATCGATGCCATTGTCCCAAACAGGGTCTTACACGAAATCAAATACGATGCCGGTGTTCCAGACATGGTCTTATAAGTAAATCTCAAATTGATGCCAACGTCCCAGACGTGGTCTTACAGAAAATTACATATCTAAATCCTATGTCATGACATATGTATCCTAACTATTCCTATGGTACGTACGGGACTTTTCGGACGTCGTCATATTATCGGAACTTTCTCAGATTTCTCATATTCAACTCAAATAGCCATTCATCACTATTCAATATCATATAAGCAATAATAATTCAATTCAAACACATTTATTTCTATATCGACTTACCTCGTACAGGAATGAACGGAAACGAACAGCTATTCAACTACTTTCGACTTTCCCCGATCTAATTCTATTTTTTTTTTTTTGGTTTTTGATCTATACACATTCAAATTTAACTTATTTATTCAACAAACCATTCAATTCAATCCATATGCACATATTTAGGGCATTTTACAAATTTGCCCTTACATTTTCACTTTTTGCACTTTAGTCCCTAATTCATAAAATCATAAAATACACATAATTTCATATTACACATACTTGACCGAATATTCATGTAGTCCATATATGCCCATATCTTTCATTTATTTCACATTTTAGTCCCTCAAATCTCATTTTCACAATTTAGCCCATAAAAATCAAATTCATCAAAAATCCCAACACAAAACATATTTATCTATCATTAAGCTTTTATATTTCACCATTTAACATCACAAAGCTTACAATTTCATCAATGGTATAACTCAAAATCATCATCAATTCTAGAAATTCAGACATGGACTAGATAGAACACTAAGCAACAATCACAAAAACATAGAAATCATCGAAAACAGATCAAAACACATACCTAAATTGTGCTTGACAATGGTCGAATGAACAAAGCTTTAAAACCCTTTCTTTTTTTTTTTTTTTTGTATGAAAAGATGAACAAAATGGAAACATTGTTGTTTTATTTTAATTAATACATAATAATACATTAATAACCATTTTATCCATGATTAATAAACATATAAAACATTAACATTAAGGCCATTAATGTCCACTCAACTTGTAAATGGTATTTTAACAACATAAGGACCCCTCATTTAAAGAGACATAGTAATTTAGTACTTTAACAAATAGCAAGTCACTTTTGCACTTGACATGATTAGGTCTTTTTTTCTAAATTAGGCATACAAACGATCAAATTTTTATACGAAACTTTCACACATAATAATTCACATATTATAAGTACGAAAAATAATATTAAAATATTTTTTTGACTTAGATTTGTGGTCCCGAAACCACTATTTTGACTAGGGTCTAAACCGAGCTGTTACACCTCAGACACAGGCATTTCACTGCCAGACGCTGAGGTAACTCTTTGAACTAGATGTGAAGCATTGCTTTCAACTTCCTTGGATTCAGCTCTAGCTCGGTTGGATGACATTACTATATGAAAAACACATTTAAAAATGATCAAGAGTCGTCACACTATCACAATTTACATAATGGCATGTATAGCTAAACTCGTTTTTCCTATGTCAAATCTGAGAATCGGCTAAACCGTAGCTTTAATACCACTAAATGTAACACCCTTAACCCGTATCCGGTGCCGGAACAAGGTATCGGAGCATTACCAGAACATCTAGAACATTCTTCAATTCATTCACGCAACTCATTATTCATTAACCGAGATTATTCATCACGTCCCTTAATTGGACCCTCGAGGTCTAATATGAGCATTAAAATTGAGTCAGGACTTAATCGGGACCTCTAAGAATTTTTTACTAAATTACAAAACTTTTCCAAGGTGCAGGGTTCACATGCCCGTGTGGTCCAAGGGACACACCCGTGTGACCCTCGGACACGCCCGTGCTGGAGGCCGTATTCGACCCTGTGTAACTCTCTAACTTGCACACAAGGCCATGCCACACACCCATGTGCTAGGTCAAGTGGTTAATTAACTTAATTCAAATTAGATGCAGGTTTCACACGACCAAGACACACGCCCGTGTTCTAGGCCGTGTAGCACATACGGTTGAGACACACGCCCGTGCCCCTACCCGTGTGCCCAATTTTGAGCATTTTGTTTCTTAAAATTTAGGTGCACGGGACACACGACCTAACCACATGCCTGTATTACCATGCCGTATGTCGAACATGGTCTAGACACACACCCGTGTGTCTACCCGTGTGGATAAAATGAAGCCATTTCCTAGCTTCATTTGTAACATCCCAAATTAGGGCCTAGTTGGAACAGTGGTTTCGGGATCACAAATTCGACGTAAGAAAGTTTATTTTTATTATATTTTTATGGTCTAAAATTACACGGGGTGATTTAATGAAAAAAATTTCGAAAATTTCGACGTTTGGGCACTCAATTTGGAATTTGGTCAAAAGGACTAAATTGTAAAAAGTGCAAAAGTTGAGCTCTACATGTTAGAGGTGTCCAATTGTTATGAAATTTCAAATTGGAGGTCCTTAAATGGTAATTAGACAATTGGTTAATTTTTTGGACAAAAATGGACATGAAATGGGTGAAGTAGAATATTTTTATGTTAGGGGCATTTTGGTCTTTTGGTAATTAAAATAATAAAAAAGGGAAAATAAGCCAAAATTGTTCATCTTCTTCCCCATTCAGCTGAAATTTGCATGGACGCTATGGCTAGGGTTTGGTTCAAGCTTCCAAGCTCATTTGTAAGTGATCTCGAGCCCCGTTTTTAATGTTCTTTACATTTTTAAAGTCTCGGTAACTCGATTTACCTATTTCTACCATTATTTTGAGCTAGGGTACATGTTTGAAAGTTTACCCATGAGTGATATGCATGTTTTTTGATGTCTAATGGTAGAAAATGAATGTTGGGTGTTAAATAAACGACTTTTGCTAAGTGATTTTCAATGAAAATGCTTAAAAGGACCGTTTTGTAAAAGTTATAAAATTTGTCATAAAAGTGTGATTTAGTGGAAATTGGGGCTGCAGTTATGAAACTGATTTGACTAGGCTTAAAATGTAAGGAAATAAGTGAAAGTTTAGGGGTAAAAATGCAAATATGTAAAAGTATGATTTTTGGGTCAATTTGAATAATGTGAATAATAAATGAGCTATATTTTAAATGTTAGACCAAGAAAACAGAGATTCGAGCTTAAATTGAGAAAGTTTGAGATTATGGACTAAATTGGAATAGTTGGCCGTAATTGCTTTTGAGCTAAGTTTGTGTGACTAAATAAGCATGTTATTCGTTTTATTGTTATTATAATTTAAATCCACTTTGCTATGATTGTATTGAATTATTGTTAATGATATTGTGTATGGGAAAGTAATGAACCCTATGAAGTAATCGATAGCTCAAATGTCGTTAACATGATACGTGATGATTGAATATATTGGAATTTTGATGGAACATGATGTTTCTTTGAAATGAGTAAGTTTGTATGAAAGTAATTCATCAACTTCATTATCATGTGCTTAATACTTGATATTGTACGAAATGTGGTTATATGCCTTTATTGGAACTAAATTGTGATGATTCAATGATAATGTGATGATAGCTTTGTATCTCAGAAATCCCGTGTGACTCCGAGGAATGCTTAGGATTTCGGGTATCAAGACACCATATTAATGTGTACCAGTGTAAGACCATGTTTAGGACATGGCATCGATGACGATATGTGTGCCAGTGTAAGACCATGTTTGGGACATGGCATCGGCGATGATATGTGTGCCAGTGTAAGGCCATGTCTGGGACATGGCATCGACGATGATATGTATGCCAGTGTAAGACCATGTCTGGGACATGAGATCGGTGATGATATGTATGCCAGTGTAAGACCATGTCTGGGACATGACATCGATGATGATATGTATGCTAGCATAAGACCATATCTAGGACATGGCATCGGCAATGACATGAGACCTTGTGTAAACCATATTTGAGATATGGCAAAGATATGTGGATCCATGTAAGACCATGTATGGGACATGGCTTTGGTATTCTATTTGGTGTATGATAATTCTGAACTTCCTTCAGCATCTCGAGTGTTCAACGAGTAATGTAATGGATGATGGGATGAAAGCCTTAAGGAGGGCATGTTAAAGAAGGTATGATTATATGTTGTATTACGAGTTGGTACAGGTATGTACACTAAACTCACGAGTAATACCATCATATATGATGGTTCATGATAAAGAGGTATATGGATGACAAGTAAGTCAAGGGTTTTTAATGATGAATAAACTTATGTTTATGTTTATTATGTCATCATATGATAGTTATCATGATATTGCACTAAAACAGTTTTGGACTGCAGCAATAGTCCGACTTTGAAAATCCACCAAAAATTGTGGAAATCAAATTAGAGACTAAATAAGATATGAAATTAAATCTTATTGAATCTAGTTTCACATAGAGGAAATGATGTAAGAAAAATAGTTTCATATTATTAGATATTTTAACTTTTGTGATATAAAGTTAGAGTGATTTCGGGCTCCCCTATCTCAATTTGAGAAAATCACTAAAAATTGTACAAAAATAATTATAGGTTATAATTCATATGACTAACTCCTAAATGAGTCTATTTTCAAGACAAATATATAGGAACATTATCCAAATCCTGTACTATGAGATAATTAATTTTTATTAAAGAGATGCTGAAGCTATTAAACAACAGAACAGGGGAAAATTTGAAGAATAAACTGTACTTATTGTCTAGACCAAAAATTCTTAAAATTTTATTGCAAGAAGATATGTGAGTCTAGTTTCAGGGAAAATTAGAAGATCTTAATTTGGAGTTTCGTATCTCTAGATATAAATAATTTGGTAACTATGATTTGAGAAAATAGCATGACTAGAATATAAGTAAAAGTGTAATTTTGGTAGTATTACCTTGAGAAGCATGTTGGCATATTACTTATTATTTTCATATGGACCTACTAAGTTTTAAGCTTACTCCCTCCTCTTCATTTCTTTAGTTTTGTCAAGTCGGCTCAGGGTTAGAAATCGTCGGAGGTAGTATCACACTATCAAGTCATCATTTTGGAAGTGTCGACTTATATATATATGTTAAGCTTTTACAAGTGAGTGGCATGTATAAAGACTTAGTTTTTATGTTAGATGTTATCATGAGTAGCCAAATGTATTGGCTTATGTTGATTTATTTTATATAGCCATGGGATGTGGCTTATAATGTTTTGGCTTATAAGCCTAATTATCCTTACTATTTGTTAATGCCTTACCATGTGATTATAATTGTTTACTATGAAAGAATAGTATAACTTTTGTGCATGAGAATGCCTTAGGACCATCCGGGGTGGTCATGACTATGGAATTAACACGTAAATTGGTATTAAGTTGATAATGATTGAACATGGACATTTGTTGAATAAGTAGAGATTAATTATTGGGTAATATGTTATGGTTGGTTGTTAAAAACGTGCCTTAGTGAGGCATGCTAAATCATTAAAATGATGCTATGATATGTGTCTTTAAAGTGGTTAAGTTTGTGAAAGATTAAGGCAACAAGAAGGCTTGGAAAATAGCCTAAGTGCTAGCCACACGGGCAGAGACACGGCCATGTGTCTCAACCGTGTGGAGGACACGTCCTAGCACATGGGCGTGTGGCCTGGCCGTGTGGTTCAATTTGTTTTCCTGACGTAATAAACAGAGTGTTACATGGCCTGAGGACATGGTCATGTTGAGGACACATGGGAGTGTCCTTGTGTCCACACGGGCGTGTGACCCTGTTTCATGAAAATTTTTCTAAGTTTTCCCAAAACTTTCCAAAGTTCTTGGTTTAGTCACAAACTGCCTTTAATGCATGTTTAAAGCCTCGATAACTCGTGTAAGGGACATTATGCATGTGATTGAATGTTTTTAATTTAAATAAAATTTTATGGCCCGATTTTATGAAATGGTGTACGTTTAAGTCCAGTAACGCCTCGAACCTGTCCTAGTATCGGATACGGGTAAGGGGTGTTACATCATTTCTCACCCAAAATCACCCAAATACCTGCACAATAAACACTTAATCAATTCCGACCAATTCAAGCATTCCAATTGACCAAATTCATCATTCATCAAGGCATACCATTTCATGCATACATGATTTCTAACTCACCTTAGCTTAACTTAGACATTCATAACATTTGGGTCACATGAACTTAGCATAACACATGTGGATATATATATATATAATAATAGTTTACTAAATCATATCCCAAAATGAGCCATCACTAGCCATTCCAATGGCTAGGTTACAAAATGACACTTCAAGCCACTATTGGCCAAGTTTCCCTATACATGCCATTACATCAAAATGCTTTCACTAAATATACCCAAAATGCTAGGTTGATAATGTGACGATACTCCAACGATCTTCCAACCTTCACGAGCTTCCGAGCACTATAAAGTAGGGGAAAAATAAAATAAGTAAGCATTACATGCTTAGTAAGTTCGTATAACAGAAACTAAACTTACCAATCTTGTTTAATAAATCTAAGCATACATAACATGTTTTCCATCCATTTGGCTAAATTTCCTAAACACATACAATCATTCAAACATGTTAGTCACCAAAATCTTCATATCAATCAAGTAACATAGATGAGCTCATCAAGCAATGTTCTTTCAAGTCATTATCATTTTATCTCAAGATTTTCATGCCAAGTCAAGAGTTATATGTCCATTGAATCATTGAAATTCTGATGAAGGCTCAAGTAGTACACTCGAGGTGTACGATTTATTAATCCGTCAATTCTTACCCAGGGTACCCCTCAGGGTACTTAACCGAGGAACACACTCACGAGCCACATGTCGTATAATAGGATTACCAGTCTAGGCTAAATCCTTTAAATAATGTATGCTTACAAGAGCTCGATTAGGGTTACCAGTCCAGGCTAAACCCAAATCATAACGTGTGCTCAAGAGGTATTATATAGGGATTACTCGTCCGGGCTAAATCCTTTACATAAAAAGGTCATTAGGATTACTCGTCCAAGCTAAATCATGTTCGCAACAAATGCAGGACCTTATTAGTTTCGGGAAAGCATATACATTCGTCGGAATTCAATATTCAATCGGGACTTAACTCTTTATCACCATTTCAAGCATGTATAATTTTCCATCATAACATACAAGTAAGACATATTAACAAAAATCACATCAAATACAATACAACATTCAATTTACATAATTACATATCCGATTAAGTTACACGAACTTACCTCGACACTTGTTTGCATAATAATCTACTAATCTGAATTTTTTTTCCTTTCCTCGATCTAACCTCGAATTAGTGTTGTTTTGATTTATATAAATGAACTTAATCATTAATTTCATATATTTTATACTTAGACGGACTCAATTTATGTCCTAGACAAAATTACCATTTTGCCCCTAACTTTTCTAAAAATTTTGATTTTGTCCCTAATCCCAGAAAATGAAACTTATGCAAATTACTCCCTATTCCAAGCCTAACCAAAGCCCTATTACAAATTTCCAGCACATGTTTACATAAAATTTCAAAATTTTTCATCAAATTTTACAATTTTACATTTTAGTCCCTAAATCAAGTTTTCATCAAAAATCACCTTGCAAAAGTTGTTTATCTATCAATAATCTTTCATTTTCTACCATAAATTTCTAATTTCCAGCATAATACATCCATGACCCATTTTGATACCTTGATAATTTTTCAAATGAATCCCTCAAATAGAGAGATTAAGTTATCCTGGTTCCAAAAATACCAAAATTACTAAAAACGGGACAAGGAAACTTACCCAATTAGGCCTTGAAAGCTTATTTTCTCTCTCCTAGGGTTTTAATGTTTTTTTAGGTTGAAGATGATGAAAATAAGATGATATAATTCTATTCATCTTTTTAATTAATCATATATTTTAGTATTTCTAATTTAGTCCCTTGTCTTTTTCTATAATTCCATGGATGAGTCATCATAAAAATATACATACTTTTATTAATAGTCTAATTACCATATAAGGACCTTAATTTTTGAATTCCATAGCTATTTGATCCTTATAGCTACTAGAATTCAACTTTCGCATTTTATGCGATTTAGTCCTTCTCGTAATTAGGCACTAAATCGATGAAATTTTCATATCAAAATTTTCACACATCTTTTCTAACATATTACGGGCCATATGGTAAAATAAAAATAAAATATATTTTGGATTGAATTTGTGGTCCCAAAACCACTGTTTCGATTTCACTGAAAAATGGGCTATTATAGTAAGAGTTCTTGGGACTTATCTCTCTAATTCTAGATTGGTGCAGAAAAAACTTGTCTCTGTTCCTGAGAAATATGAAGCAACTATTTCCTCTTTGGAGAACACCAAGGACTTAACTTAGTTGGGAGTAGTGGAGTTGATCAGTGCTTTACAAGCACAAGAGCAGAGGAGACTAATGAGGCACAAATAAACCATAAAATGAACATTGAAGGCTAAGATGCAGTAGCGTGAAAAAGGAGAGGAACAAAAGTGGAATCAGAGGAAGAGTGATTGCAATAGTGGTTTAGAAACTGTTGCAAAAGGTAATAGTACTAAAAATTATAATAAGTATTCTTCATGTATGTATTGTGGTAAACAGAGTCATCCCTATTTTAGTGTTGGAGAAGGCCAGATGTGAAATGTAAAACGTGTAAATTTATGGGGCACATTGAGGGTTTTACAAGAAACCAAGAAATCAGCAGCAAGGTGAAGCACATGATGCAATTAAAGAAGAAGAGGACCATTTTATTGTCGTCTCTTGCCTCTTATGTGACAATTGGTTACTTGATAGTGGTTGTACCAATCACATGACTTATGTTGAGAAGTTTTTTAAAGACCTTGATAGGTCATTGAAGTCAAAAGTAAGGATCATGAATGGAGAATACTTAGAAGTGAAAGGAAGAGGCACGGTAGCAATAAAGAGTTGTGCTGGAACTAAGTTGATTTCAGATGTTCTGTTTGTACCTGAGATTGATCAAAACTTGTTGAGTGCAGGGCAATTGGTAGAGAAGGGATTCAAGGTGATGTTTGAAGAAGAAAAGTGTCTAATCCTTGACTCTAGTGGAAATGAATTGTTTAGGATCAAGATGCAGAAGAAGACTTTCTCATTGAATCCATTTGATGAGGACCAAGTGGCATCCAAGTGTCAAGAAAGAATGACATCAATGTAACAAACAATTATGAAATTGATGACACAATGTAATGAAAAGAGCTTTGAGGTTGAGAAAAAATTGGTAGATAATTGTATCTTGCAAGAACAACTGCAAATCAAGTGTTCTGAGAATGAGGAGTTGCATGCAAAGGTAACTCTCTTGGAGCAGTAGTTGACATCTCTCTTTGATGATAAATTATCATTTTTTGCACATGAAATATCTGAAGAACATGCTGATAAGCTACGAGAAAAAATTCTATCTCAGGAGATCGAGAGTAATGTGCAACTTTCAAAAGAGAATAGTGTGTTATGTTTCCAAAATCAAAAGTCGACTGAAGAAGCTTCAAATGCGAAATAATTGAGATCTGTAAATGCTATTGAGTTTAAGAATTTAGTTGTTAAAGTGATCAAGCTTTCAATGCAAAATGCAAAATTGAAAAAGGAATTATTAGGTGTGAGAAGATTTGTTAGTCAAACAAGTATAGTGACAGCACAAGACTTTGGAAAAAGGGGCGGCACTCTGGCCACTCTCATGACTTTTATGGAGTAGCTTGTGATAATTTTGAATTATGGAATTTTGATTTAGATGGAATTGCATGCTAGGAAACAATTGGAGGTAACTATTAATGCTACACTAGTCGAGAAGGAATTTATAGAAGGCAAATATTGAAGAAACTAGTTTATTGGAAATCAGAGGATCATATTATATATACTTTTACTAAATTTTTCATGTTAGTCTATTTGATTTTATTAAGAATAAACTTGGTGCCTGCAAAACTTGAGTTAGGAGGAGAATGTTAGTGTCTCAAGGTTGCAACTATTTAAGAAAAAAAGAGACTAAGTCCTAGGGAGATTTGTTAGCTTGTTAGTAGGAGTAAGAGTTGTTAGCTTGTTAGTAGGAGTAGCAGTTTGAAATTTTTTATTGAGGTTGTTACTTGATACTTGTATATAAGGGTTGCTTTGTTAATGAATTAAATTATCCCTTCATTCATATTTTTTTCTATGCTTCAATTAGTTCTTTGCTAAACCAACAATCAACAGTGAAAAAAATTGATTTTTACTCATGCATTCATAAGTTTTAAGTTGAGTGTTTGATAATGAAATTATATTATTTCATAGTAGTTATGATTTTTTTTTTAACTTGAGATTTGTATATGTTTTGAAAGCTAAAGAATGTGTTAGAGAAGGAGGTGACAAAGGAAAGAAAAACTTGGAAGATTAGAGGGTTTGTAGAGAAAATCATTTTGGAAGCTTAAAACTGGTTAATGCCCTTTGATTTCTAATATCTTTTATATTTTGTATATGATATATGTGATAAATAATAATAATAAATGTTATATTGATAGATGAGTAGGAGATTAAACATGTGGTTGTATGAACTTATAATAAAATATTATTAGTAAAAGTTTTATAGTTTAAAGAAAAGAAAGATTAATAGAGACTATGAAAAAAAATCATGATATAAATAATAGACAAATGTGTTTTGGTATTTTAAATTCTTGAAATTAAATAGTTAGATTATGTAACAGCCCAATTTCGGTGAAATCGGAACAGTGGTTTCGAGACCACAAATTCGAGTCGAAAATAAAATTTATTTTTATTTTATTATATGATCCGTATTATATTAGAAATGTCATGTGAAAATTTTGATAAGAAAATTTTACTGATTATGTGTTTAATTATGGGAAGGACCAAATCACAGAAAATACAAAAGTTGGATTCCAGTAGCTAGAAGGATCAAATAGCTATGGAATTCAAAACTTAAGGTCCTTATATGGTAATTAGACCATTAAAGAAAGTATGTAGATATTTTGGTATGACTCATTCATGGAAAAATAAAAAAAGGCTAAGGACTAAATTGGAAAGATGAAAAGTTATTAAATGATAATTTAATTAAATGAAAAAGAAAACAATTTCATATCATCTTCCCCAAATATTTCTATGGAAACCCTAGGAGAGAGGAAGAAGACTTATCAAGCTTATTTGGGTAAGTAATCAAGCCTTGGTATGGCTCATTCATGGAAAAATAAAAAAAGGCTAAGGACTAAATTGGAAAGATGAAAAGTTATTAAATGATAATTTAATTAAATGAAAAAGAAAACAATTTCATATCATCTTCCCCAAATATTTCTATGGAAACCCTAGGAGAGAGGAAGAAGACTTATCAAGCTTATTTGGGTAAGTAATCAAGCCTCGTTTTTAGTCATTTTTATATTTTTAAAACCGAGATAATCCCATCTATCTATTTAGGGGATTAATTTGAAAAGTTATCAAAGTATGAAATTTTGGTCATGGATGAATATGCTGGAAATATGAAATTTATGGTAGAAAATGAAAGGTTGTTGATAGATAAACAACTTTTACAAAGCAATTTTTGATGGAAACTTGATTTAGGGACTAAAATGAAAAAGTGATAAAACCCATGGAAAATTCTAAAATTTATGAAATGTATGTGCTATAAATGTAGTATATAAATTTTGGTTAGGCTTCAAATAGGGAGTAAATTGCATAAATTTCATTTTCTGAGCCTAGTGACGAAATGAGAATTTATAAAAAAGTTAGGGGCAAAATGGTAATTTTGCCTAGGATAAAAAATGAGTCCACTTGAATGTAAAATATGATAAATTAATGTCAAATTTACTTGTATAGATCCGAATAGACCAAATTGGAGCTAGAACGAGGAAAAGAGGAAAAAGTCGGATTAGTAGATTTTTTGTACAAGAACAATTGTCGAAGTAAGTTCCTGTAACTAAATTTTATATGTTTTTATGCTTGAATTAAGTGTTGTGTTTGTGAATTGTATAAATATCATATATGTATATGACGTTGAAAATATATCTGACAAGCCCGACTAACAAAAATGCCCGACAAAGGATAAACGAGAAAAATGTTACTTTTATACTCGGAACGAATGTGGAATGTGATCATTTAAATTATATGAATGTTATAGATGTATAAAATAATTACATGACGGGAAATGCTTGAGATTGTTAAATCTCGTTGAATAAATGAATATTGATGGATATATGATTTCTCTAAATGAATGAGGTCTTGCATTTGTTGCTGACGGGATTTAGCTCAGACGAGTAATCCTATTGACCTCATTTATGAAAGGATTTAGCCCAGACGAGTAATCCTAATATAAGTCCTTTCGAGCATATGTTATGGATTGGATTTAGCCCGGACGGGTAATCCAGATCAAGCTCTTTTAAGCATACGTTATATAAAGGATTTAGTATGGACTGGTAATCATGTTATACGATATGTGGCTTGAGAGTGTGTTCCTTGATTTAGTACCCTAATGGGTACCCTCGAATAAGAAATTGACGGATTATTGAATCGTACACCTTGAGTGTACTACCTGTGTATCCATCGATATTTCAGATAAATTCAATGAGTAAAAATCTTGATATGAAAAGATATGGATAAGAAATGAGTTATTACACGTATCCGGCTAAAATACAAGTAAATGATGATACATGACATATGATATATGAAAACATGAGATGATGATATTTGTACATGGACTTTATTTGATAAATATATGTTCATTCTTGATTATAGACTTGTACACCTTGAGTGTACTAATCGTGACCTTGATATTCCAAGTAATATGAGTAAAGTTCTGATATAAAATAATCTAAACTCGAAATGAACTATTATGAAATTATACTTGAAATAATGAGATGAATTATGCATGTTGAATGAATACATGTTGTGGAAAGCATAAGTGCTTGGAAATTGATTGTTGTTGAGCCCATATATGTTTTGATATTAATATGGAATATATGACTAACAAGGGCAATGAGAATGTGTGTAGGGCTTGAGATCAAACTGATTGATTATGTCTTACATAGTTACCTCAAAATAGAATGAATGGTAAGTTAAGTACCATGTTATACGGACTTACTAAGCATTTTATGCTTACTTAGTTTTATTTCCCTGTTTTAGGGTAAATCGGAAGCTCGACAGAGATCACTCACACTATCCATCGGCCCATATCGGTACAATATGGTAAATCAATTATGGTTGTAATGGCATGTATAAGATATATTGGTCATATTGGCATGTAAATATAAATGATTATTGTAATCTAGCCATTGGAATGGCTAGTAATGGTTTGTTTAAATATACTTGTAATGTCAAACTATGGTAGCTACATATATGTTAAGTAGTTGATCAAATCATGTTTAATACATGGATTGAGCTAGGGTAAGATTGTAGACATGTATGCATGAAATAATATGCCATGATGAATGATGGAATTTTCTTGATTTGAATGCTTGAAATGGTTGGTATTTGGATGTGTGATTCAAGTGCAAGTCATAGGTGTGATTTTGGGTGAGAAATGAAGCTAGTAACACGAGCAGACACACGGGCGTGTGTCTAGACCGTGTGTGACACACGGTCGGGTACATGGGCATGTAGTTAGGCCATGTGTCCCCTGTATCTTAATTTTTGAGAAAGAGAATGCTCGGAATTGAGCACATGGGTAGAGACACGGGCGTGTGTCTCAGCAATGTGTGCTACACAGCCTAGCACACGGGCATACGGCACGGTCGTGTGCACAAGTCAAAAAGTTACACGGGGTCGAACACGGCCTCCAGCACGGGTGTGTCCTAGGGTCACACGGGCGTGTCCCTTGGACCACACGGGCATGTGAGCCTTGCACCTTGGAAAAATTTTGAAATGTCGCAGAAAATTCTTAAAGGTTTTGATTAAGTCCCAACTCGATTCTAATGCTCGTATTGGGCCTCGAGGGTCCATTTAAGGGACGTTTCAAATGATTTTGGAATTTGAATAGTAACTTGCATAAATTATCCGTAAAATGTGATTGAATGTACCGGTAATGCTCTATAACCCTATTCCGGCGAGAGATACAGGTTAGGGGTGTTACAGATTATGAACTAGGAAACATATTAGTCATAACATGTGAGTTAACTAGTTTAAAATGAAGTTCATCTCATTGAAATAATTATGTTGTATATGGCAAAGGCTAATTAATTGAATGTTGGAAGAAAACAAGCTTAATATTCGATTAAGAAAAGAACAAATCACTATTATAATAGTTTATAACCCTTGTAAAATGAAGTGTGAGATTAGTTGGATATAATTGGCATGTTGTTAGAATTGAGTGACCCGAATCCTTATTTAAATAAAATACAGTGATAAAATAAAATAAAAGTAAAATCTATATAGAACTACACTTCTTTTATTTTATTTTAGTATAAGGTTTTTTAAACCTTATTAAACTCCATCTATTTGATATTGATTAGAATAAGGTGTTTCAATCTTACTACACTCCTATTAGAATATGGTTTTACAAGCCTATAAATAGACATAGTCTACTCCTCTTGTAATTATTCGAATTCGACATAGTGAATTTTCTTCTCCTCTACCCGTGGTTTTTTTCCCGAAAGGGTTTCCACATAAAAATCTATGTGTTCTTTATTTTTCTTTTCTCTTTTCTTTGTGAGATATTGTTATTACGGACATTTTATTTTTACACATGTCATAAGATATGTTCTAGTACAAAAGAATTGGAGGTTTATGGTTGTTTCTTGGTCTCTATAACCAATTTATTGTCAAGTGAAGTGGGATAATAATCTCTAATTAGTTCAAAACTGAAATGGAGGTTTGAGACTATTCATCGATCTCTATAACCAACTTATCATCAAGTGAAGTGGGATCATAATCTTGAATTAGTTTAAAACCAAAACCAAGTTGTGTCAATGGTAGAGTTCTTCGAATTTTTCTAATTCTATTTTATTTCAATAATTTATTAGTTAATTACATTATACTTTAAATGAAATGCTTTAGTTGTGAGAGATCTTGTAATAATCAAGTCAATCTCGTGAAATCGATACTACTTTCTTAAATAGGAAATTTAATTCTATTTTAGGTGAAGAATTTTTATTTTTGATGGATTAACTCATCGACCATTATATGAAATTAAATGTCATGATTATTGGATAATCATGTGTATCCTCATTATGGTCTAGGGGGCCAAGCCCCCAAAGTTTTTTAAAAATTTAATTACGCCTCTTTTATTTTTGAAAATTACTATTAAATTTTTGAAAATTTTTAATTAGATATATCGAAACTTTTGAAAATTCTCATTAAAACCATCAAAGTTTTTAAAAAATTTAACTACACTCTCATAAAATTTAATATCAAGATCTGCTACTTTGAATAATTCTCTTTCTTTTTTACAAGATTTATCAAAAACTTAAACATGTTTATCCATCATTAAAAAAAAAACATGTTTTTGCCATAAGATGTCTTAGTATGTAATAGTTAACCAAAGAAACATTAAAAAGTAGTCAATTAATAAATTCTTCTATCAAATATATATAAATTATAAAGATGGATAAATTTAGATACGAAGTGAATAGAATATAAAATAACTAAAACATAATGTAAAATATGACCTAGTAAAAAAATTAATATGAATATGACACTAATATATAAACATCTCAAGATTTATATAACATCAGTAAGGTTTGTACATTTTTTTTTTGTTATGAAAATTATATTTTTAAAATTTTAAATATCAATAATTAAATTATTATAATCAAACTTTCAAAAAAAATTATCTTCAAAATTTTCAAATAATAATATTGACATGAATATTAAATCAATAAAAATTATTAATCATCAAATTATTAATATTGAATTAGTAATTATATTTTAATAAATGTATTTAATATTACATACAATATTAATATTAAATGCTTAAGTTTATACTAATATTTTGCAGCGTTAATAAAATATTTGAGAATAATTAAAATATTTTAAAAGTGTAATTGAGGAGTTCATTATCTCTAAGCCAGCTAATTAAGTGAATAAAATAATGAGAAGCAGTAGACGAACTTACTAGTTCCCTATCTACGATAGGAAAATATGAATGGTGCTGAATTTAGATAGCCTATCAACTTGGATTTTGTTGCCTTCGCTAGAAACCAAACTCAATTCTGATCATATGTGGACCCGACCCTATAGAAGCCGACGCTCAGTCTTTTCTTTTGGTAAGGTTGACCTGAACTCCAGGCGGAATTATATCATCTGGTCGGTCTCCGCTTGACGTATTTGACGGTGGAGTTATCCCTTCAAATTTCAAGCTTTATTTTATATTTGCAAATAAAAATATACCGAATTAAAGAAATTAGCAAGCCCAAAAATACCCAACCTCACAATCATCCAGCTTGTGTGCCAAGGGCGAATCCAGCGTATTTCTTTCTCTTCCTACAAAATTGAATTATAACTTTTGAATTATTTCATTATCTTTTCAAGGGATTAAATATTTTTTTTGGAGGGTGAAAATGTTAATTTATGATATATTAATTTTTAATTTAATAATTTAAAGAAGAGTTGAATCACAATTTTTCTTTTCTTTTCTTTCTTTCTTTTTATTATTATTTTTTTTTTGTGAGAGGGGGAGGGAGGGAGGTAAGGCCCTTGCTTGTCCCTCTTAGATTCACCTCTAGCTAACACGCAATATGTGGAAAACAAGTAATCATAAACCTGACAATAATACTAATGCAATTTCCTAAGCTTGGATAGTTCTTGTTGGTTCTTGAACATGGATAATGCATGTATGGCTGAAATTAATGTTGAACACCCCTTTGGACATGCATGAATGCTTAATGATGATGTAACACCCCTTACCCGTATCCGAGACTGGGACCGGATACGAGGCGTCACCAGACATGAACTTGAACATTTTCAAAAAATACGGGTTATAAAATTTCATTCCAATATAAAATAGATCAAATTGTATCATAATGTCCCATTATGGGCCTACGAGGCCCTAAACATACATTGAGAATGATCCGGGACTAAACCGAGAACTTACGAAAGTTCATAAAAATTTTCCTAGGTAAAGCCTCACACGCCCGTGTGGAGGCAATGCACACGCCCGTGTGCTTTGAGACACGCCCATGTCCCCTACCCGTGTTGAATTTATGAAAATTATTTTTCATATCGAACCTACAGGGGTTTTCACACGACCGAGCACACGCCCATGTCCCTGGCCCGTGTCCTTCACACGGCCTAGACACGCCCGT